>SCLH01000267.1:0-43635 GCA_004367855.1 Oikopleura vanhoeffeni | reverse complement strand
ATTTCTCAGATAACTTTTTTGATTGCCCTATTTTGTAGAGAATTTGTCACTGAGTTTTTTAAGTCGTAGGTTTTTTTCTGAATTTCGATCTTTTTTCAAATAAAGTAGGTTTTAGAAAATTTATAGTTAAGAATTTCAACAAAAACTAGAAATTCACAAGTCGTTTCTGAGACTCTGGAGGCAAAAATCGAAAAAAGGATTCCATTTGAACCTTAATTTGAAAGCCTTTGTGGTGAATTTGAAGCACAAATTAAAAAAATTCTACATATTTTAAAGGAGGAGTAGGCGTTTGCGCGAGGCTCCTAAATAAGCTGTTTTGACCACTAGAGGCAAAATTTGAAAAAAGGCTTACATTTGGTGATGTGCATTCATATATTCATTCTAAATTGTAAATATTAATAAAAAGTGATGAGAGATGAATGAGGAGTCAGGCTTGTTAGGTGCTTTTAGGGAACGTCCTACTAACAACATTTTCTGAGCCGCTCAGGTTGACGGTCACATCGCCATCCCTGCATAGTACTGGCGCCACGCTTCCTTACGGCTATGTACTACACGCTACCTCTTGGGAAAAAACAACATTATTAATCTGACGAGCCACAGGTTTCCTCAGACACTCTCACTTGACAAATTGTGTAAACAAAAGAGCCAATATCGTCGCCCCACTCCTTAATGGCAACATAATCTCCACAGGAGGTCATGTACAGGGGAGAGGCCCAATATTGCCGAAAGTTTTTGCCAAAATTTCGGACATATTGGCAAATCGGCAATATATTTACCAACGGAACTCCATCTCAAAACGTTTAGTATTTCTAGCAATTCACTAAGACAATCACTTAGACACATTAGTGGGATTCAAACTCGCGCTATAGAGATAGTTAACGTTTTTGAGATGGAGTTCCGTTGGTAAAAAGATATTGGGCGGAGATATTCCCCCTCCTGTATAGATATCAGATCTGGAATGTAACATCTCAGAAATGTTTGTTCTAAAATAGTACGTCTTTAGTTAATAATTTTTTCAGCAAAATAATTTTAATTAATTGAATCAAAAACTACTGAGTTCAATATAATTAATTCAATTGAGCTTGATTAAAATTACTTAGCATGATCAAAATAAAAAACAGCACGTTTTTGATCCACGCGGATTTTGTATTTATAGTTTGAGTGACTCAAAAGTTTTATTAGTTACCTTTTATTCATATGATATGAATCAAATCTTGAGTCCGCTATACTGTATAGCCTATACAACAAATATCGAAGAACTTTTCACCAATGAGCGCCCGTATAAAAAATTTTATTTCACACGAATACCTATTTTCAGATGTCATTTAACCTCAACTGCATTGTATCTTAATTACGGACGTGTTTATTAGAAGATTATAATTCGTCTTTTACCCTCAAAAGTTCAGAAATTTTCTTGACAAAAAAATTTGAGATTATAGTTTTTCTTTAATTTGACAAAAAGGTGGCTAAAAATGAAATTTAGTGAGTTTTTTCTCTCTAGCGCTAAAGTGTCAGCGATACAGGCGTTTTTTATATTAAAATTCAAGAGTGAACAATTTTGAACATTTTAAGACACACAATTTGAAAATCTGAGGAGTCCATTGCAAACTTATTTTATCTTAAAGGTTTTAACGAAATTGACTAAATGTATGCTGATGAACCATAACAACGCGCCAATAATAGGAAGTCGATAAATAATATGTCATATTTGTCTATTTGATAATGCTATAAAATGTAAGTTTTCGTCGGGATGCCTTTCATACTTCACGGGTCTAAGGGTTAATTAAACTATACCTAGCTATTTTCAGCCAAAATCGACCACTTAGGTTAGATTTGTCACATATACTCAGTATATATTGATATACTGATTTGTGCCAAATTTTATTCCGCGTTTTGTGGTTAATTTTTTTTTCTCCGAAAAAATGATAATCTATTGCGAAAAATCGCATTTTTGACAAAAATAGGGTTTTTTCGACTATTAAANAGTGGTAAGCTCGATTATTTTCGAAAGAGAGGAATTGATTGGCAAGCGTCCAATGGTCAGCTTTTTGAAACATGGCAGCTATCACGTGTATCCAGTAGGTTTGACAAGAAGTTACAGCTATTGGCTATCCCAAACATAACCCTCGGGCACATCGACTACCAAAAATTATTTTTTCGCTGACCTTGAAAACGTCAAAATTACTTTTACTTTTTGGGCTGAGAATGATCCTTGATTTTTTCTGTGTAGCATGGCCAACTTTCATGATTATTCATCATCTAGATTTCTCTGTGTTTCCAAAAACGTAAAATTAAAATAAATAACGTGTTGCGTCAACTCGATTTTTTTCGCACTATGGAAGTCGAAATAGGAAGTCGATAAATAATATGTCATATTTGTCTATTCGATAATGCTATAAAATGTAAGTTTTCGTCGGGATGCCTTTCATACTTCACGGGTCTAAAGGTTAATTAAACTATACCTAGCTATTTTCAGCCAAAATCGACCACTTAGGTTAGATTTGTCACATATATATATTGATATACTGATTTGTGCCAAATTTTATTCCGCGTTTTGTGGTTAATTTTTTTTTCTCAAAAATCAATATTTTTCCGAAAAAATGATAATCTTCTGCGAAAAATCGCATTTTTGACAAAAATAGGGTTTTGTCGACTATTAAAAGCTCGCCGAAAAAAGTTGTAATTTATGTTCTGCGATAAACACTACGGTTGATGGTAATGAAATCAATTTCAAGTCCCGCCAGATACCGCGCGTCAAAAAAAAATTTTAAATAAAAATTCTCCTTTTTTTCAAAGAATAGCTAACTATACCTCATACAATGCCTCAGAGGCTCATAGTCATTTTCGACAGATATTCGTAATTCTTCATATTCCCTCTCTTAATTTCCTTCTCATACAGTCATTTTAACTTTATTTTATTTCGCATCGAATTATATATTTCCGTTTCAATTTTAAATAAATAAAAGTTTAAAAAAATGTTTTTCTATTTTTCCTTCTTTTTGTTCTACGAGTATTTCAGCGAAGAATGAACTTCATGCTCATTGGTCAGCCAAATTCATTGGCTCCAATATATTTTCCCAGATAAAATTAATCCTCCTTCATTTATTTTATAGGGTTGGCACTGCAACTTGGCAGTAAAAGACCAAAATAGTAGAAGGCCAAAAAATCTAAAATTTCAATTTTTTGAAAATAAAGACGAATTTTGATTTGAAAAAATGCTGATATTCTTGTTCGCAATAAAATTTTGCGTTTTTACAAGAAAATTTCAAATGAAAAAACAAAGTTCAGAATAACTTATTTCGAAATATTCGTTTTGTCGATTTTCACGACAAATTTTCATCATAAAAAATTATCGAATTTACTTTTTTGTTCTAAAGTTCGCTTGAATTTACATCAAATCATATTTTTCTGAAAAAAATATTCTACTGCGACAAACATATAAAATATCTAATTCTTGGCCTTTTACTGCCAACTCATTTGATATATCTCAACCTTGCAAAAATAAGTGTTTCACTGTCGTCATACTGTATTGCTTATAACAGTTTAGGCCGATTTTGGTTTAGTGCGCGTTTCGTACGCAAATTTGTTAGAAAGTGGCATTAGAGTTCCAAAAATACGGAAGTTTGGTTTGATTTTATACAGTATCAACTTCTTCATTTATCTGTGACTAGAAGTCACGTCATTCTGATTGACCATTCCATTATGAAAATATTTCATTTAAATCGCTGACAAAGTTTTAATTTATTAATGACAAAATCATTCATGAGCAATAAATTCGCTTCCCTGTCACCGTACAGTATTTGAGTAGTAACAAAAAAAAATTTTGCTCTATAGGCTATAGACTATAGCTAGTATATAAACGACCAATAAATTATTATAAGTTAATCAGAGAGTCGACCCGAAAAATAATTTCAAGTACTTGCAAGTTCATATGATGGGCTTCAAATTGACCTTGAACTTTGTCCGGTTATTTGGGGTCTACCAAATAAATCCTGGGACTTCAAATGATCAGATAAAAATAATCTACAAGATTGGCCAATAAAATCGATATCAATTCTTGACTATTGAAATTTATTATTTCAAATCGTCATATTTATTGATTTGACACTTAATTTTATTAAAAGATCATCAAAAAAGGTACAAATTCAAGCAAAAATGCAGGCCAAGATAATGGTGACTCAAAATTACTTTTGAATATTAAAAATACTCCCAGGCGGTAAACCAAAGGCCTTGATTTATTTTCATCTGGCATGTCATGGCACCAGTTATTATTTCTGAACAAAAACATATTTTAGCAGTGTTTAGTCCGAGAATCAAATGTGATGTTGAATTGAATAAACATACGTTTTCCGTTGATTTCAAGAATAATATTAAGAGACACTCAGCTCGGTGACCATTTTTATGCGATACAAATATTCTAAATCGCTCGATTGTGATTTTAGGACACGCTGCACCATGGTTTATTATCCCCTGGTATTATTTGTTAACCCCTGTACTTAAAATGAATAATTGTGATATTTTCAAGGTACCTGTAGAACAACCTGATCAAAAAGTTCTAGAACTCAAAATTTGGCAAACCTCACGCCAAATTCTTAGATATCAAACCATCATAAGTACAGCCTGAGTTTTCTCGTTCACCTCAATGTTTTGTTCCGCAATAATACTCTACCTTGATTGGTCAATATCCAGAATAACTGTATCTGATTCGTTCATTTTTGCGGAATAAACAAATTGCGGTTAACAAGAAAACTCAGGCTATACCAATAAGTTATAGGCTATAACCTAAATTTTTGAAAGATTCAATCTAAATAATCTGATCCAGCAAAATTTCTGTGGCACAATTAATAATTTTATCCTATTCTAAAAATTTCAATTATTTTCAGCCAAAAATGGTCAACCTAATTATCGAATTTGACGCTGATTGGTTCAAAATTTTAATTAGCTGTAAATAGCTTATTTTTCGAACTTTTCATTTCTGATTCACTTAAATTAAGGGGGTGGGGGTTCCTACATGTTCTGCACTAAATATGACATAAAAATGCACCAAATCAATCGTTGACGGAATTTTTGCGTTTTTTAAGTATTTTTTTCAAAATTTAGTTTAAAAATAACGTTTCCTACAATTTGACCACTAAAACTTGAAAATATCGAGTTGACGTAAGCCAACTTTCTCTTCAGTATGTTACTGACTTTCTTTTGAGCCTGCTCTCTAAAAAAACAAAGCACATTTTTTTTCGGAAATTTATTCACGTGACCTTGAAAAATTCATATTTTGAGTATGGGGTCGAAATTGAAAAAACGGCTCGCCTTGAGTTTCTATTTGTTTTGGGCTACCTTTTGAAAAATTTTGAGTGAATTCTGAAATTTAACCTAGAAGGAGATAGATTTTCCGATGAAAAATGTTCAAAAAAACGCTGGTTTATCGCATATTCTAGAAAAATATAGTACTTATCGACAAAACGGCTCCCCTTGAGTTCGGCCTACAAATTTTACAGGTTATGTTTAAATTAAGGATTATTTCAAAATATAATCTAGGAGGAGATAGCTTTTCCGTTTTGATTAGGTCGTCTCATCAAGATTGCGTTTCAAGGAGTGTCCATGCAAAAAACATTTGACAAATTTTTTCGCAAGCTTAAGGCTAGTTCTACAAATCAGCTTATCATAATAGTATCGTGAAAGCCCTGTTCGGCTAATTTTTTATCGGGAATATGTCAATTTAGGAACCCCACCCCCTTAATGTCGAGTTTCTACAATTCTAAGAATAAATTAAAAAAAAACGAGCCAAACATATTGACGACACTATATTTATCTACCTTAGTCGAAAAACGGTTTGTTCTGAACATCCGTCTAGAAAAAGTATCAGTTTGAAGATGAAAAATTGTAAAAATCAGCGTTAAAAAGGGATTCTAGAAAATACAAGATCGAAATTCATAAAAATGGGCCAGACATATTAGTCTCGTACTCTGTAAGAATTTTCAGACGCGTTGTATGTGGGGCCTAGAAGGGTAGTACACCTGTATAACTTTGAAAAATCGCTTGGGTGTTCTAGATATGGAATCTTTAGACGAAGGCTACACCTAGAAACGAGTATCCTCCGATTTTTCACAACTGTCCCAGAATTATTCTGAGGCGTGATTGAAAGGTACCAAAAAGCGACTGTGTCGCTGCGACACCCACCCCTTAAATACCGTAGGCTTAAAATTTTTCAAAGAAGTCTAAAAGTACTATAATTCACAGTGGTATGTACAATTTAACCGCGGAGTTTTATAATCTCAGAGATATCTGATTTTTTGTTAACTTGTACTTATTTTTTTTAATGTGAAAAAAAATCGATTTAAAAAAATGAATTAATTTAATGTCTTTTTTACCGACCGCATAAAAAAACGCGGTAAACGAGAAAACTCAGGCTGTACATCTGACTAACTAAATATTTTTCAATCGTCAAACTTACGTTAGCTTAAATCCGTAAGTCGTATAAATTTTGATTTTCTGACTAAAATTTTATTTGAAACTAATCTGAAGTTTATATTACAATATTTTAGAGCATAAAGTTCGGAACGTTATAACATATGTTCAGATAAGCCAACGATCGGCCAGATTTGAAACTGAAACGTGTTAAAAACTTGGTAATAAATTTAGAAAAACAGTCTAAAAATAAGATTAATCATGTTGGCATTTAATTTTCAAAATAACCGTTCAATGTGATCTAGTAAATCTTGCGATCGTCGACACTACGCCAACTGCTCATATAACTGACTAGAATATGTTGATTATGGCGCGAAACCTTTCGCCCCAACATTAGTAATTCAGCCTACTTCAGTTTCGAACTAAAAACATCAAAAAAATTTCTGAGCTGTCTTTGAAATTGAGTCCACACAGAAATTGTCAATACAAATCATGGTTTTGTATTCAAGATCAAAGAAAAACCGGATTGAGACACTTTGTCCCCCAATAAGCGCTTTTTTCACGAAAGCGCAGCGCAAATATCAAAACTTACTTCAGTTAGAATAAGAAACCAATTTGGCATTGAGCTTTTTTAGTTAATCTGAAATTACTTAATCTTAAGGGGGTGCCTTAAACTCGGCAGATTGCAGTCAATCTAACTTACGAATTCAGTTTTTTGAAAGTTTTTTAAAGCTTTTAGTTCGAATTTTAATTTTTGAATTCCTAAAAATTTTGAAAAAAAATAAATATTTTGAAATTATGCGCATTTTTTTGTTTAAATTAGTTTTGTTTTTAAATAAAAATCTCTGGGTAAAAAAATTAGCGATAGCCACTTTAATTTTTTTCATAGGTTGTCTAAATATTTTCTAACTCTTTTTTGAAAAATCATAAACATTTTATTTTTCATTTTTTCAACTTTTTTTTAAATATTTTGAAACTTCCGCTATCAAGTCAACAATTTTTAGTTCGTGGTTTTTTGAATTTTCATAAAAAACAGCCAAAATCACTATTTCGATTTTCAGGTATCTATTTGGTTTCGTATGTCAAACGATTGGAGGGTCGCGCGAATATTATTTCTACACTAGTGATGAAATTTACAACATTTTTTTTCATATATCGCTCTAAAAAATGTATTAATTTGCCACACTTATGGCACCCACTTAATGCAAAACTATTATACCATAAATTTAAAATAATGAGAAGTACAATTCGATTGTATTTTGAAATGTATCATGCCGACGAGTACCCCCTAAATCCAGCCTCTAAAGAGTCCTTAGACAAAATTGTCAACTGCGAGTGTTATGCTCCAAATTCAATTTCAAATTCCTTTCCTATGTGGATTTTCACATCAAAAATTGTAAGGACTTTAAATACTATGCTTGTCCTAAATGGGTAATCACCAAATGTTATCTGGACTAACAATTGCATGTCAAACTTAGAGAGTGATAATCTCCAAGCCCAATGACTAACGCGGCTCTCTCTTTAGACTTTTCAAAAAAATTAACTTTGTATTTTTGAGCAATTATCTGTAATTTTAGCGAAATCAGAGAAACTTTCAGAGGAATGAATTAAGCCGGAGTAAATAAATATGAAAATAAGAAATTTAGCTTTTTGCATTGGCTCAGCACTTGCTTTTAATTTTGAGACGAGATGGCCGATCGTGAAAAAAGGGGCTGAAAATTCACATTTTGGATATGCCGTCGATGCGTTTAAATATAATGATGGAAAATGGAGTATTATTGTTGGAGCACCTACAGATAAACAAGGTAAAAATTAAAATAAATGAATAATTGGATGTGGAGTGGACTGTCCCAGGGCACCGACCTTTTAATGTTTAAAAACTAAAAAAGTACATTTGGTCAATTTATAGTCGGTCAAATATTCAAAATTCTGGAGGAAATTTTGAATTATTATTAATATTGTATAATTAATTACAAAAAAAGTTTTTTTACAATAACGCATCCTGAAATTTGCGTCAATTAAACCACACTTTTGGAGCCGCGGCGAAGCCGGAGACGAACGGGTGGTTTAACCTCGAAGCTAAAAAGTTTCCGCAGCATAAAGCCTTTTCAGAAGGCTATTTTTTGGCGTTTGTTTACAGAAACTCTTATAAGTTCAATCTCAATTTTCCTGTATGATCAAAGTTGAAAGAGTTAAACTTTTGAAAAATATATAATTATATTCTAGAAATTGTATGTTTTAATTCTAGAAAAATGTTTGAAAAAAGCAAGGTTATTTTAACCCTGATACTACGTATGACTTTATCTGTGGGAATCAAAAATTTTTAAATAATTAAATAATCGTGCAAATCACGTTTTTTAGGAAAAATTGTTGTTTTTCTCAGATTAATGAAATTATTATGATTTATTAACAATATTTAAGCAAATATGGTATAACTTATACCAATAAGTGTACCGTATAAGTGTCACTCTGCAGAGTGGTCTGGCATGATTTTCACAATTTTTATTTTTTCAAAACATATGTATCAGTTTATCCATAACGTATGGACCATAATAAAATCGAATCGGATATTTTCAAATTTCACTCCAAAAAATATGTCTGCTCCAGATATGTCTAGAAAGCTAATTTCTTGCTTTCGCAATGGTACTCAAAACACTTTCCAATCTGGCTAAATTGAAATTATAATTCCAATTTGATCAAAAAGTTTTTTTCGAAAAGTAAAGTTAAGCAAAAATGGCTTTCAATCAACTCGTGATAAAATTTGACCCAAGTATCCGAATATTTTAGAAAAATTTTCAGATTCACATTGTTGAATTTTAAAATGTATTGGAAGGAAAGTTTTGCGAATTTTTTGGCTGATTTAAAGTGAATTTAGCCTTTCAAAGGCATATATAATATGCTCGGAGGGTTAAGGGACGTAGAACTTCGGGTCGTTAATTCGCAAGTTTCGCGCGGAGGCAAAATAGTATTTATGACCAAAAAAAGTTTCCGGCCAACTTTTTTCTCATTATTTATTATTTTTCCTTTATTTTTGCTTCAACGTGAAGCTCAGTGGAAATTCCTCTAGGAATCATTAATATTTTGAATAAAAATAAGAGTCATTGAGCGGACGCAAAACGACATTTCGCTTACAAGTCAGGTTTAGGTTAGTAGTACGGTATACTAGGTACTCTAGTACCTAATCTATTGCATTAAGTTGTTACAACCAATGCAACGTGAAGTAAATAGTATTTATTATTAATAATTGTTGTCTGTAATTGAGACTGCTTTTGTACTGTTTCATTCATAGTACAATTATTGTTGATTAGGCTCAATTAACTATTGATTTGCAGTTAGAAGTTAATGCTATTAAAACACAAAAAGCCAATTAGGGGGTATATCTGTCTGATTAAATGAAGGCCTTAAAGGCATTAAAAATGCTCCAAATTGATACGAGGGTGATAATTATGTGTACTAAGAACCAATCATTCAAAAAACATTTCGAATTTTCGCATTTTTTCGATTTTTTTCTAAGTATTTTTTTAAAGATGAAGTTAAAAAATAACGTTTGCTCGAATTTGACCACTAAAACTTCAAAAATATCGACTTGACGTAGCCAACTTTCTCATCAGTGTTTCACTGGCTTTCTTTTGAGACTACTTTCGACAAAATCGAAGCACTTTTTTTTTCGAAATTTTTCTGAAATGACCAAATATATTTCGAGTTTTAGCTGGAAATTGAAAAAGCTCGCCTTAATCTTTACAAATGTCTGGAGAATACTTGATACAAATTTGAGCTATTTTCCAAATATATCTTCGGAGGAGATAGATTTGAAGTCTGCAATTGTTAACTAATCGTCGGTTATTTTGGCGTTCTGATTGTTCAGTTCGCCGGATCGAAAAACTTCTCCACTTAACTTTATATACTACCGTTACGTGATCTGTGAAAATTTGAGCTCAATTGGATTACCGTCTGGAGAGTAGTATTTTGAAATTTTGAAAACGTCACCTTTGTTACGATACTGTTCCTATTGGTATGGTC
The DNA here is from genome assembly GCA_004367855.1 of Oikopleura vanhoeffeni. Classification (NCBI taxonomy): domain Eukaryota; kingdom Metazoa; phylum Chordata; class Appendicularia; order Copelata; family Oikopleuridae; genus Oikopleura; species Oikopleura vanhoeffeni. Next base: position 33,210 of record SCLH01000267.1, on the reverse strand, counting down.
AAAAATAATTTGTGATGTACTTTTTCGCAAGATTAAGGATAGATCAGAATATATCACCGTGTGAATATTTGTCAAATTATTCCAGATATACCCCTTAAACCAAAACAAAACACCAATCCGAATTTATGAACGATATAATGATTATCACAGTGATCATAATTGATTATGTATTAATCAATTTCTTATTCTGGAAATAATTATTTGAAATGACACTAATAACTAGTCCTTGCTATTAAATGGGTCATTTTTTGAAGTTTCTCGGTGGTAAGAAAACCCCGAAATATACTTGAGGTGTCATATCGTCGGTAGAAAAATATCTTCATAAAATATTTAAACCCTTGAAAAAGTCGAAATCTAAAATGATAATTCAGCATTCGCATTTGTCTTGTGAATGTGTGTCAGAAAAATCAAAGTACATCAAAGTAGGAAAACTTGTCACAGCTTATATTGATTAACAACCCTGATTCAGGGTCCCTCAAAATTTGAAAACACTTATATTAATAACCAATTATTGTCCTTATTAATAGTTACTACAGGAGGGGGGATATCGCCGGCCCAATATCGCTGAATTTGCCGAAATCGCCGAAAAAAACCTACGCAATTTCACGATTTTTAGCTAAAATACTTCGAGTGCCAATATCGCCAATGTGCAAATTTTGCCGAAAATGCCCAATATCGCCGAATTATTTTGACATTTATATTACAAATTACTTTGTGGGCGTCATGAATGACGTCATTCTCATGATTGAATTCCTCAAATTTACTCTTTTCAACTTTAATTTGATTTCGTTTGGTGGAGTATTAAATTTTACGCATTTTTGTGATTCACTCCATTCGAATTTTCTGTGAAACTCCTTAAAAAATCAAACAAAATGTTTGACATATGACGTCATTTCAAATGCTTGCGCGTTTATCATTTTTTGAACAGAAAATTTTATTCTCTCCCAACATCGCCGAATGTTCCAATATCGTCGAAATTCTTTTCCAATAAACTTGCCAATAAACTGTAGAGCAATTTTCCTAATCTTTTCATCTATTTTCAAGCATTTAAAATGTGCGCATATTTTAATAATGCATTTCTAATTAATTTCGTTTACATTTGGCCTTTTTTCATTTTGATAAATTATCACTGATAATCTGAATGATCCAAATTAATAAATGAACTATATTTCGTGAAAACCTTATTTCAAGTTCTTAATTCTCAGAGGCTCGATTGGTACCTCGTTGTAGAAATGCACTTTTACTCGCTTTCGAACCGTAATTAAGGGGGTATTAGGCGTTTTTTCCGTTTTTGAAACGTTTACCTTCAACTAACTAAAAGTGTTTCTAATAAGAACTTCCTATATTCAAACTTTGGATTCCAGGGAAGATTTATCTGAAATTCTTAAAAAATGAAATCAAAAGTTTTTTGTATGATCGTACCGGTCCTGTACCAGTCTGAAACAGTTTTTTTGCGTTTTCTTATACAACTTTATTTGACGTGGAAAAAGCATAATGTTCTGATTTTTTGTACGCCCACTAAAAATGTTTTTTTGGAAAATATACGAAAATGTAATTATTTTTTTAAGTGAATTTGTCCAAAATCGAAAAAAATCAAGCTTAAAATGGCTATTTTAGCATATTTCGCGTAGTTATGCAAATGTACTGTATATCCTTTTCGGAACGGAACTCCATCTCAAAAACGCTTACTATCTCTACAGCGCGTGTTTAAATCCCACTGATGTACAGCGAGGCGACAATCAGGCCTAAAGCTTATATGCTATAGCCTATAGGTCACTTTAGACTGCGGCCATAACTGGGTTAATTTACCTGCTAAAGAAAATTTTAGAGCTAGAACAAAATGATTAAAATGTTTTGGATTCCAGGAGTAGTAATTAACTATTAGTAAAGCGTTCTAAACTTATTTACTCTACAATTATTTTCTGGTATTTTACAAAAATGTTTCACTAATTTGGTAAATAGTTATTTATTTAGAAATTAGGTCATACCAAATGCAAAACCTTTTATTGTGTGTTTAAAAACGTCGAAATACTTTAGTTTTCTTAGGGTCGTCGTTTAGCAGTACTGCTACTTTTTAAGGGGGTGCAATTCTTAAGTCGGGGTTTAGTAGGAATGGCGTTGCAATGAAAAGTATTGTTTTATATTCCACAGATACTTAGTTATGTTAAGAATAAAAATATAAAAGTTTGCAAGAATGAACACTTTCATTGAAGATAAAAAAAATAAAATAATTTTCACATGTTTTTCTTCTTTCATTATATATATATCGCTCTGAAAAAATGTAACAATCTGCCGGACTTAATGGCACTCCCTTAAATACGCGTTGGCAGCGCTTTCTTCATTAAGGTAGGGTCCAGCGCAATTTTTTTCTCCATTGGATGAACCCCTTAATTATATAATTCTAGTTTTTTTTTTTTTTTTTTGCTGACCAACCGATAAAGAAGTTTCATACGGAGCGCTCTAGCCTTCATACGCAAGTCGCTGAACTGGTCCAGCACCCCCTGTAAAATCTCAAAAATTTGACCAAAAATTGAAAACAAAATAACCTAGGTCTTAAAATGACCAAAAAAAATTCTTTACAAGATTGGTCAAAAACATCGATACCCATTTTTGACTTTTGAAATTCCTTACTTGAATCGTCGATGATTTTTACGGAAAATTCACGGATATGAATGATGCACATATGAACGTAATAATTCGAATTATTTAATTATACTTCTAGAAAATTTGTTCAAAGTACTGGAGTGTGGGAGTTAAGCATGTTTTGAAATCGTATATTTACTAAAGTTTATGCCGTTTGCCACAAATAGGTAGCCTAAGAGTGACCTTTAAGTGACCAAAAATTGGTCAACTTAAAGCGCGCGCTTTAAGTGACCAAAACTTTGGGGCACTTAAAGCGCCGCTTCAAGTGCCAAAGTGGGCACTTAAAGCGTGCGCTTTGAGTGACAATTTTTGGTCACTCGGTAATTTATAACTTTGTTTTTGATTTGAACTTTTTTGTCGAACTCTGGTTATGACGCATCATATAAAAAGTTCAAAATTGTGGGCACTTAATAAAATCCAAATAAATTGGTAAATCAAAAATTCTCTAGAGTTCAAACTTGATTGGTACCTTTAGAGCTTCCAATCAAAATCGTTAAAAGTCTAACGATAATTTCAAGTATCATATAAAGAGACCGATTTAAATCGAAAGTTATTTCCCCGAAAATAAATTCCGCTATCAAATAGCTTGGAAAAAAATGACAGGTGTGAAATGGGGTCAAGCACGCGAACAAATTTTGGTCACTGAGAGTACCCCAAGCAATGATGTGTCATAACTAGAGTTCGCAGAAAGTTTCAAATTAAAATCAAAGTTATAAATTACCGAGTGACCAATTTATTAAGGCTTGAGAGTTAAGAAAATATTGGTCATTAAAGCGGCGCTTTAAGTGACCAAAATAAAATTTCCCTATCAAAATGGCTTAGAAAAAATGACAGATGTGAAATGGGGGTAAGCACGGCGAAAAATTTTATGGTCAGCTGTAAAGCCCCGCCGTAAGCTAGCACTGTAGGTACTGCGAGACTGGGGGGTCTTTTAAGGCCGCAAAAGGTTTGTCGCGTGCTTTGACCTCATTTCACGTCTGTCATTTATTTTTCAAGCCATTTTGATAGGGGAAATTTTATTTGGTTCACTTAAGAGCGACTGGCTTTTAAGTGACCAAGTATTTTCAGTAACTCTTCAAGCTCTCATAAATTGGGTCACGGTCGCGGTAATTATAAATCTTTGATTTTAGTTGAACTTTCACTTGCGAAGTCTAGTTATGCACATATTGCTTGGGCGTACTCGCTCAGTGACAAAATTTGTTCGGCTGTTCTTGGACCCCATTTCAACACTGTGCGTATTATTTTTTTCCACACGCTTTTTGATAGGGGAATATTATTTTCGGGGAAATATTATTCGATTTAATCGTCTCTTTATATGAGAACTTGAAATTATGGTTCAGACATTTAAAACGATTTTCGATTGGAAGCTCTAAAGGTACTTAATCAAGTTTGAAAAACTCTAGAGATGTTTGATTTACTGCAAACTTATTTGGGAGTTTTTACTGCGGGTAGAATAAGTAAATGTCGCAGAAAATGGTAAGTTCGTCGAAAATGTGAAAAAATTTCAACTTTTCAAATATAAATAACACTTTTTGGTAAAATTCTTCTTGCTATCGTTTCCAGTGCGCAAGATTGTTATAATATGGTAAGATACCAAACATAATTTCTTAATAGTTTTATTCTAGAAGTTGTTGCCAAAAGCACTATTTCATATAAAAAGTGAGTTTTAAGGCCTCAAGCTTTTATAATCTTTGACATAAAAAACCATGAAATATTGAGGTTTTTAAACGATGAATTCACCACTGAAAACACATGGCCAATGATTTTAACATATTAAAATTGTCTTTATGAAACTTGAAAAATCGAATTGTCCGGATTTTTCGACGAATACATTTTGCGAAATTACTATCTACCTTTTAATTAAGTGCCCAATTTTGAACGTTTTATTAATAATGATGCGTGATAACTAGAGTTGCTAAAAAAGTTCAAAATCAAAAACAAAGTTATAAATTGACCGAGTGACGCAAAAATTGGTCCTCAAAGCGCGCGCTTAAGTGCCCACATTTTGGGCACTTGAAGCGCGCGCTTTAAGTGCCACCAATTTTTGGTCACTCATGCGCCCATGTTTTCACTAGAATGCTCGGTAGCGCCATCTTAAATTAACTAATGTAGTAATTTCACTCAAATATTCTTTCTATGGATTTGTTTTAGCCGATACAAATACTGGTGGGCTCTACGAATGTCCATTCAAAGAATCAGAGTGCGTGAAAATAAATGATGATTTGCCACTTGAGAACTATAAAAATTCAATGTATGGAATGGCTATTTCATCATTTGGTGGAAAATTAGTAGCCTGTGCACCAAAATTTGTTGAAAATTTTCGACAAACAGAAGCAAGATTAGAAATTCAATCTTTTGCTGGTCACTGTGATTTATTTGTAGAAAAATCCGGATTTTTGAATCACCAAGGAAAGATTATATATTTATTAATTTGGCGCCAGAGAGAGAGAAAAAGCCCTAGTGAGGAATAATATATAATTTTGAAAAGTTTTTTCTGATTTGGAAAACCCTATACAGAGTCTGGAAAGATCGCGTTATAAGCTTCGGGAAGATACATTTTATCATGCGAAAGCTCAATTTGGATCATCAGTTCTACTTTCAGATAATGAATATATTTTAGTTCACGGTTTAATATTTATATTATCAAGAATAAACAAACGTCAAATTTTTCAAGCATATATTAAATTTTCAGTTGAAACAGCAATTTCGGAAATCTGGCTTCAATATTTCCGAGACTAAAGCCGGATTTGTTGAGTTATGCTAGTTTTCCAAGACATAACAATTTTAAAAAGTAATGCTGAAACGAAATTCACTAAGTTAAATGAAAAAATGAGTCGGTGTTCATGGACCCATTTGAGTACAAAAAGCACACTCGTGCTTTTCGTACCCAAATTGGTCCAAATAAAAAATATTTTGTGAAAAGGCATCGTCATGTCAACAATATAAAGAGGCAGACCAATCAAACGAAAATCTGATTGAAGTTTAACGCCTGATGACGTTTAACGTTTTGCAATGATCTCAATTTTAATCAAATCTAATTGGTCAAATTTTACTTTTCACAAAATTTCTTCTCATTATTTTTTTTAAGCGTTTTGCTTTTATTTTTAATTTGTTACATTAAATTTAGCATTTTCAAAGATCTGGTATCACTTTGAAATTTAGCAAAAATCTGGTATCATTTTGAAATTTAGCAAAAAGTTTTGAAACAGCATTTTGCATTTTTTATGCGCTGTGATGAAAAACATTTTCACAACGACGACGAAAAAAAATGTTGCCTAATACAATACCAATTATGTGATGGGAATAGACATTTCAAAAAAACAGCCAATCAGCGCGAACCCACGCTTATGTAGAAGATGAATTTTCCTGTCTCTCTATTTAAAATTCCCCTTACTTTATTAGTCTTGTATATTTTTTTTAATAATTGCTCTCTAGCACCACTTTTGGTCATTTCATTCTGTCAGTGTATTAGTTAAAAACTATTTTGAACTAATATAAGGCGGACCAGGAACTTATGCTTGGTCTGGAGCCCTTATTCAAAACTCATTAAACCAATCATCTCGGCCCTATGTCACACCAGGTTGCCTTCAAAAAACACATTCTCAGCCAGATAGGCTCTGTTCAGAATTAAATCAAATGAAAGATAGTTATGGTGGAACCTCAGGCAAGGATCGAACAAATAAGTTGATTTTTTCTATTTTGAGAACGTTATGCGTATGAATTAACTAAAAATCTTTAATTTCGATCCCAAAAAAGTTGTTATTTTGAAAAATGTGCAAGGATTTGATGAGCCAATTTATGCCATGGGATTACCTGGTGAAAATAAATATGGTGCTGTTAGATTTTTCAAAAAAGTTGGAAATGGTCTCGTGGAAGCAGTTGAACTTTTTCTAGATGCAAGAGAAGTTTTTGTAACAGTGCTCGGCCGTCAAGTTAAGGGTCATAACTGATATGTCTCACAGTTTGAAAATAAGAATTTTTAATACAGGGAGAGTTCCCAGTCAAAAATTTTATTATAAAAAATTTGTTATCTGAACTTATAAATTTTTCGAAAAAAATTTTTACACGTCTGTAACCTACAAATGTGAAATTATTTCACTGAATTACACATGAAAATATGATTAAAAAATTTAAAGCAAGAGGAGTTCAAATTGAACATTATGGTAATTTTATTTTTGTATAACAACCTGTCTTTTTTCTAGTGTCCCCCCAAAATTATATTTTTTTTGTTACCAAAAATTTTTATTTCATTATTTGAAAAATTCAACCTGTTTTTTTGAAGAAAAATTTACAAGACCCTAAAAAAGCTGGACTTTCAAGTTCATTTGGATACAGTTTAGCCGTCTTAGATTACAATAGTGATGGATATGATGATTTGATCGTCGGTGCACCTCAATATTTTCATAAATCTCAAGCTGGTTCTGAAACTGGTGGTGCAGCCTTTATTTTTCTAAGGAAGGGATCAAAAATTATAATTGACAAATAAATTTAAGCAGATTAATAGATAATTTGAAGTCCCACCTGATTTTTATTTGAAAGATTGCAAGATTGCGGTTGTGAAATTCGGTAAACTTTCATCGTTTAAGGGGGTGGTCAACGCAAAATTGGCCCAAACCGAGTTTTCTAGTATGTTTCACGCTCAATAGAGATACCAGAAACATATGATAACACCAGAAATACAATATTTGAGTCAATTGGCGTCGAATCAGATCAACAGTTGATCGCACTATATTTACTTCCGCCGGAAATGACGTTAAAAAAACTCTTTCTTTGAAAAATTAAAAGTCTATCTCGTCTGTTCCTTCAAAGAATTGCGATTGAATGCATATATCTCTTGAATCTAGGAATAACGTTTTATTTTTGTCTAAAAATCATGGATTTTCAAAATCTTTCTAGTCCCTCAATTTTCAACCAAATATTTTTTTTGAGTAGTATATACAGACAGACCAACAATTATCTGTCGCGTTCGTTCAAAGAATTTTGATTACTTTCTAAGTTTTTCTTTATCGAGGTAGGATTCAAAAATGAAAATTAATTTTGGTTCAGAAAATTTTTTTTAAATTTTATAAATAAAAAATTTAAGATAGCCCATCTGGTTTAAATTCATTTTGTTTCCAAAAATATAATTTTTATTTTTCTGTTTTTGAAAAACTCAGCTTAAAACGCTCAATTTAAAAACTTCCAATAAAAAATATTACTTTCAAGAGTAGTTAGGACTCTGAAAATACCGCGTTTCGATTCTGAATTAAGAAAATATAAAGTTTTGAAGGTTCCAAGCGAAATAAAGGCCACAAGATATTTTTGTCATGATTTGCGTTGACCATCCCCTTAAACTAGATATTCCTTCTTGAAAACTATTGAAGAAGTAAAGAATTTTTTTGTAAATCTATTTCTATGAATACATATAAATGTATGATACGAATCTTGGGAACATCGGCATGCGGTCGCTTTTCTTACCTACGAGATGAGCAGAAAGTTTGTTGAGGAATATTTAGACCAATGAGCGTCCGTCATTGGGTAACTGCTTTCGCTTCCGAATTTTTTCATTGGTCTAACAATTCCGCAACAAACTTCCTGCTCATCTCGTAGGTAGACAAGCGACCACAGGGCGATGTTCTCAGGATAAGTATTGTAAAAATCAATTTAGCAAGTTCCAAATTTTGTTCAAAATAATAATTTCCTTCTTTTGCACAATTAATTTCAAATCTGATTCTTTAATAATTAGTTAATTTGTTTTACGTATTCGAACTTAATTTCGGGTCAATAGTAAAATGTAAAAAAGGTAAATCATAAAAAATGGCATCATCAATTATGAATAAATTACAGCATTTTGAAAACATATATGGCATAATCTGATATAGAATTTTATTTAGTGCAGTGTCACTGACACTGTGTCAGCTAATTTTATATGCATTTAGAATTAAGTGCATATTTAATTTTCGCATTACTAATTTTTTTTCAGTTTCACTTTTTACATTTTACCATTTACCCCTCAATTTCTTAAATATAAACTCTCAAAAGTGTATAAACTGGGCATAAGAAGAATTTAACAGTTAATTTGAAACAATTTATTTCTACAGCACTGTATTTTTTGGGCATACTATGCCAAATTTTTATACCCAATTCAAAGCAGTGATAACGGATCATTTGGATTTCCCGAATCTCATATGGTTAAAGGACCTGCTGGTTCAGCTTTTGGATTTTCCGTGACTTCTCTTGGTGATGCAAATCGAGATTCATATCATGATTTTGCTATCGGTGCTCCTTATCAGAAAAATAAAGGGGCTGTTTATATTTTTAATGGAGCAAAAATGTGGAACTCTAGGCCATCACAAACTATAAATGATCTTGATATTGACACTTTGGGAATATCTTTAAAGCTTGGAATTGAAAAAAAATCTCGCTTTTTGAAGAACTTGTTAGTATGATACACTGTAGTCTATACTTTATAGAGTTATCGGAAAAATCTCTTGTAAATTCAAAGTTTTTTTCTATTAATTCTAAATATAATTTGTATTTCAAAATGTACCAATCAGGAAAGCGCCTAATTTGAACTAAAACGCACCAAAATTTAATTATGGATCTCCATCCCGTGTGTGGTCAAAAATCCCGATTTGAATGATGCTAAATTTAAGTAGGTGAGGTTCAGCCAATAATATCTTGAATTCTGGAAGAGTGGCCTTTAATAGTAAATCAAGCTAAAATTTTGGCCAGAATTAAGGCAAAGCGTGGTGATCGGCTCATGCTCATTGCATCATTCCGCCAACATTTAAATCGGGCCCCCGACCGCACATTTAAATCAGCCAAGAAAAAAAACGATATATTGTGGTCTCGCGGGGCTGCGAAAATCAAATAAGCATTCTCGATTAAGATTTTTTTTGTCATAAATGTTTCATAAAAATTAAAATTTCCATTCCAAATATCAGGGAAACGTTGATATTGATGATAATGGTCACCCAGATTTGATAATTGGAGGAAAAGATGCATTTGTTGTTTTACGTACAAAACCGGTCATGTCCATCGAATCGACAATTGAACTTCAAGATAATAATGGACAAATTATCACGTCTTTACAACCAACTCCAATGGATAGCACAGAATGCGAAGAAGATGGCATTCAATATTCTTGCTTCAATATTAATATTTGCATTCAGTACGTACATGTATATCAGTAGAATTTTTGGTCCTTTAATGGGGAAGGTACTCAGAAATTCGGGGTCAAAAAGAAATTTTATCGAGATGATCATTTTATGAAAATACAACCATATTGGAGGCATTTTTTTCCTCATACATGGTCAGGAAAAAACTTTTTGATCGGTTTGAAATTGAATTTTGCATACCTATGTATATCTTTTTTATAAAAAATTATCAATTTTTGGAAAATCAAAACACTATTTATGAAAAAACGAGAACCAATTAGGACAAACTTTCTTGCGGCTCTGCAGGGACTCATCAGCTACACAATCATGTGGGTTTCGGATGTGTTAACTGTAAATCCAGGGAGGAGATACATTTTGATTGGGACCCCTAAAATGGGGTCAAAATATTTATATTTTTTTGATCATGCGGAAGCCAAATCCAAGAATTTTTACAAAAACTTACTAGGGAGTCTGCTCACGTTCTGTCCGGTTAATTTGCGCTATAAATCATTGTTATACCTTGAAAACTCAGGGAGGAAATACATTTAAAAAAAAAATCGTCAGTTTCTGATTGGACGAGCCATCCGTCACATTTGAATGTTTGATTGGCGGAGGTCAGCTTGAGCAAAAACTAAGAATGGGAGCAAAAATGTGACATGCTCTTTACTTTAAGTATACATAAGTGGACATCGAGATCAACAGTCGCGTCGGTTGGGTACACAATTTGCAAAACAATTTAGAAAAAAATATACTTCTATTATCAGAACCATTTTAAAACAGAATATACGTCAATTCTTAGAACAATTTTGAGGACAAAATATACTTTAAGTTGTTATAANAAAAAATAACTTATTCTTAAAAAACTTATCCATTTTCGTATGGACTAAAAAAACTAAAAAATTAATTGTAAGGTATGAAACGTTTAATATTTATATTTTGACTATTGTAAAACATGAAAAACATATTGTAAAACCGAATATTTCAGTCTTAATTTTTGTCAAAATAATACAAAAAAATGGATGATTTAAAATCATTGATTTTCCGTGAAAACGTCAGACTAAGCTTTTATTTTCGAGCACACAAAATTCAAATTTCAGAATATTTTGGTTTATAACTTCCCTTTATATTTATAACATCATATATTATTATTTATAACATCATATGTACGGACAACCCATTTGCCAGGCATCGCGATTGAAGAAGCGGGTCGCAGACAATAGCGCAGTCTGATTATGTGTTGTAGTGAGTGACCTTTTAAGTTACCAAAAATTGGTCACTTAAAGCGCGCGATTCAAGTGCCCAAAAAGTGGTCACTCAAAGCGCGCGCTTTAAGTGTCCAATTTTTTGGTCACTCGGTAATTTATAACTTTGTTTTTGATTTAAACTTTTTTGCGAACTCTAGTTATGACGCATCATATTAAAAAAGTTCAAATTGTGGTCACTTAACCGTGTGAGCACAGAAAAAAAAGTTCCGCCAAGGCACCGACACCTATATAAGGTGACTGTTCAACGCCTATTACAGAAAGCCAGGTAGTTAGAGTTTCATTTTTTTTGCATAAGGAAGTTCAAAAGATATATTTTGCATCCGACATTTGATATTCTAGAATTTTGATTTTTAGTTCTAGAAAATTTACTGATAAGAGCAAGGTACAGAATCACGTGATACAAGCTCACAGTGGTGTTCACAATTCTTTTGGTATTGGAATCGAGCACAAGATCTGACCTATGTCATCGTGCTTTCTGATTTGATTTTATATAATCAATCAAAATTATTTTAAATAGGTTTAAATTGATGAAAAAACACAATTTTTCATAAAAATGTTATTTCCTATAAAAGCAGATTAGTAACTTCTGATATTTTTCTGGGTCGATATAACATCAAGTGACTCTGTGGACAATATTTAATTGCTCGAATTAATTTTTAATAATTAAAATATTTTCGTGAAATACATTGAAAATGAAATTTGAAATATCACTTTTGAAAAAAAATATCTGTTCCTGATATACCAATTAATCTTTTGTTTGAGTGTCAACCATGGAAAAAAACACTTTCTAAAAACTGGCTATTTCAAATTTTAATTGACGCAATAGGTCGCATTTAATTTTTTAGAGGTAAAAGATGGAAAAAAATCTCAAAAATCAACCCTCCGTAAATTTGAAAAAATTTCCAAAAAAAAATAAGTCACTTTTTGAAATCCTTGCAAAATTCTTTATAATGTATTCGAAGGAGACAATTCTACGATGGTTTTTTTGCATCTTTAGATGATTTTAAATATGCATGCACATATATAGGTGTTGTGCTCACACGGGTTAACCAAAATCCGAATAATTTTGGTAAATCAAAAATTCTCTAAAGTTAAAGCTTGATTGTGACCTTTAGAGCTTCCAATCAATCGTTTAACCTGCCACAAACTTCTCAATATGATTGGACCTGCTATAAACTATAGCAATGATGCGTCATAACTAAGAGTCGCAAAAAAGTTCAAATCAAATCAAGTTAACTTAACCGAGTGACAAAAATTGGTCACTTAAACGCGCGCTTTAAGTGACCACAATTTTGGTCACTCAAAGCGCGCGCTTTGAGTGACCAATTATTGAGCTTGAGAGTTGAGAAAATATTGGTCACTTAAAGCGTGCGCTTTAATGACCAAAAATAAATTTCCCCTATAAAAGGCTTAGAAAAAATGACAGTGTGAATTGGGGTCAAGCACGGCGAACAAATTGGTCACTTAAAGCACCCCCGTTGTAGTGAGTGTAGTATAAAGCCGCGGGGCCCGCGACCATCAAAGTTGGTTTAGCAAGTACATTAGAATGAATTCAAACTATTTTCCAGAATATCTTTCGGGATTATCGTTTTTTTTGTAAATAAAAAAATAAGAAATAAATAATTTTTTTAACATTTAATTCAAATTAATTAATTAAAATAAATTAGACGTTTAATGAAAAATAACTGAATATAAATTTATTTGTATAATAATAATGTTGTCAAAATTATCCACCTGAAGTCTAATATTTTATAATAAATGTTTAAAATTATTTCATTTCTTTATTTTTAATTTGCAAAATAACGATAATCTCAAAGATAATTCTGAGAAAAGTAAGTTGAATTCTTTATCTTTGAAAAATCTCGCCTACTACTGTGCTGCTTAATTATCGAACTTTGATTGGTCGCGGGTCCCCGCTGGGTTATACTTCACTCACATTAATTACCACACATAATCAGACTCGCGCGGTCCCTATTGCGTTCTCAACGGTGCTCTTGTCTGCCTCACGCGCCCTTTATAGCAATGCCTGGCAAATGGAAAGCTCCGATATGTACACGTGAATTCAAGGATAAAATTTAAAAAAGATAAAATGCTGAAATTGACATCATAATTATAAACAAATTACAGTATTTTAAAAAAATATGGGACCATCTGATAAATAATTTCAATCAGTGCAGTGTGAGCTAATTTAATATGCATTTGGAACTAATTGCATATCTAATTTTTACATTTTATTTTTACATTTTCACTTTTTTACATTTTACCATTGACCCGTGCACGTGATCGCAAAAACTAAAAAATTATTAAATTGGTACAAATTGTAATACCAATTCGGTATAATCCAGTTTTCCTTATCACGTAAAGTAGGGTTAAAAGTACTACTAAGCCTCTAGCACTTTTCGTCATTCAATCTACAATTTCTCCTAAATCAATCATTGTTTCGAAAAGATTTTCATATCAAAATTTTAGAATTAAGAAATGCATTTTCTAGGTTTGACAAATCAAGTAGTGCTTCTCTAACAGCACGCCAAGATGTAAACTTTATCGTTGGTGTCGATGAGCCCACAGCTTTAAAAGATTTAACTCCAAGAGCCCGAATCGGAGGTTGGCAAAAATATACAAACCAGTTTAGTTTGAATACAACAATGTCTGTCACGTCTGAAGGGCGAAATTGTGCTGCTCCTCTCAAAGTTTTTTTGCAAAATGGGATGGAGGACAATTTATCACCTATTGATATCTCACTCGACTTTGCGCTAATTGAAAACACAGATGATATTTCACAGTCAGTGAGTAACTTAAAAATGGGCATTATTTTTAAAAATACATAAAGTATCGATTCTCAACTACAGGGGGAAGCTAAATATCGCCGAAAATTTTTTTCCTAAAAAATCAGTGGTATTGGGCATTTTCGGCAATTTTGGCACTTTCGGCAACATGGGGAGTCCCATTGGGGACAGAAACAAATTGTTTGGTTCAAAAAATGAAAAACGCGTAGACGTACGAAATGACGACATATTAAAAAAAAATTTATAGGGAGTTTACGATAGGTTTAAATAAACTAAAATATCAAAAGGTGTGTAATTGAGTACACCCCCAAACGGAATTACATACAAATTTAAAAAAATAGATTTAAGGCATTTAACTCAATCAAGCATATAACCGAAGATTCATTATCAACATATACTTTTTCAATGATAATCATATTATTCAAAGAATTTTCTACAGTCCTATAAAAACAATTTGTTAAAAACGTTTATAAAAAGTCATCAAATGTGAATAAGAAAATTAAAAACTCTCTCATTTTCGCCGATTCTCACAAACAAGTACATAAATAACNTGATATGCTGTACCTTGCTCTTATCAGTAAATTTTCTAGAACTAAAAATCAAAATTCTAGAATATCAAATGTCGGATGCAAAAATATATCGTTTGAACTTCCTTATGCAAAAAAAAATTAAACTCTAACTACCTTGGGCTTTCTGTAATAGGCGGTTGAACAGTCACCTATATATAGGTGTCGGTGCCTTGGCGGAACTTTTTTTTCTGTGCTCACACGGGTTAAATAAACTAAAATATCAAAAGGTGTGTAATTGAGTACCCCCCCAAACGGAATTACATACAAATTTAAAAATATAGATTTAAGGCATTTAACTCAATCAAGCATATAACCGAAGATTCATTATCAACAATGTTGATTCAACATATACTTTTTCAATGATAATCATATTATTCAAAGAATTTTCTACAGTCCTATAAAAACAATTTGTTAAAAACGTTTATAAAAAGTCATCAAATGTGAATAAGAAAATTAAAAACTCTCTCATTTTCGCCGATTCTCACAAACAAGTACATAAATAACCCGAATTAAGGGTTAATTTGACATTTTAAAATTTGAAATATTAAACCCTCACCAATTTGGGTATGTAATCTGCAAAAAAAATGATACTATTAAGGAAATGATCGATATAAATAAATATCCAATTATCCGAACAAATGGTGCAAAACGACATGAAGAATCAATATCTTTATCGAATAACTGTAAGAAGGAAGATTACTGTGATGATAAGTTTGCAGTCTCAAATCCTACATTATTTGTTAAAAATCAAAGTGGAAATTGGATTAAAATGAAGCCAGGAAAAGTCAGTTTTGAGTCCACAAAAGAACCTCAAGCAAAATGGACAGTTCAAGTTAGGAGTCAAAAAACATTTAAATAAAAAGTGTCCTCTTTGTTTTTGAATGAAGCTAATGTTGCAGTATTAATGCTTTACTGAAGGGGTGCAGGGCGAGTCATTTTTAGAACTGAAGAAATGATAAAATTTAATTATATTTTCTGAGTAATTCGGTTATTTAAAAACGTCGGTGAAAACTAAAAAATTTTATCCACACTAGTTTGTTCGTAATCGTTATTTTAATTTCAAGTTTATTTGTGTTGATTATACGTACATGGGTGTATTTTGAAAAGAGTTTCAAACTTGAGTAATATTTTTAAGCAAAAAACTACTCCCTCGGGTTTTTCAAAACAAAACTATGATTGTATTTGTAATAAAAACTAGACAGTATCTGCTGATCTCCCAGCAAAAGCTCTTATTAGATTTCTTTGATTTGACTCCAGAATCATCGAAAAACCGTATTTTAAGCATGTGTTCAGTGCCTAGCACCTACACCTCTCATGATTTGTTAGCCAGGACTTTAAAAACAATGTGAATATGCAGCCAATGATCTCGTCGAGAGCTCAACGAGAGCTTTTTTGAGATTTTTGTCTAGTTCGGCCAGAAATTAAACTTAAAGTTTTCGAAAATTAAGAAAGTTCGCAAAATATTTTTAAAACGATCAAAAAGTGCTTTTCTATCCACGTGTTAGCGAAAAAAATACAACTGATGCATGTTTTTTTCTATATTGTCAATAAAAATCATCTCAATAAAGTTTGTTCTTGACACAAAATTATTGAGGACCACCTCATAAAATACAATTTTTGTCAAAAATAATTTGACGCCATTTGAAGTTTCAAACAAAAATGGCGAAGATGCGCATCAAGCTGGTTTTACTGCGTTGTTTCCATCACATGTAAAATTAAATAAAGCCTCTATTATTCATAACAACCAAATGACTGCTCAGGAATTACAAATGTTCCGCTGTGAAGAGGAAAGTTCAGCTAGGGATAAAAATTTTAAAATTGTAAATGAAATATTAGTGTTGGCATAATAAGCCAACATAGTAAAAGGCCAAAAACCTTATTCTATATATTTCTTGCTGTAAAATTTTTTTCAGAAAATTGAAAACAAAAAAGTGAATTTGATAATTTTTTCAATAAAAATTTGATGAGAATATCGACAAAATGAAAAAAATTTACTTTTTTGCAATTTTGCTTTCAATCAAAAAAAGACAACATGTATTATTTTAAAAAATTGCTGCAAAAAAATGTTTTAAATGATCCAAGATATTTCAGGTCAACACATTTGTGAGACTTTGGGCACCAGTTGGTCAAGAAGGTTCAAATTATTAGGTATCAAATGTGCACTCAGAAAAATTATCCCAAATATAAGTAAAAATAACCAAAATCAGCTGCTGGGTTGGAAACCCTTATAGGGCCAATATTTCGAGTGCAGTTACATTAATCCTTGATATCATTTATATCCCAAATCAACGGCCAACTTTGGAAGGGCGAATCAATACTTGGACTCATAAAACTTTTTACAGGGCTAAAGAAGATTCCTCTCTATCAAGACAAGGAAGAGGACCTCAGGTGAGCTATCATTTAATTTTTAACTTTCTAACCCATGGACCCCGGAAGTCGATCCAAAACTAAGTATTCGGAAAAAAATTTTCCGAAAAATGTGCTTCGATTTTTTCGAAAGTATGCGCAAAGATAGCTTAGGAAACACTGAATAGAAAGTTGGCTTACGTCAACCCCATATTTTCAAGTTTCAGTGGTCTAATTGTAATAAACGTTATCTTTCAACTTAATTTCGAAACGATTGATTTGGTGCATTTGTATGTCATAATTAATGCAGAACCACCACACCCTTTAAAGCAACGATTTTGTATTTTTTGAAAGTCGATTGTTTGAAAATAAAGATTCCATCGAAACATTTATAGACAATTTAAAAAGGGATTCCTTATCTAGGGATTGTTCCCATTGATATCATTCGAAAAGATATATTTTTAATTTTAATCGTTGATTCAACTTAGTAAGTGGTAAAAATAGGAACTGAATTTTAAATAATGATTCATGATTAAAATTATTTTATAGGCATGGAGCTTCGGTATCCCGGCTAAAAATAGCCAAAGTTATAGTTTTGGAGAATTGAAATTTCAAAATGAATTGGAAATTTTATCAAGTACTCAACCCGAATTTATACCGAGCAAATATTCGCCATACAAAGCACTTACTAAAAATCCATCATCTATTTCAAATATTGCTGATTTTGGGGATGAGCTCTCCTCCGTTTTGGTAGTGAAAAATGTTGGAAAAACTCCTGCGCATAATTTGGTGGTTTCGATTGTGATACCATACGTGAGTAAAATGTATTTAATTATTTTATTTATAAGTGAAAGACCTTTTCACATATCCCTTTATCACTTTTTGGTTAGAATGCGTAGCCACTACTCCTCTTAACGTGTGATTTTAACGTTGTGGCTACGCATTCTAACCAAAAAGTGATAAAGGGATATGTAAATATTAGTGCGCTTATTGTCCGCAACTCGGGTAGGAGTCTAAGATTGCTCAGCCCGTACGTTGTTGAGAAGCCTGATCATTAATTGCGAATTATCTAAGGTCTTAAATTAGAAGCCCTACCCAATTTAGTCTTCGATGTCAAAATTCATACAGTTATATCGCAGCGATATTATCGCTAATGAATTGAAAACATTTTTTCTTGCGAAAAAACACTTAGTTTGAAAATTAATATAAATTACAAATTTTCATTGGTTCAATAATCAGAAACAATAATTGTAATTTACGCAATTTTTTATTATCAATGGGCAATTTCACATGTTTGAATAAGTTCCATCTTCATATGTATTTTCAAGACTTTTGAAGCATACCTTATTTCTTATTTATACGGTTAAGTGTTATTTTTCGACTTTACCGTAGTGGGGACCCCACTGTGGCCCACAGTCTGTGGCGTATCATATAAAATAGAGTTAACCGATATATTAAAAAACGTAACAAAATGGCTTGATCAAAATTTACGGATTCGGCTAAAAAACGTTTAAAAATTTTGAATGGAAAATCTTGCTCTTATACTTCTTTTGAACAATTTGTGCATAATTGCCCATTAAAGTTCTTAAAGGTGCATTTATTTTTTTGAAGCTGTATTTATTATGAACAGTTAATCGCAGAATAAGATTTTTAACATTTGGGCAAAAAGCGGCATTCTTCGTTTGAACAAATGTTAGTGAAACTGCCTTATAATTTGGGCAAAATAAGCACTCCCTAAAAACATGTAAAAATATTTTTTGATTAAAAATTTTAGCAAATTTCTTCAAAGAACGATTGGCTCCTATATCCTATGGACTCAGTTGTGATTCAAGATGTTGAGCTTAAAAGTCGCTGTCATATTGACGGAGGTTTCAATCCAAATAAATTTGATTTTGTTAATACTGGAAAAGCATTAATTTCCCAAATTCGCCGAAGATCAACTGATGATCAAGAAGAAGAAAATTCATTTATTCAGAGTATTCATGATGCAACTTTTGAGATGAAACAGATTGAAGTAAGACTTTAAAATAGTCAAGCATAAGGTGTTTTAGGTTTCTCGGCATTCGAAATCTACGATTGTTATGAAAAAACCATTAAGTACATTTTGTACAAAATTTTTCAGATATCAAGGAAAAAATTCTTTACCCTTCAATTAATCTAATTACAGTCTATTCCAGCATTAACATAAATTGGAATCTAATATTTTTGGACTTCCCCCGGATTCAAATGATAGGAAAAAAGATTGTATTACGACCTAAAAAATATTTGTGTCTAAAATGACATTTTGGCCGCCCTAAAATATAAATTTGTCTAAAATAACATTCTGGCTGGCGTAAAATATCAATGTGTCTAATATGACATTGTGTCCGCTCTCAAATATGATATTTGAATTATCAATGTGCCTAAAATAGCATTGTGGTCGGCCTTCAAATCAATGTGTTTAAAATGACATTGTGACCGCCCTAAAATATCAATGTGTCTCAAATAACATTGTGGCCACCCCAAATTCAAAATGCTGCCTCTTCTCTTCCTTCAGTTTTCTGACTGAGAATAATTCTCGTCTAAAATGACATAAGGTAGAATTTTGTTATTAATATTTTATTCAAGGTTCACAGATTGAACTGCGAACATCCTATGGTTACTTGTCGTGAAATCCGATGTGAAATTGAAAGTCTAAAGGCAAATGATATTGCTCATATAAGAATTAAAACTGCAATATCTCACGACTCATTACAATATCATTTTGAAGGTAAATATTTAACAATTTTGTATACCAAATAAAAAATGCGTGGACGCGAAAAATTTACCAATTTTAATAAAAATCGTGCCGTAAAAAACAAATTTTGAATTAATTTTTACCAACCGCAAAAAAATAACGAAAAATGAAATATTTCGTAAATTTGTACTCTACGTGTACTGCTGATTTCGGCCTACGCATTTTCATAGTTACGAAAAATAAATTTTAGGTTCTCAATTATTTGACCTCGAATGGACGGCAAGTGTTTCATCAGATTCGTCGATTTTGATTGGTAAAATTGAAACTTCCAGCGTTTTCCGGGTTGATCAGGTAAAAATAAAAATTCCTTGGAAATTAAGGAAGTCCTCTATCGATAAAAGTTGTAAATAATGAGGACCTTTTTTATTGCTCTGTGGTCAA
The DNA here is from genome assembly GCA_004367855.1 of Oikopleura vanhoeffeni. Classification (NCBI taxonomy): domain Eukaryota; kingdom Metazoa; phylum Chordata; class Appendicularia; order Copelata; family Oikopleuridae; genus Oikopleura; species Oikopleura vanhoeffeni. The sequence continues at coordinate 13,305 of SCLH01000267.1, read as the reverse complement.
AATTTTCTGATAAACAGGTGTTTTATCGAAATTTTCAGAAAAAATAATGAATACCTTTTTTTAGCTCTTTGGTTAAAATTTTCCGAAAAACAGGTGATTTTAAACTGGAAAGAAAACCTTTTTTTGGCTCTTTACATTCAAATTTTCGAAACATGGCATATTGTCCGTATAGAGGGCACCAAAATAAAAAGCGTAGGTTTTGGCCAAATTTTGTCTATATTGTCCTTATAGACACACCACAGTTAATAAATAAACATGTTCAGGAAGTTCTGAAGGTTGAGTTTACCGATGAATTAGCATGGTGGATAATTTGCATAATTGTTGGAGGATTATTTTTAATATTTTTTACAATTTTATGTATTCTATGGAAATGCGGATTTTTCAGAAGAACAGTTCATCAACAACAAAGATTTCAATAAACAATTCTTCATTCGTACGAAATAAAGAGTACAAAAGGATCATGATAGATATCAAATCATATGACTATTCCTGCTAAATAAGCGAACAACAAAATAAATTTATATTATATTATGGATTTATTTGATTTTTAAATAATGAATACAGATATCGAAAATTATTTCCGAAGTAAACAAATATTTCGAATATATCGAGCAAGTCATTTTTTTCTTGTTTTGAGAGACTCGCTTAAACACCTCGACAGTAAGAATATCGGTAAGATACGGTAGTTAATCGGTTATATTTATTGAATATCGACTTTTCTAGAGTTGTATTCATTTTTGGGGGACGAGAATCGCTCAGAAATACGTGTATAAAAAATGTTTGAAAAAATTATTAAAGTTAGAAAAATACCTAAAAGTTGGCATAATTTCATATGTCAACTTTTTTTTTGTGCCCGGAATCGTTTTTTTCTGGGTCAACAACCCCCGTGAGGTTATATTTGTATCAACTACTGTAGTTCTCTCGTTAGTTTAACTGGTGCGCTCCCTACATATGATGCATGTGACATATGATATTTAATAATTCAATTTTTGGTAAAAAAAGAATGCTTGAAAATATTTTTTTGATGATCTTATTAGAAACTTGGTTTTTAATAATTGTTTGATTTGATTGGTCACTATCGTTTCTAATGTCACATTTATAACGCTTCAGCTCAAGTAACTATACCTACCAAAGTATAATCTTCGATATAGCCGATTTACTATCTTGCCAAAAATTACAACCAACGCATAACTTATGTGCTTGTGAAAGCATTGTATTCAGACTTAACAAAGCGAGTCTCCCAAACTCAGAAAAAAAATACTTGGCCCTTGCAGGTATTATGTTTGATATTCTTTTGACCCAAAGTGCAGAAATAATGTTTGCCACCCACTACAGTTAAATGGTATCGTAATATGACTCTTATAAAGAGGGTCAAGTGTAAAAAATTCACCAATATGAAAAAAATAATGTTTGAGTATGGTATTTTACAAAAGCGATTTATATGTAAATTAATGCTGTCACATTTGTCCAAGCAGGCGCAATCGAAGATTTCAAAACGTCCGCTAATATCTTAAGCGATATCGTGCACTTGGACGTACGAAAATTCAAACTTAATAAAAAGGAGTAGGTTTTAGCCCAGAATGTGAGACAAATGTGACATTAATTCATCACAAAACACCTAGGAAGATTTGAAAACAGCGAAAGAGTTATATTGCAAAATGATATAAACCAACAAGAAAAATAACAGCTAAAAATCGAAGAGCTAAAAATTGGTCGTTCATTTTTTGTTCGTTTAACAAAATATTTTTTTGATTGAAGTTTCTTTAACATGAAGTTTTTGTTATTTTGAAATTAAATAAAAACGCAAAAACAAACAAATTCTTTTTCAGATAAAAATTGTTTTTTTTGGTCTCTAAAAACAATTTAAAGGGAGGAGCTAAAACAGGAGCCAAAGTTTCGAACACCATTTGTCACTGATAAAAATTATTTCCGGCGAAAAATAATGAAGACCTTGGTTTTTTTCGTCAACATTTTTTGGAAAAAAGCTGTTTTATAGAAATTTTCCGAAAACAAGTGTCTTTATAAATTTTTGCATGAAGATTTTGATAGCCTGTTTTGCTCTTCGGTCTAAAAATATGAAAACAGGTGTTTTATATCTATCGCCTCAAAATTTTATCGTCTCGTATTTATATAGCGACATGCCAAAATAAATAGCATTGGTTTTGTCCACATTTTGTCTATATTGTCCTTATAGATGCCCTCTACTAGATGGTGTCCTTCAAGACGCACACCACAGTAGAAAAAATATTTGTTTTTAATGCAAATTTATACAAAAAACCATATTAAAGATGCCGCCGCCAAAAATAAGACCGCTAAATTTTGATAATTCTCGCTTTCGCTGTTTTACTAGCTTGTTTCAAATTTTGCCATTAAACCATATAAAAAGCCAAATTTGACTAATTTTATGTTATTGGAAAAATTGCTTTGCACGCAAATGAGCAGAAATTGATCCAGGTTGGAAAGGGTTTTCATTTGGATTATTAATCATTTCATTTTTGGTTGATGCGGAAACGATTTGGTTCATCCTTCTTTTTAAATCATCATTTTCGTCTTTAAATTGAGTATTTTCAGCTTCTAAAGCATCATTACGCATCTCCAGCATTTTCATATGTTGAACATAATCATTCATTTTTTGAATATAAAGCTCTATATCTATCATAGGATTCGCCGGGATGTTTTGTACCGTTATATTCCCCACACTCTCAATTTCCACCGAAATTTCTGACATTTCTGAAAAACCTGAGTCTGATAGACTACCAAAACTTTCTGACTTTTTTATTTGTAAAACTTTGGAGTTTTCAAGCTGTTCTTGCTCTTCCTGTTGGAGTTGAGCTTGGATCGTAGTTTTTGAAAGTCCGCCAGCATTATCACAAATTTTGGTCGTTTGGTTCAGGATTTTGTGGTTTTTTCGAGATTGGTTTCCTTTATTTGTAAGTCGAAACATTTTAACAAAAACCGATTAGCAAGTCTGAAAAAAAAATTAAATTGATATAAATTGGAATAAAAGCAGAAATACTATTTTTCAGGAATTAAAGTCGAGCCGAAAAATGAAAAAATCTGACTATTAAATTTCATAACTCAAAATTCGTTTTTTGATATACCGGATACTTCCGACCTGAAACAATATTTACAAAGGTAATAAAAAATGTATTGTGTGTATAAGACATTGTTTTCACATACAGGGTGTAAGATTTTTCCCTTCTTTTTTCCAAATTGGATAGATTTTTCAAAAATAATCATTTTTTAACTGAAAAATACTGAGAAACAATATTTAAATCAAGCTATGATGTTTAATATATTTAAATACATGGGGAGGCCCAATATCGCCGAATTTGCCGATATCACTGAAACACCCTACGCAGTTCCACGATTTTTTGCTAAATTCCTGCTAATGCCAATGTCGCCGAAATTGCGTGGGCGTAAAGGTTTTTATTACAAATGACTTTGAGTTGTCATTTGATTGCGTTTCGTAGAGTACGGAATTCCACACATTTTGGTATTTTACTTCATTTCCATATCGCGGAAAGTGTCAATATAGCCGAAAACGCCAAATATTGACGAATTTTTTGGAAAAAAACTTTCGGCGATATTTAGCTCCCCCCTGTAAACAATTTCTATCTAAATTCTTTGTTATGAATTTTAACAGGTGGCTTTACGTTTTTGAAAAACCGGCTTTTTAAAAAGAGTAGTCTAATAAATGCAAACCAATCAAAAAAAGTAAGTTTAGTCTCGCATGAAAACCAATGTTCTCTCAGAAACCATTTTTGAAAAAGAAGAAAAAAATTCTCTTTTTAATGCTACATTTTCATACTATTTCAAATTTGATTAAAATTAAATTTCAAGGACCAAAAACACTGACAATCAATTTTTCGCCATAAAAATGCGGTATAATAATCTGTATTTATTTGTTTTTTCTATACTACTGATTTATAATGAACAAACAATCATTTCAAAAATGGTGGTTACACAATTGACACGCTACATTTGTTTGGCTATTCCAAAGTTAACCTCAGAACTAGCTTGTAACAGAATACAAAAAGTTAATACTTTAAAATCAGTAATTTGAAATTACTTTATGCATCCCATAACATTGACTAAAGTTTTTAATGCAGAACTAATTAAATCACGGAATTTTATCTAAAATTTATTCATATTTCCTTTGCAAAATTTAAAGCAGAACGATCGAAACAGGGAAAAAGGTAAATTTTTGAAAATGAAAATACAGAACAAAAATCTAGGGGAAAGTAAACAAAATTTGAATTTGAAAGTATTGAAATTTTATCAAAAAGAATGATTGAATTTGAAAATTGAGCCTTGTTTAGTGAAAAAAAAATGGAATGTATCTTTCGCATCGTTTTTATTTTAACATTACATGAAAAACTTAAAGTTAAAATTTTTTTATGCAAAAGATACTTTCAACGCGAAGAAGCGTTTAATTTTTGAATAAAAAGAATATGAAAGTCATCGCTTTGTAAAAAAGCTCAGTGCTCATGCAAGGAAAGGGTTAACCCACTGAAATTGAATAGAAACATGTTTAAAAAATAGCGCAAATTTAATTTGAATAATAAAAACGTCCAATAAATTTTTTATTTTTTTAAGTCAACTACCTCCAGCAAAAATAAAGTATCGCAAAACTGCAAAATGTTTTTTTTGATCTGATAAAGGATATATCGAAGATTCTGCCTAGTGTGATGTTTATCTTGAGCGTCATCACTTTGAGCCAGTGTCCAATCATAATACCCGATTGTCGACTCAATTCAAGAATCCCGCGATTTGATTGGCTACTTTATCAAATTNATGACGCTCAAGATAAAAATCACACTAGGCAGGATCTTCGATATATCATATAGGCTATCTCATTCGGTCATCAGCAAAACCACGGCGTATTTGCAATTTCTAGAGATACAAAAAACTGCTTCATACAGTATGAATCATACTCCACCATAGCATATCAGTAAAAACCGAAGTTGGAACCATATTCATTTGTTTTGACATCCGACACTATATGGTGTCGGATGTCAAAACAAATGAATATGGTTCCAACTTCGTTTTTTGCTGAAGTTAAGTAGTTGACCTAAAAACTGAGGTTATTTGTTAGATCAGCCATCTACCTCTAGCAAGAGCTGGGTGATAACATTTTTGAAAAAAGAGGTTCTATAAAAGAAAGAACAAATATTAAAAAAACCTCATGTTGAAAACTGTTCGTCACCCAGTTTTCTTTCTGGAAAAGATGCTCATTTTTCTGGATTGACAGTGAAATTTTGGAAAGAGTCAAAGAATGAATATTTTGAAATAAATCATACCGAAATTTAACACGAATAATCCTTAGCGAATCTTCTTTACTGAAAATAAAAAGTGTCCAAAAAAATCATAACCAAAAGTGCTCATTTAGGAAGTAAATTTAAGAAATTGCGTGCTATTTCTACAACATGCGTTTTTAGTAAATTTTGCCTGATATTTGCCATGAAATATGCGTAGGCACGGATATATTAAAAATCTGAAGCCACAAAATAGAAATTATGGATGAACGAGGCCATTTCAAAAAAAATATTTAATTTATACGACTGTCTTGCGCCTATGCAATTTTCATAGCAAAAGATAGGCATTTTAAAAAATAATCGGTTAATAAATGGTTTGTAGGGGTCGGGGCTATTTTTCCCGCATTGAAAAGTATGGTTTTCGGCATTTTCTAGAAAACGGTTTATCAGCAAGACCTGATTTTTTTGGAACATAGATAACCATCGAAGTTTAAGCTTTCGAAAAATTTGAAGTCAGCTGTTCTAGAATTCTAAAATACTGTTTACTCCCCACTCGGGGCCAACCACTAATAGCGTTGGTTGAATACGCGTCTCTGATTGACTGTGACTTTGCTTTCCTTACAAAATGATATGAGACGATGAGTAATAGCTTGCGCAGCGGATCGCCGCGCACCGAGTTGACCGTACAATTTGTTTTTACTATTTTTTTCTTCTTGCAATATCTTCAAAGTGAGGTCAAAAGACAGATCTTGTGCTACTGAACACAAAAGTCTGAGAAGCCAATTCTATATTTTCAATATTTGAGGTCGAAAACTCAAAAATCCAGTCAAAATGAAATCTTCTAAAATGCGAGAAAAAAGACCCGAGAACGTCAAAGGTTTGGGTGACCTAAAAAACCTGACCTTATAAAAATTGTACTGTAGGGGAAAGAAAAATATTGGATGAATTGGTGAAAAAAATCACAAAAAGTCTTTTCGAAGTTTAGCTGCTATGGCTCCTGGTTTGAGCGAGAGATCATTGCTATTAATGGGTTTTTTCATTCCAGGAGATTGCGGATTTTGAACAATTTGATTCATTTTTCGCCTCAAAACATCATTTTCTTCTTTAAATTGACCATTTTCAGCCTCTAAAGCAGCATTGCGAGATTCAAGCATTTTCATATGCTGAACATAATCGTTCATTTTTTGTATATAAGCCTCTATATCCACCATTGGATTTGACGGGCTGTTTTCTGACATATTACCAGCAATATTTAGAGAAGCCATTTCTGTGGAAATTCCAGAATTTTCGGATATCCCAGAATCGGACATGGTCCCTGAAATAAATTTATAACAAGACAATTTCAAGGTGATTTTGCAATTTGATAATCATCACTAACCCTTGGAGGCACCGAGCCATTTAAGTGGCTCGAGCCGACTTTGAATCATCAGAACATGAAATAAATGCATTATGATTTATATAAAACTTGTTTCTGGGATTCAAAAAATATTACGGAAGAGTTATTTTAATAAGAAGTGTCCTATTACTTTAAAAATACTATCCCACGAAACTACTTTACATGACCATTACAGAATAATTTGGTATGATAAGTAACATATCATATGTCACATATGGATCATAACAAGGTATATTTTTTCTACTGGTAGTACTTTTCGGATGATACTGTGATTTTCGTCTATAAGGACAGCCAAGATTTTGCCATATTGTCCTTAACTTTTGCTGCCATATTGTCCTTATTTTAAACCTTATAAATAGAAAGGCCGCGTCCCGATAAAAGAACTCGACTGTACTTATTTTTTCGTTGGGTTGATAAGTTCTGATGTCATGGTGAGGTGATCGCAAGGCAAGTTTTCGCCTAAGGTCTGGGTTTTTTCTTAGATATCTCACTTTTCTCGGTAAGATAGTTCAAAACTGGAACATACAATCCCTTTGAAATTTTAGGTCATAATATAAATTTTAAACTACATGACACTGCGGAGCCGTTTTTTTCAATTTTCACTTGAGATTTACCGAAGATTATCACTTTTTCTAACAATACATTTAACATTTCCGGTAAAAAATTCGATGTCTACAATATGAAAAGTGGTAAGCGTCACTTTTAGCATTTTATGAAATTAAGAATAAAAAATCTGCTGCCAAATCTCAACAGTTCCCGGAAAAATATTGCAAGTGTTTTGTTATTTTTTGACATGAGCTAAACTACAAAAAAACACTCATATTTAGTCCTAAACCTTTTTAAGAGTTTAATGTTTTCTATAGATTTCCCAAGTTTGAAAATGCAATTCTTATTCTGTACATTTTACATGAATATGGAATTAATATCAGAAATATTTTCTAATACGAGGTCAACATCATAACATATATACTTCAAATCATTTATGAAAAACCTGAAGATGTTTTCCAGCTAAACCTAAACTTATTACGGTCAATAAAATGTCGGTCACACAAAATATCCAAAACGTCGTAAATTACTTCTTATAGTTATAAAAAATCGTTGCTTTCAAACATAGAAACAAAAGTTTGATTCTTCAAATTGGTTTCTAGTCAATAAGACTCTGACAACAAAAAAGTAGACATATTTTGGAACTCTTAGGGGCGTCACTCCTGGTTACAGCTTTACACAACAGTGTTTGAATAATATTATTCAAAAATTGGGCGTTTCTGACCTTTTAACCTCAGATGAGTTTAACGCGTATCTGACCTTTTGCTAGAATAACTAAAAAGCTACCTGACATAGAATATATTTTAGCGCGTGAACTGATTTTCGGTGAAATTGCTTGAAACAAAGTCTCACACAAAAAAATCATGCATTTCTGTTATGATTATGTCGGCTTAAAATTTGACGGTTTTTGGTCAAGAAACCCGGAAAGTTTAGTATGACGGAACGATCATTTTTAAAAATTGTATCATACTAAATATGTATATATATATACTGTATAATGTGGGACCCCTTTTACGGTTTGTGGGACAGTAGTTTTTTTTATGTTATTCAAACTTAAGTGACTTGGGCATCATAATGGATATCGCCGAAAGAACCAGTATCGTCGAAATTGCGTCGATGTTTGAGGTTTTTATTACAAATTACTAAAGGTAAGTCATGAATGGCATCATATTTTAAGATTGAATTTCCCAAATCTACTTTTTTAATTTGTATTTGATAGCGTTTGGTGGAGTACGTAATTTTAAAGATTTTGATATTTTACTTCATTTAACCGATTAATAAACTCCTTAGAAAATCGAAAAAAAATCAAATTATGACGTCATTTCAAACGTCCACGCGTTTTTTTACTTTTGAATAATTTATTTAGAAAAAAAACTTTCGGCGATATTGGGCCTCCCCCTGTAATTACTACAGAATATCGATGAAATTTGCCTCTCAATTTACCTAGGCTCTCTGATGAATTCATTTCTAGTTTTAATTTGTCCACCAATTCTTGTTCTTGTTGCAATTGCGCCTGAATCGCCGTTTTTGACAGTCCTCCATCTGAATCGCAAATTTTTGTTGTTTGATTTATTATTTTGTGATTGTTTCTAGATTGGTTTCCCTTATTCGATAACCGAAACATTTCTTTTCTTAATAACCGAGTCTCACGTCTTAATATAAAAATAAAACAAATTTATCAATTTTATAATTTAATTAAATTGCACCAGTTGCAGAAATATAACAATCTAACCTTTTCGAATCTTAGGCCAGGAGACAAAAGTTAGGCGGGTTCAGGGTGGACAATAATTTGAAATATGTCATATGTATTTTAATAATATAAGGTAAGGTAGGAACGGAAGGAAAAAGTGGGTCAAGGGTAAAATGTAAAGAGATGAATTTTATATGCCTTGAGAAATAATAGCATTATAGATTTTTGCAGTTTAAATTTTTTTTTCATTTTCACTTTTTTACATTTTACCCGGACAAAGTACATTTTAGGTTGTTTTTTTAATGCCTCACTTTTGATACAAAAAATTGGTATTAAGTTCGTAGGCGGAAACATCAGAACAAGTTTTTACCCCTAAGAATTTCTCCTAAGGTCGTTTTTTTTCGGTTGCAGCCATTGTGATTTCGACTGGGAGAACTAGACAAGATTGCGACGAATGGTTTTCTGCACGTGAAACCTGGAGAAAATATGCGGTAGAAAATTTTTTTGGCTTCCTAGGTTGATCACGTGACCAGGAATCAGTCATCGAAATTGCTCAAAATGACCGGAAAACCCGTTTTTTTGCGAATTACCGGCTGAACCGGTAATCATCGGAAAAAAGAGAAAAATTTCCTGCATCCAAATTCGGTTAAGATTCAGATGCAGAAAACCGTTTGTCGCTATCTGTCTGGTTCTCTCAGAACAGAACCTTTATACGTGGGTTTACCGATAAAAAAGCGACCTAATAAAAAATAGAAAGGTCGACCAAAATGTATACCTCGGTAAAAAGCTAAAAAGGTCGATTTTTCCCGCCCCTACCTTAATAATTAAGGCAAGTTTTCAATAAATACAGAATAAGGGAATGAGAAAAGATAAATATTGAAATTCAGGCAGTAAAACAAATAATTTCGAATTTAAAAATAGACCAACTTTTCTCTGCTGGACACGATTATGTTATGGGAAACTGTTCATCAGAAAACAAGTACCTATCCAATTTTCTATCCCCATCCCGACTTCCCGCATATGTTTTGCCTAAACCTACGCAAAAAACGGGACGGAAAACCTACGCAAAAGCCAACCATTTTACAAGCCTGTATTAGGTTCGACGTGATTTTGTTCAATATATTACTCGTAAAATTCTTCAGGGTAGCTTAAATTAGCATTATTTGTGTAAAAATGTGTGCAGTAGGCTTGTATTACGGGCATTTTTGGGAATTTTAAAATCGCATACAAACGCAAAAAAAACATTTTTGAAATTTTTAAATACAAAGAAGTCTACATGCTAAAGATATCTTCACCGTACAAAATGCTTTATGAACTTGATATCATCACACAAGATTTATTTTTAGCTTACAATTTTAAAGGCGCTTTACTGCCAAACAATATTTTTATAGAAATACAAATGTATTTTCGAAAGAAGGCGAAAGTGAAATGGCGATTTTTGAATTTGAAGAAATTTTGAAAGAAATTAAAATAAGACGCCCGTTATTTTTTATCCTTTTATTCAAGAAATGGGGAAGGGAATTCATTTTAAGAATCGAAATTGGAGAATTGAAATAAGAGAATTGAAATTAAAGAATGGAATTTGTGCAAAAAAATCACAGAAAGTGTTTGCTTAATTCTGCTGTAATATAGCCAGGTTTTATCAAAAGATCATTCCTCTTAGATTCTTGAATTTTTTCCATATTCTGTCTTAAAACATCGTTTTCTTCTTTGAATTGACAATTTTCAGCTTCTAAAGTAGCATTTCGATTTTCCAAAATTTTCATGTGCTGAACATACTCATTCATTTTGTTAATATAAAGCTCAAAATCTTCCATCGACTTTTCTCTCGGTAAATTTGAGCTTTCTGAGATTCCAGAATCTGAGGATAATTCTTCTTGGTGAAATTGAGTTTTTGAAAAAGATTTTTCCGCATCAGAAATTTTGGTAGTTTGGTTTATAATCCTGTGGTTCTTTTCAGATGGTTTACTTCCTTTATTCGAGAGCCGAAACATTTTACCGATTTACAATTCTAAAGTTAAAATTCTTAACGGAGATTTTTAATGGAAATTTCTAAAAATGACAGTCAGCAAGTTAAATTGCGCGAGATGTTTCGCTGTCTTTAAAATTTTAGAAAATAGCGTGAGCAGTTGTCTGCGTGTTTTGGTCTTGCCACAAAAAACGAAAACTGAATGTCTCTGATTATTGATTTTTAAAACAAAAAATATCCGGATTGCAAAGAGTGACCCTTGAACCAAATTATTCGGGTAAAAAAATATTTCTAAATAACAAATTTCCAGTTTATTTCTCATTTCAAAAACGGGATTTAATAGCTATAGTCAAAATTCAGCCGGGTGATAAAATATCAATATTTTCGAGTGTTTTTCATAGATTCTCATAAATACGTGTATATTAATATTTAACTTCAGTTCAAGCTCTTTTTCCAACTTAACCCCACATAATTATATAACAAAAATTGAAGAAATTAGAAGCTTGATAGACGGTTGTCAAGGCAAAGGGTGTGAAATTCAAGTAAATTGGAAGGAATTATATTTAGTTTTTAATCTGGTCATGAGAAAGTTACAAATAATATACAGGGGGGCTATATCTACGGCCCAATATCACTGAATTTGCCAATATCGCCGAAATTTTTTGGCGAAAAACTTTCGGCGATATTGCCCCCCCTGTAGTTATTCGCATTGCCCCCTATCCCTGCTCCTAATTTGACATATTCTCGATCAAAATATAGCCAACACAGGGCTTCGAGATATAATCCAGATTAGCCAGTTTTGTAGAACTACCTTCAGCTTGCGTCAGAAATGTGTCAAAACTTTTTGTATGCTTACACACCGTGTCACATAAGCGAAACAAGAAGACATAACGCAAAACGGAAAATCTATCTTCTCTCAGGTTTTTATTATAAAAAAATTGATACAACCTGTATAATAACTATTTAAAACTTTACAGTGGCGTTTTTGTCAATATGTGCTATATTTTTTCTGGAATCAAGCAAAAACCACCGTTTTTGGACATTCCGCCTCGAAAAATCTATCTCCTCCAGGTTTAATTTGCAAATTAGCTCAAAATTTTGCAAAAGCTAGTTCAAAAAAATAGAAACTTTACAGCAGTGTTTTTTGCAATTTCGACCCTAAACTCAAAATGAATTTTCAAGGTCACGTGAAAAAATTTCCGAAAAAAAAATGTGCTTCGATTTTTTCGAAAGTAAGGCTGAAAAGAAAGCTGGGGAAACACTGAAGAGAAAGTCAACCCGATATTTTTGAAGTTTTTAGTGGTCAAATTGACACAAAAGTTATTTTTGAACATAATTTTGAGAAAAATACTGAGAAAAAAATCGAAAAAACGCAAAATTTTTTGTTGTCATTTGGGTTGTTTTATCCGTCAAAAAGAAAATGTAGGGGCAGGGATACCCTTAAGCTTTTAACCCTCTCACACCCATTGCCTATCTGAAGGCAGGACTTTGAGCGCTTATAACGGGAAAAGTAAAAGTGCTTGCAACTTTATTGTTCTTTAGTCCCCGAGATTAAGGGGGTAGCATCGACTCGGCAGACTTGAGTCAATTAAACTTACGAAAATAATTAGTTGGTTAATTTTTTTGTGCTTATTTTCGTTAACTGAACCAGAATAAATGTGTTTCAGCTCACGAAAATAATTTTAAAGCTATTAAATGAAAGATTTGAGTTCGAGTTTTCATTTTTGAATTCGTAAAATTTTCTAACAAATTATAAGGTAACTTTAAAAAAAAGTTACCTTTAGGCTTAAGAGGGTTCTGGGTGCTAACACAGCAATTGGTGGGGAGTTTTTGACTACTTTTTGAAGCCTGATACATTTTGTTTGGAATGTTGGAAAGTAAAAATAAAAGAAAAATATTGTTCCGTGAACACTGGTGATGATTTTGTTAAATGTCAATTTATATTTAAAATCGTAATAAGCTCGTAAAACACTTTACGAGATCGCTTTTTCTCAAGCCTTTATTTGTCTCCATCAGGATATTTCTCGCGGAGTTTATTTCCAAGTCGATTCAAACTTGCAAAATTAATCAAAAACATCGTTGATTACAAAACGTTCGGATTTTTTAGAACAGATTACGTTTGGGTTATTCGTAACAATGAAATAAGTGACTTTCGTAAAATGGGATATTTCTGTTTTATATTATTTAGATTATTTTTTGTTAAAACAGAAAATATTACGCACAAAAAAATACATAAAACGTTCGGATTTTATTTTTATCATTTTGAGGTAATCTCCTTTAATCATACATCAAGTGCGCACTGCTATAAACATAAAAGCAGCATGTCAATATCATAACAAACAATCAAAGGCGTGATTTCAGTTAACTAAAGTATTAGTCTTAAACTTTTTAAAACATACTTTCCTACTTCAGTTTTTGATGCAGAATTCAATTTCGCTATCAAAAT
>SCLH01000266.1:415515-440603 GCA_004367855.1 Oikopleura vanhoeffeni | reverse complement strand
AACTTGTACCAGTTTCGGAGATTTTACTAGGAGGTTTACAAATCCATAGCAGTGTTACATTTGGTCCTGGAACAAATTACATGAGTGATTTGTATTGTTACTCAGATCTGTTCATGCGGGTTCTAGACTTAGCTGGGCTTAAATTGATTTCAGTTGAGGTTATACTTAAGGGGGTAGCATCGACTCGGCAGACTTGAGTCAATTTAACTTACGAAATTAATTAGCTGTATATCTTTTTTATATACGGGTTGTTTGAGACATAAATATATATGATTTTTCACTTAAAAAATTTTTTTCAACGTTTCGTTTATTCCATTTTCAAGAGTCTTGAAAATGGAAATAAACCGAAACGTTGAAAAAAACAATTTTTAATTGAAAAATCAATATATCTTTTTGTGCTTATTATCGTTCGCTGAACAAGAATAAATGTGCAGCTACTTATAAAAAAATTTTTGTCAATTTAAGGGGGGTCCGGTCCGCTAAAAAAAAGTATACTCAAATAACTAAATCGGACAAAAAAATCGATGGTGGTGGTCTCGCTTCTCTGTGATGCCTGTAGCTAATAGGGCCGCTGAAGGTCAACACAAATTTACTAAATCTAAATAAATTTCGATTTTATAATTTCTTTCACCATTAAGAACCGCAAAATGAAGCTCTCTTAAATAAAAGTAAACCAATTTCAAATTTCTGTATTTTTTGAAAAGTTATCGGTAAAACATATTAATTAAACAAGGACCTAGACCTATTATTCAAAACATTTATGTTCCGATATGTTATTCTCTGAAATTCTTAGCTTGAACTGTTCAGCAGGGATTATCTTAATTATTTCAGAACAGTGATAATTTTGACTCTTCAGCGCGCCTAATTAGCTAACCAGGCATCACAGAGAAGCGAGACCACCACCAATCGATTCTTTTGTCGCGATTTAGTTATTCTGAGTATATTTTTTGGCGGACCGGACCCCTGAAGGAAAGATTTGAGTCCGATCTTTAATTTTTGAATTCGTAAAATTTTCAAAAAAAATCATAGCATAATGCATAAAGCATAATTTATGAAAATTTTCCGCCTTTTTTCTCCAAAATTTTTTTTCTTATTTTTTTGGAAAACTGTGAATAAAATCGAAAAAATCGCCACTTTGACTTTTTTCATGCATGTCTACATATTTTCCGATAGCCGTTGGAAAATCAAAAAATCTTTATTTTTCGTCTTCTGTAGAATTTTATGGAAATATTATGAAAATTTTCCGCAAATCATGTCCAAAATTTTCAAATTGTGGTTTTTCGAATTCTCAATAAAAAATTAGGTAGAATCACTTATTTAATTTCTAAGTATCTATTAAATATCCGTATGTCAACTTATGATTTGGTTGCGCGATTTTCATTTCTAATTTTTGGTGTAATAGGCGCCATTTTTTTAAATAGTAAGAACATTTTTTAAAATCAAAACGCAATTGAAGGTAAATTTCTATCTTAAAAAAAGTTGTTTTTCTTTACTTTCTGTCATTTTTCATGAAAAAAAAACTTTCATATCAAGGAAATTTTTTAATACGCAACATAGAAATCAGACTTTTTAGCGCATCACACCCGACAATGTCTGAAGTTTATCAATATCGTCTTCAAAAAAAATTATGGTCGGGTTGAGTTGGAAATGGAGTTCCAATGAAAAGTGGTTTAATATCCATACAGATAGTTAGTTATGTTAAAAAAATTTAACGTTCGCAAGAATGGACACGTTTATTGAACATTGAAAATAAAAAAATAAATTGTCACATTTTTTTATTTCATATATTGCTCTGAAAAAATGTACCAACCTGCCGGATCGATGCCAACCTCTTTCCAAGGTGAGGCTCAATACCGCCGAATTTTTTGTGCCAAAAACTTTCGATATAATATCGATCATGATGCCCGAGTAACTAAAATCCCTTATTCCCTCTTATTTTAAAAGGCAAATGAGAGATTTAAGTTACTCGGGCAACATGATGGATATGGGGACAGAAATAATGTGTTTTGTTCAAAAATGAAAAAAACCCGTAGGCGTTTAATATGACCTCATAATTTGTGGGGGTTTCCAATTTTTTAACGAGTTTTTAAGGAGTCTGAGTCAGACTGTCTGACAATTACTTTGCATAAGGTAAATCACCAAAATACGAAGAATTAAGTACTCAACCGAATTTAATCGGACAGAAATTCAAATAAGTAGATTTTGAAATTGAATCTTCAAAAATGACGTCATTCATGACGTACTCAAAGAAATTTGTAATCTAAATCAGGCTTTCAAATATCGGTCCTGACCGACCGCGGCCACTATAATAGACTTCCAATATTCTAGAAAATTCTTAAGTAAAAATTTTGTTGAAAATCCCCCAGTTTTTGGTCAAGTCAAGCCACCGCAAGCGAACTCAAGCCGGCAAACCTGGCTTGATATTAAAGCCAAGGGTCTCCGAGCCAAGTTAAGTCAAGCCACCAAAGTCAAGCCACCAAAGTCGAGCCTGGCTTGCCGAGGCCTGATCTGAATCGCCCAGGCAATTGTGGAGTCCCTTCAAGAGACTCCATTGCATTTTGTTTCATTTTCTAAAATCACAAAAACGAGACTGTTAAGGAAATTATGCATGCTAAAAATGAATGCATAAAAACAACAAATTAATGTTATCAACCTTATCAGTACACGGTACCTAATCGATCTCGGATGCAGTTTTGACGAAATGCATATCTTTTGAAATAACTTTGTTTTTCACGCATAACTGAATATTAACCGCTATGAATCCCTAAAACATGTTTTTTAAAATGCAAACGCCGATCCCAGGGTTGAGTGCACGATTTGACGAGGATTAGAAATAAATTATCTTAAAAGTTCAAAATGGGTCCTGAATCAGGACTCCTGATTTTATTGGCTCATCTCGTTGAGATTTTGATTAAATGGTTAATGATGGGTGGACTTTTAACAATATTGAATGGGTAGAACAGAAAGAATCAGTCTTTTCTCGATAGAATCTTGGTGAAGTGTGTTAAGATTCCATTGAGATAAAGTTTTATTTTCATGGTTTTTTTTTGACAAAATTACCAATTTGAAACAAACTAATCGTATTTTTATTTCCATACTCGACCCGGAAAGTACTTTTTAACCATTTTGAAAATATTTCGTCTTGGTTTTAAGCATTTTCATCAAAATTTATTGATTTTCAGAACTTTAAAGAACCGTTTTCAGAAACAGGAAAACACAAAACTAATTGTATCGATAGTATGAAAAACATTGGGACCAACAGTCAAGACAGTTTATATTTGGATTTTGACAGCAACTCGTCCGATAGGGTTTTTAGATAGCGTCAAATTCATAAAAACATGTGTTCAAAAAAAATTTTGCTTATAAAAACTATAGTCTGGTAAGCTTTTGGTTTATTATAACTATTTTTAAATCAATTTTTCGTGTGAGAGTAAGTGAAGGGAATTTCTTTCGCAGTTTGCATAAAGTAATTTGGCAACAATATTTCACTTTCTCTCACACGAAAAAAAAGTGATTTCAAATTGATTATCATAAACCGAAAGCTTATCAGACTATATATTTTATAAGCAAAAATGATTCCATGAAAAACCTCGACCAGAAAAAGAATAATGATCAAAAATTAGTCGGAATCGGATTATTTTCCGGTGTCTTCGAAATACATTTGAAACTTTTTTTTAAGTTTCCGACAATAAAAATTTAAAAATGGGCCATTTCTTCAAATTTTGTGGATTTTTATGTGTGTTCATTTTAAGCTATTTAAGACGTCAATCAGCTTATTCGATTCCTAAAGTCTACTACTGAGAGGCACTTTAGTTGGGAAAAGTATATATTACATCCCTTTACGAGGAAGATAGATATGTTCTTGTTTTGTCTAGTAACCTCTGGTACTACTTAAGGGGGTGGCATCGATCCGGCAGATTGGTACATTTTTACAGAGCGATAAATGACAAGAAAAAAATGTGAAATTTATTTTTTTATTTTTATCTTCAATAAAAGTGTCCATTCTTGCAAACGTTAATATTTTGAATTTCTTAACATAACTAATTATGTGGGAAATATAAAAAACCACTTTTCACTGTTCATCCATTTCCAACTAAACTCGACTACAGATTTGTTTTTAAAGACGATATTAAATAAACTTCAGACATTGTCGGTGTAGTGCGCTAAAAAGTCTTGTTTTAACGTTGCTAATTAAAAAATTTCTTTGATATGAAAGTTTTTTTCCCATGAAAATGTCAAAAATGGCAAAAAGTAGAAGAAAACAACTTTTTCTGAGATAAAATTGACCTTCAATTGCGTTTTGATATTAACAAAATGTTCTCACTATTTAAAAAATGGCGCCTATTACACCCACAATTTTATTTGGAATTTTTGATCAGCATAAATTTTCAAAATATTCAGTGGCAAATGGCACTATCGAGTGTACAGCCGAGTGTTAAAAATTTCATCGATAGTTTAGAAATGAAAATCGCGCGACAACTCATAAGTTGACATACGGATATTTAATAGATACCAAACATTTAATATGTGATTCTGCTCATTTTTCATGGAAAGTTCAAAAAACCCACTAATAAAAAATTTGGACTTGATTTGCGAAAATTTTCATAATTTTTCTAAAAAGTCGACAAAGAAATGAGAAATAAACATATTATGTTTTTTCAAACAGACAGTCAGAAAATATGTAGACATGCATGAAAAAAGTTAAGTGGCTATTTTTTTCTTAGCTTTATTCATTAATTCCAAAAAAAACGATCAGAAAAAAATTTTGGACAAAATGCGGAAAATTTCATAAATGGTATGATTTTTTTGAAAATTTACGAGTTCAAAAAATAAAGTTCGGACTCAAATCTTCCTAAAATAGGCAAATTATTTTTATAAAGTAGATGCACATTTATTCTGGTTCAGCTAACGATATTAAGCAGAAAAGTACCCAACTAATTAATTTCGCTAAGTTAAATTGACTCCAGTCTGCCGAGTCGAATGCCACCCACTTAAGGGGGTTGTTGAAGCAAATTAATATTTTGAATTGGCTTTCAGAACAAACTAAGAATGCGAAAATGTTCACTTACGATAGATCGCGAAAAAAGAGTTTGATTGGTCACTTCGAGAAAACAAAAATAAAATTCCAACCGCACAAACGAGCTCTACGGGCACTAGAAAGTGCCAAAATAATTCTTAAAAGTTATGTTTGGCTTCGTCTATAACCGATTCTCATGTATATTTTTTCAATAATCTTTTATTTTGGTCATTTTCGAATGGTTGATTTCAAAGATAGGGCACCCTCATGAGGAAATTTTCAAATTTGAAAAAAAAAATGATTGGATAGTGTCAACATCAAAAAAAGGGCAGAGCCAAAATTTAGGTCAGTCACGTGACCATTTTTTTTTTTAATTTATCGTGAATAGAAAAATCGTAAAACTGGGGGTCGGCTAGAGGAGAAACGAGTCTAGTAAAAATAAATCTGAAAACATATTTGAAATCTCTGAACACTTTCCATCGTGCTTTTTCTTCTTTTCCGAATTTCGATCTAGGGAGCGCAAGAGAGCTAAATCGTCTAAATCGACGAATTGATCACTGTGAAGACACAAACTGTTGTCGGAGTCCTTATATTTTTTGTCATTGTTGACAAATGTCATGAGGATCATTTTTGCAAAATTTGAGGGTCAAATTACATATTCCTTGGTTTTATGAATTTTTTGTAAAATTTAGAAATTTTATGACCTTTTTTTTATTTTTTGCTATATCACTGAGGGTCAGTCTATGAGACAAGACGGATAATAAATTCACACTTTTGTAAATTAATTAAGGTCTCTATAAATGTCTCTAGTGCGCTTTTCTGTCTTTTTTGAAATTTGATCTAGGGAGCGCTTAATTTTTAATTATTTTACTTAATTTTTACTTAAAATTCATAAAACCAGGAAATATGTATATGAACCTAAATTTGTGTCTTTACCAGTGGATCAATTCGTCGATTTTGACGATTTTGCTCTTTTGCGCTCCCTAGATCAAATTTCAAAAAAGACAGAAAAGCGCACTAGAGACATTATAGAGACCTTAATTAACTTACAAAATGTGAATTTATTACCCGCCTGTCTATAGACTGATCCCAGTTATATAGCAAAAAATGAAAAAAAGGTCATAAAATTTCTAAATTTACAAAAAAATTCATAAAACCAAGGAAATATGTAATTGACTCTTGCGCTCCCTAGATCGAAATCGGAAAAAGAAGAAAAATCACGATGAAGAGTGTTTCAGAGATTTCAAATATGTTTTTCAAGATTATTTTTACTATGACTTTTTTCTCGTGTAGCCCGCACCCCACGTTTGATGATTTTTTTTATTCACGATAAAATAAAAAACTGGTCACGTGACTGACCTCAAGTTGTGGCTCTGCCCTTATTTTGAATGTTGAACACTATCCAATCATTTTTTTTCAAAATTTGAAAATTTCTCATGAGGGTGCTCCCTATCTTTGAAAATCAACCGATAAATTTCCGATAAAATAGTGCTTCAATCAAAATATATCGTCTTGACGTAAGCCAACTTTCTCGTCTTTGAGAGTCTCGCCCTTGAAGTCTTTAAGATAATGAAAACAAAAGATTATTGAAAAAAATCATGAGAATCGTTAATAGAATAGACGAAGCCAAACATAACTTAATAAGAATTGATTTTGGCACTTTTCTAGTGCCCGTAGAGCTCGTTTGTGCGGTTGAATTTTTTTTCTTAAAGTGACCGATTGAACTTTTTTCTCACGATCTATCGTGAAATGAATATTTTCGCATTCTTAGTTTGTTCAGGAAAGACGATTTAAAAATATCTTATTTGCTTCAACCACCTCCTTAACGTACGTAATATGGATCACCCGCCCTCAGAGTACAAATCCTAAATATTTGAAAAATGCGAAATCTGATTATTTGATTGGTTGATCCTTTCTTAATCTGACCAATGAAATCGGCCTATTTCGCAATCAAGGGTTTTGATTAGGTGCTAATACCTTGCGTTGTTTGTATCATTCAAATATTTAGGATTTGTACTCTGAGGGCGGGTAATCCATATACTAGACCAAACAAGAAAATATTTATCTTCCTCGTAAAGGGAAATGTATAGAAGCAGAATATTATATAAATATAGTTTCCAGACTTATTGAAAGCCTTTTATTTATCATATATACCAATCGAAATAGTTTTATAATATTCGAAAATAAAACTCCGAAAAGTTCGATAAACAAAGTTCAATAGAGCAATAAAATCGAGATCATGATTTAGATAGAATGTTTATGGTTAACTGCGAATGGAGCGAATGGAGCGAAATACTTAAAATTACGCCCGATTGAAGAAATAAAACTAGAGATCAGAAAATTTATTGCTACCAATTTTTCTCGGTCTCTATGATTCGGTTTTCGGCGCCCTCTACCGCACAATTGATATTTTCACTATTTAAGTCAAATTTTTTTTGTTCAATCAGCATCATTTGATTTGATTAACAATTTTACATTTTTTTAAGAAAGAATTGAAAATATGGATTTAGCTACATTAAACGCAGAATTTATTCTGTTGGAAGAGAAAAATTTACAAGATGACAGCAATCTCAACCAGGTAAAAATTAGAAAAAAATTTCAAGACGATATTTATCATATTTTCCGGATACATGTGAATTTTCGTTACGTGAATATTTTCATATAGTAGATTCCGAACCGATTTAATGATTTATCGATGAGGCGATATCTCTGTGACATGTTTAACGAAAAGGTCAAAATAAAGATTATAATTGATATATAATATATCCCTTATTCACACTTTTATAAATATCCCGGCCCTGATAAGGAAACGTAGTGTGATTTAGTAGTAGGGCCGGGATATTCACAAAAGTGTGAATAGGGTATATATATTCAAAAAATTATTTCCTAGGAATCGTAAAAACTAGTTTTCCGGTTTTACATATTCAAGATTCAAATTTTTCGTTCTATTTCCATGATTTTTGGATCAAGTCAGAAAAATCCCAAATTATAAAATTTCTCTAAAATGCTCGGTGGTCCGAAAAGGCCTTTTCTTTGAACTCTAGAATTGAGCAGTATTTTATCGACCAATGATAAACGCAAATTCACGAGTTAGTATCACTATATCTTAATGTCCACACAATTTAATTAAGCCTCGAGAGGTTCAAGTGGAAGCGAGACCAGAAGTGATTCGTTAAAAATAAACTTGGATTGAATTTACTTATTCATCCAATTATTTGAAAAAAAAGCAACAGTGGGTGGAGACTATTTATCAAATATACTGGACCGAATCACTTTTGATCTCGACGCCACTTGAAACTCAGGCGGTATCATTGTCCGTTTTTTAAGACAATTAACTTTCGGACGATTACAGATTCCCGGTTTTGGAGTTTGAATAATTATCAAATGCAAATATTGATAAAATTAATTAATATAATTTGTATTTAAATTATTTTTAAGTTTTTCTTGCTGATGATGGCCGCATTGGTAATGTTCATGCAAGCTGGCTTTGCATTTCTAGAAGCAGGTTCAGTACGAGCAAAAAATACCGTCAATATTTTGATGAAAAATGTCCTTGATTGCTGTAAGTATATAAAAATTCGAAGAATGTTGAAAATTTGAGGTTTATGTTTTTAGTTTAGTTGATTTACTTTTTAAAGTGATAAAATAATGTATTATTGGGTTAATTATGGAGACATTAAAATTGTGTGGTCGACGCAAAGCTATCATTAAATTATAATTGTTTCAAAATCACAAATGATTACTATTGACAGCTCAAGTTTATAAATTTCAAGGTGATAATTTCTGCAAATATGGTTTAACTTTAAAATTTAAAGTTATTTTTTGGTGACCTCAAATCTTCGATGCAGATTGATTTAGTTTTGACCGATCAGAAAGTCATATTTTCGCAAATTTTTGGATTTAGTTGACAATTATTTTGAAAGCTCTGCTCAAAAATTAACCAGGTCGCTTTTTTTCAAAATTTCATAGGTGTCTTAATTTCCAATCACACCGTCCAATCACTGGAGTTAATCATAACCCACGCTTAACTACGCAGCAGTTCTCTCTTACACCTAACCTCAATTTAGGAAGTCGCCCGGAGGCTGTATCGCGAGATCCATACATGGTAGAAACTAAATTTTTATTGCAAATTTGTCATCGGTTTGCTTCAAAATAAATTAAAATTTTTCCATTAATATTCCTTACACTATCAAAAAAGAGAAGACCTCACTAGGATTAGATCCCAAGTGCTGACGTTGAAAACGTTTTTGAGATAGAGCTCCGTTCCATAAAGGTTATGGGACATAATCTCGGACACCCAGGGTCAAACCCTACAAATTACATATTTTATGACCTTCAAACTGGATGAATATCGATTTGGTAAGTAACACATTTTATTAAGCTTGGTTTTCATTTGAGAAAACAAGTCATCTCAATTAACATCTCCGGAACCTTTTTTTTGGACCGGGGGATAATAATCGATACAGTTTTTTGACGCGACTGGGCCGATTGGTTGTTTGACCACGAGTACGATAAATGTCATATAAATAATTTTTATCGAATAAAGGAAATTAAATGCCATCTTCTAGCGTTCTCTATTTTTCCAAATAACACATGGAGGCTGTCATCTGCTAAAATTTCTGATTAAATTATCCAAAGGTGTGATTTCCTACTTGTGATATTTGGAGGTATTTAAAGCACAAGCTATTCGTAGACGCTATCCTTTTAAATGGAGAAAAATTATAGATAGAAAAAAGAAAGTTATACAGTTTTGCGACATACAAACTTTTCCGACATTTTCAGGAAATTGTGGGTGTAGATTGTTGTTGGTAAAAATCCAGAAAACAATTCATAATATTTGCTTCAAGATCTAAATAAGCTTGTTATTCCGAATAACTTATTCGTCAAAATTTTCTTTGTTCACAACTAGCTTTGCTGACCCTGAATATATACGATAAAACCGTCAGTGCACTAAAATTTGTTACCAGTTCCGAATTGAAAAGTCAAAAACCATCAAAACTAAAAATGATCAGCTGATCAACTCAATAATGTGTTAAATGTTAGCGCTATTTCACATTCGCTATTTTAAATGCTTGAGAACCCAATTTTAATGAACCAATTATTTTTTAAACCGTTTTTTTTCTGACTTAATATTTATTGTTAGATGATCATCATTAACTGCTAAATTAGCACTCTACCAGATTATAATCTTCGACGGATTAAACCTATTGGTAATAAAATTGAGCATCAAAAGTTTTTGCCGTTAACCTTCGATCCGTAAACATAATAAATAGTGAAATATTGTAAATATTAGTAAAAAAACCATAAAAAAGTGAATAAAAGCAAACAGGACTTCGTTCGAGGTCAAATCTGATTTTGCAAATGAATATGAAATGCCCTAAAAGTTCAGAAATTTTTGAGAATTTCATTAAAAATTTGTTGATGTCGAACTTTTTTCAGATTATAATTGTATTTATTACAATGACTTTGAATGTTTTTCCAGAAAGCTAAGTCTCGATGCATTTACTTTATTAACCCTCTCACTCATGGCGTCATTTAATAAAAACCTGAAGATTAAAGACCAGAAACTACAGGTTGCTTCTGAATGCATCACTTTTTAGGAAAGCACCTGTAGATTCAAGACCGAAAATAGCCAATTTGTAAATGTCACTTTTCTAAAGTCTATAGATAGATTTTTAAATTAGAAGTTTAAGTCTATCCTTAATCTCGGGGACTGAAGAACATGAAGTTACTAGCACTTCTACTTTTACCGTAATAAGCGCTCAAAAATGAGCCATAAAAGTGGCTCTCATGAGTGAGAGGGTTATTAAGAGTAATTTTCACTTTTGAATTATTAGCAAAAAGCTTGACTCAAAATTTCGAAAAACAACAATTTTCATTTTGAATTTCACGGTTTTGATGATTTTTAACATAAATTTGAAAATAATATTTTTCAAAATGTATTTGATATTTTGTAAAATTTTTAGCATCATGCCTTCATGAGTAAAACTTAAAAATATGTGTATCAGAATAATAATGCAGAAAACCAAACAATATACAAAATATTAAATACATTTTGAAACAATTTATTTTCTATTCAATAATCATTTGGATTTTTTAACATCACTTCGGACACTTGAAACAAATGCCATAATTTTAACGCCAGCAGTTTTATTATTAATTTTATCAGTTTTAAACTTTATTTTTTAACAATAAAATTCAAATTGATTTATTTTAGTCATCGGTTCTGTAGTCTACTGGGCATTTGGATACGCTTTTGCCTACGGTGATGTCTCATCGGATCATCCACAATCTGCAGCTAACAAATTTATTGGTTTCAAATATTTTTTCTCTATTATGAGCGAAAACGACGAATCGTTCTATGCTACCTGGATGTTCCAATTTGTCTTTGCAGCAACGGCCGCGACCATTGTTTCTGGAGCTGTTGCCGAACGAACAACTTTTGGCTCATATTTGACGTATTCTTCTGTGATTACCGGTTTTATATATCCGGTAGTTTCTCACTGGGGCTGGTCTGGTACCGGCTGGCTTCAAAATCACAATATTGAATCAATGGCCCGACAGGCAAAGGTTTATTATTTTTGATATTTTTTTGACTTTGGTATGTTTTATCTTCACGCATATAATATGGCTTTTCAAGGACAGAATTGAAAGCCTTTAGGAGTACCCATCATGGGAAAACACGATTTTTTGTTTTTTGAGGGCGACTATCTTAAAGACTGCACATTGTGGAACCAAATAGTTAAGAACAATGTGATATTTGAACAAAAATCTTACATCCTGAAACATAATCAGAGATCACTGATTGCTCGACCAATTGATCGATCATTTTGGTAGAACATCTTAAATTATACTGGTTGAGTCATCTGTTTTGTATGGTTTTAGCTAAACTAGCTCTCTGATCCAATCAAAAAATAGGAAGGAGGGAGAATTGCCTTATATTTCTTTGATCCGCTCAAAACCATACAAAACAGAGTATTTAATCAGTATTATACGTAGAATTTAGCAAAAATTCAATGTTCAAGTCCTGGGCCGATTCTGATCGGGTTAACAATCAACCAATCAGAATTATTCATTTTGCTTTTTTTCTTGGCCTAATTTGGCTTTTTCTTTAATATTTGAAAAAAATGCAGAATTTAAAAAAACTTTAAAACGGCTTTTAAAAAGGCGCGATTAAACTTATTTATTGATATCGATTTTTTAGTTTTCTTGAAGTACTTTAAATTATTTATTATTTTCATGATTATGTATTATTTTTCATGTTTTCAAAATTTTTACTTTTTTTGTTGTTTTCGGTTTGTCAATTTTTTTAACAAGTAAAATAATTTGTTCGTTGAATCCCGTAATTAACTATTATTTCAAATAATTTATTTAAAAATATATAACGACTCGATTTATTTATAACTTTCAAGTGTATAATTTTTTTATAATTTTTAGTTCTAACTTTGGTAAATCGGTAATACCAATTCGGTATGCTATAATTTTCCGATTTTTTCAAAGAATAACAAACCGATTTTTTTAACAAATAGATTTTTTAACAGACAAATATTTTTAACAAAATAATTAACCTCTACAGGCCTATGATGCAAATGGAACTATGTTTTATACCGATGATTCTGTCCCATACGTCGATTTTGCTGGTTCTGGTATTGTTCACTGTACCGGTGGTATTGCTTCTCTGATTGGTTCAATTGCAATTGGCGCCAGAATCGGCAAGTTTGAAAATGGTAAAGAAAATAGCATCCCGGGTCATTCTGTGCCTTTAGCCGCTCTTGGGGCTTTTATTTTGTTTCTTGGTTTTTTGGCGTTTAATGGAGGATCGGAATTGGCTATTGTTGGAGGTGTTGGACATGGACAAGCTGTAGCGATGTCTTTTATGAATACCATTTTGGGAGGATCCGGAGGTGCCATGTTTGCAATGCTCACCAATTATGTTATAGCAACACTAAGAGGTAATTCGGAGGAAATCTTAAATTTACCGATAATTCGTTAAATCCTCTTTTATTAGACAAAATAAGAAATTTCCGAATATTTTGAAAAATTTCTCTGTGTTGAGTTATGGGCAGTTTCATTTGCAACATTATTTCAAACTATAACAATAACTGTAAGAAAAAATTGGTTCATTTTTGATTTAACCACTTTAAATCCAATAAATTAATATTCCAAATATTTTAAAAATTGGTGGATTTTAGTTAAAATACTAGTATACTGTGAAGCATTTCTGCTGAAAGTCAAAAAAACGTTCGTCTGATCGCAAAAAATTAAATTTGGATTGCATTTTAGGCGGACACAACGGGCTTTGTCTTCATGGACAAAATAGGATTATTGACTCTCACAGCTCAAACAGAGTTCACAGTTACAAATATATTTTTGAAAATCAATGTATAAGGTCTCCACACGGTTTACATGAAATTTTTTATCATGAATCATAATTTATGACTTTCAATTCATTTTAGCAGGAAAGTGTTAAATCATGATTTAGTTAGCTCAAACTTAACTTATCTAAGGTATTTTCAGTTCCTGTCTTTCAAAACACAACGACGCTGCGTCGACGTAGTTTAAAGTAATTTGTTTTTCATATAAGATAGAAATCCGAAAGACGAAAAAACTGTTCTTTATTCAAATATTCGGAAAGAAATTATAAATCCATAGAATTTTAAGCTCAAATTATACCTTAACATATTTTGTCTTTGTCTTTCAAAATACAACTGCACAGGTCTAGGTTTCATGTAACTTAATTTTCAGAAGAACGACTGGTCCCAAAATACTGGTCACTTTTGATTTGTATCAATGGCACTTTTGGCCGGTATGGTTTCAATGTGTGCTGGATGTAACATCCACCAAGGAGCCGCATCGGAATCGGTGCAATGGCTGGAATCACTATCATCTTATGTTCCAATCTTTGAAACATTTTCAAATTGACGATCCTCTTGACGCCTTCGCCGTACATTATGGAGGTGGTTTAGTCGGTGTTTTGGCAACTCCGGTTTTTATGCGAACGGAATTGTGAATTCGGTTTGTGCAGTGATCAAGAAGCGGAATACTTGAGAAGTTTCCCAGCTGGAGAAGGATTTCAATGTGACTATTTTGAATATAAAGTTTGGGCTTGGAATTTGGCTGGTCTTTTGGCGATCATCTTGTGGGCCAGGAGGACTTTCGGCCTTGGTGTTTTACAGTTTGAAATTCGCTGGCATATTACGGTAAGAAAATTTAGAGTATTTAATTGGTTTTAAGTTATGATTCATGTATCCCCTATTCACACTTTCCGGAATATCCCGGCCCTACTACTTAAACATACTACGTTTACTATTTAGGGCCGGGATATTCCGGAAAGTGTAAATATGGGATATGATATATCGATTACGGGGGCTCCTGGTCCTTTTTTACTAGATTTTTAGCCCAAAATGTTTATATAATTGAGCTTTTGCTAACGACTCATCCGATTGAATCCTTAGATAGCTTAAACAGAGCAAAAATATCTGGTCAATATTTGAATACAAAAAATTGGTCCAAGTCCGAGGATTGTAACCGATTTTTTTAAGAAAAACTAGTAATTTAACAATTTCAGTAATCTAAGAAAGAAGATAAAATAAATTGATCCGATGAAGTAATTTTTTTTATTTTTTTTCACATGATATTTGTGCTCAGTTTGAGCTATCTGATAATGTTATTGGATGAGTTGTTTTTAAAAGCCGAATTAAATAAAAAATGGGCTTAAAAACTAGTAAAAGAGGACTAGGAGCCCCCGTAATTGATATAAATATATTTTCATTCAAAATAGTATTTGTTTATTGGTTGAACGTATCCAAAAGTGAGAAATAGCTCCCTGAAAACAATTTCGACAAAATGCGTAGATTTTATTTGAAAATTTCAATTCACTTCGAAAAATTATGAATTTTTTGTTAAAAAGAGGGCGGGCAATTTTGATCGATTATTTCGGAGAACTTTAATTGGTCGTTTTTGAGATTCAATGTAAGGTATCATAATTCCTGAAAATGATGGAAAGACAAGCCGGGGCTCGAACCCGGGGCTCTATCATCAACGACGTCATGATTCTAGCGTGTTAACCAACTACACTACGTTGCCCGACATTTCGAGTCGGATATTTCTCATATGGCGCGAAGAAGTCGCACGACTAATCGCTCGACCAAATCGCTCCTTACATTCAAGTTCTATTTCGCAAGGAGATTTCAATGCTTTATCGGAAAAACAAACTTGATTTAAAAGCTATAATTTATCATGAGGACAAACAAGAAATCTACTTTTTCTGCAAGGAAAGTCGGTTTTGCTTTCTTTTTCGAATTCAGAGCTCTTAACATTATTTCAAAAATATCAGAAACAAAAAGATATTTTTCTGCTTTTTTATACCATGGCTATTGTGTTTTAACATTTATTTAACAATAAAAAGCGTGTTATCATTAATGAGGACCTATAGAACTAATTGGTAAATTATAATGGAACTTTTTTGAAGCAATAAACTAAACAAAATGGAAAGAATATTATTATTGTACCATTTTATTAATTATTATATAAACTTTTATTATAGAGTTGAAAAGGATATTGAAATTAATGGACTGGACATCGAAAAACATGGAGAGCCAGCTTATCCAACCGCTTCATATGGTCATGGATGGGGTAAACTAGATAATAAAGGAAGTGAGTATTTTCGCAGTTTGTTTTATGTTAATAGGACCTTAAAAATAATAGAATATTTAAAATTATAACAAAATATTTATAGTCTCAATGGCTCCAATGAGATATCGAAGTATATCACTAATATCAAATAAGCCATTTAGGCATTTGAAAACATAATGCCATCTTAATTTTACGGTCACGTGATTATCGGCGGGTTATGTTCTTATATTAAAAGACTCATAATTTGTGAAACATACCGCTCATAGGTTTTTTTTGTGATTCCAAAAAGCTTTGCAAATAATTATCGCTTCCTATGTATATTTCATCATAACCATTTTTCACATATTTCAAGTTAGCCAAAAATCATCTTTTTAATATCATTTTGACATTTAATTTTGGCAGTCATTACCGGCACTTTTTGAAATATTGGCAGTCATTTTTGGCAGTTATTCTTTTGCAATCTATTTTGTGAAAAATTGGCAGTGATTTAACTTTCCTGGCAGAAAAAGAAATTTATCAAATATCCCTTTATCACTTTTTGGTTTAAATGCGTAGCCACAACGTTAAAATCACACGTTAAAAGAAGTAAGGGCTACGCATTCTAACCAAAAAGTGATAAAGGGATATATAATATATCATATATTCTAAAATCTTAGCAGCATAAATTTCCTTTAACAGTTTTGGGCTGAAACCATTCGTGTTTTGTGAATTTTCTCGCAATCAAATTAAATATTTCTCAAAGCCAGAAATTTATTGAGAATATGTGTACGTTATTTATATATTTATTTAGGTAAATCGAACTCAACTACGTCTTCTGGTTACGATAGCACGAGAAAAATTGATGGATAAACGACCAAAATTTCTGATTTTCACTGACCATGTGATAATCACCATATTTCACTGCAACCGTTGACATTTTATCATTTGCAAATGTATATTATTTTATTTTTTAAATAAAAATGTCTGACATAACAAAAAGCTTCAAACAGCGTCCTGATAAATCTTGAAATCTGTCGATATTTCTGTACGTGTTCAACGCTGAAGAGTCACTTGAATGACTTCATCTCTTGATGCGTGAAATCTACATTTAAGTGCAATCATCTCAATCATGAATTCAAGCGTGGAATGGGTTGATTTGTGCAGATGACACAAATGATGTAGGGCAGGATCTCACAAATAAATATAATAATCAGATTTTTAAGTAATTCAATAATGTGTGCGTTATCGCTAGGGGAAGGGAAGGGAAGAGCGAAAGAAAAAGTCTGAGGGACGTTCCTTTTTCCCAGCCTGGTATGGTGGTTCCTACATTTTCTGCAGTTTTTTGTCATAAAAATGTACTAAATCAATTGTGTATGTTTTTAAAACACAAAAAAGTCAAGTAACAACTTTTTTTTTGTTCTCTCCAAATATTTTTGAAAGTTATGAAAAAAATAACGGTTTTGTCAATATCGAAAATGATCCCTGGTGTGGATCTCTGTCCACGCTTACTTGTGGTGTAGGTAGTGAAGTTCTGAATGGCGCTCTGAATGGCTGTCTCTGAATGGCTGACCAGGCGTCACAAGTAGGCGTGGACAGAGATCCACACTAAGGATCATTTCTCATATAGCCACTAAAACTTTAACATATCGCGTTGAGGTGAGGCAACTTTTGTTTCAGTGTTACCCTGGCTTTTCTTTGAGCCTATTTTGAAAACATTCGGGAAAATTTACTGTGACCTTGAACAATTCATATTTGAAGTTTGGGGCCGAAATTAAAAAAATCTCCCCTCGAGTTATTGTTTGTGCCCGGCAACAAAAAACGCGTTGGCGTGAGGAATGGCGTAAAAATAGATTCAATTGAAGTACCATACCAAAATTTGTAGAATTATGTACTCCACTAAAAGGGGTCGGTGCATTTTGACAGATACGGATATTGGCTCCTGCCGAAAAACCTTTAACTGGGTTTATTCTTCTCAATCTATCGAAAATCCTGCCTTGTCGTCGATTTTCACAGTGACGTCAGAAGAATTGAAAGTGGCCAATAAATTGACTTGATTCTCGAGAAGTGACCAATGAAAGAGCTGAATTTCTCTATTTGTGACGTCACTCTGAAAATCGACGACTAGGCAGGATTTTCGATATTTATAATACCATCAAAGAAAATTTTGAAAAAAGTTCAGAACATTATAATAAAATGATTTATTTTTGGTTTATTTCTTTCAATATTTTTTCAAATAAACGAAGAAAAAACTGCTCAAAATGGTCACTATAATTTTCTACGTAAGTTATCAGACATTTTAATATGCTATTTAAAAAATCATATGACATGGTTTTGTGATTTTCGGTAAAAACGTTCATATAATGACTCATGGTTTATTAAAACCAATACATTTATATGCGAGGTATGCGTGACGGCTAATCGGAGCAATCAGCTCGACAATGGGCAGGAAAGCCACATTTATTCATTCTAGTACGCCGCGCAGAGAGACAACTTTCGGGTCTCTAAGAGAGAAGAGATATGAATTCCGTAAGTTCCTAACTAACGTTAATTACTAGCTAGCTGCGCGTGTATTCCAGCTGAGCTTAGGGCTGGGAATAGGGCTCTGGCCGACTTTATAGTGGAACAGGTCGGTCGGTAGCAGAAGCCCTTAGAGAGGTTGGCTACCTTTAGAGTCCTTATCTTAGGTCCGCTTAATCATTTTAGCCTTTCTTTCTCTGTTACACGTTAACTGTGCATTTTTAGAATGAATCTGAACGTTAACAATAATTGGCGCTCTTGTTCCTTTATAGCACGGCAATGCAGTACTTTTAAGGTGTGACCTTTATTAGTCGGTTTGAACACGTAACTCAGGCACGTAATCTTTAACGTGGTACCATGAAGCGGTGACCACGAACTTTCGCGCTTTGTTTTCCCGCTCGGCACATAACAGATTTTTTTTAACGAGTGTCTATTATACGGATACGACTTAATAGCAAAAAAATGTCTGCGATAAGTGAATGAGTTGGCCAGAAAACCATATTATTACCTTTAAAAAAAACATGCGACCAGTTTCGTAAAATAGCGATTAATAATAATTTTGTATTTTTAGTAGTAGGTGGCAAATTTCAACCGGCACATTCTGGCTCATGGTGATAATTGTTTTACATATTAAATAGGGTTGTATATTACTTGGTAAGAAGCCAAAGGCTCAGTAAGCAGTATGGGAAATTTTAATATTTTCGGTAGTCAGTCCGATACAGTAGTTAATCTTTGAAAAAAGTGTGCTGTGCCCTATAATCAACCAAAATGTTGCTTTTATTTATTTCCCTTACTTGTCAAAGAATTTTTATCACGGTACTTAATGTTATTGGAGAATCACGAAAAAAGGCAATTAAATCAAAATTTTTGATATTATTCATGAAAGAATAAAAAGCTTTATATGAGCAAAAACAAAATTACCGTTAGATAGTTTCAAAATTGCCTACTTATTTTCAGAACGTGATATGTTAAAAAAGTATTCAAAATTACCGTTAAAACTAAATGAAATAATTTTTTCTGTGAAAAAAACTCCGCTTAGTGAAAGCAAAACACGATAAAATGATCGTTTAACAGTTCCTTAATTGTTTAAGACGGTTCTGGGTGCTAGATTGCATGTACAAATTATCTTTTTTTGTTTGTTAAATTGAACAAATAAATACAATTCCCGGTTAAATCGGCACTGAGAAATCAATCACGACTAACTAAAATTAAGAGATTTGACTACGAAGTCTATTTTTAGAGTTTTAACCAAAATCAGCATATCACATTCATATGAAGAAAAACGAAAATTAAATAGGGAAATTGACATATTTTAGACACGTGATCTAAAAACTGAACGATAAATTACCGTTAAAATAAATGGAATATTTTTATTCAATCCACTTGTTATAGTGAAATAAAGCGGTAAATCCCGGTTAACAATAAAATACTTTGTCTAAGCCAAAAACCGAAAAAAATCGTCAGATAATTCAAAAATTGCCTATGTATTTTAAAAAAAACGTGATATTTATTAATAACGTATTCAAACTTACAGTTAAAATAAATGAAATATTTTTTTTGTGAAAAATAAATTTGCTTAGTGTTAGCAAAACAAGAAAAAAATACCGTTAAAGAAGTTCCAAATTGTCTCAGTATTTCAAACACTTGATGTAAAAAATTTTATAAATTACCGTTTTAATAAGTGCAATAATTTGAAAAAAATCCACTTCTTAAAGTGAAATAAAGCAAGAAATTACCGGTTAAAAATATAAAGTTACGATTTATTCCAAAAATTATTAATATTTTGGCCCACGATTATTTTAAAATTTGATTCGGAGGCGCTTGTACGATTTAGAACCTTGCTGATATTAGAAATAACGCAGTTAGGTTATCAAGCTAAAATTTGTAAGTAATTTTAACTAATATGCTATCAGTGATATGAGCACTAACGTTAAAATTCATCGAAATAATATATGTAAGAAACTTTATAGCTTCTTAAGAAAAAAACTATTTTGAAAACCACCAAATACCGTTAAATAATTTTTTATACAAAAATAAGGAGCGCTAAAATTTTTTACACAAACTCAGTAATTTTTTTTTATAGTTCATCCAGATTTTGTTATAAAAACAAAATAAAGTTTAATGAAAGTGATAAAATTAGTAAAAAATTGATAGTTTATCGTTAAATAAATAGTGCAAAAATTTGATAGTTTTCTGAACTTCCAGTTTGGTTGTATCTAAATTTTTAAATGTATAAATAAGGTTAATAATCAATTTAACCACTGTAGTTTAATTTTTTTTGCTAATTTATAAAAAATTGGTCTTTCCAATATATAAAGTTGAAATTAATAACGATACATCTACGAGTGCCTGATGTAAGTCGAGGTTACTTAACCCGCGCAGTAGAAATAAATAACGGATGCATGACATAAATGAAAATGCAAAGCGTCAAAAAACGATATAACCGATAATTGCTACATGAACAAGATAATTGATCTGAGCAGTCAAAAGTTTTTGGGCACGTCAATATAATGACTCATTGTGTATAAAACCAGTACTTTATGCGAGGTATTGCGTAACGCTACATTCGGAGGCAACACTCGACAATCGCAGGAAAGACCACATTATTCATCTAGTGCACCGCGCAGAGAGACAACTCCGGTCTAAGAGAAGAGTATATAACCTAAGTCCAACTAACTTAATACTAGCTCAGCTGACGTGTATTTCGACTGATCTTAGTGGCTTGAGATAGGGCTACCTTGCCGACTTATAGTGGAGAAAAGGTCGTCGGACAAAGCTCTTAAAGGTTGGCTACCTTTAGTATCGTATCTTAGTCCGCTAATCATTGAGCCTTTTTTCTCTGTAACGTTAAACTGTGCATTTTAGAATAAACTAACGTTAACAATATATGTGCCTCTTACCTTTATCGCACGGCATCATACTGTAAAGGTGGACCTTATAAGGGTCGGTTTTGACCCGTACTCAGGCACTATCTTTAACGAAAATAATTGGAAATATTTTCAAAATTTATCTTATTTCTTGTTCAAACTTATTTTTCTGGAATCACCGGATGAAAACATTAAGAATGCCAGTTTTGACTTCATTCAAATATGTCCTCGTTTTGTTTCTTTGGACTTGTTTATACCCTGAATCATAATTTTCTTTTCTATCCAGAATTAAAATAAATAATAATTTCAACGAAATTTGCCAAATAAGTAAGCAAATTCATCCACTACGAAAATTTCATTTCATTACACTCATGAAAATATATATTTCTTTCGATGTGCTTAAATTTCCGATTTTTTCGTCTTTTTTCAAAAATTTAAATTTTCGATTTTGATCGTATAAAACAGATTGATAAAATTTCAACTGGTGATCGAAACCTTTTTCATGGCTTCTAATTAATAAAAAATAAATTTCATTTTTAATTTTGACACCTTCGATAGCAAACGCGCGTTTTTTGAGTGTTTTTTAAAAGGACGATTTTTAAATAGAATATAATTGATCTGAAAAAATAAGATTAAACGAAGTAAGCTCACAAGTAGGAACTTTTGTTCGAAAAAGTTTTCATTTAAAAATTTTGAATTGGCAAAAAGTTTACTATCAAGAGAAAATAAATTGAAGAAGTGCAAATATGTCAAAATGCACCGACCCCCCTTAACTCAATTACCAATAAAATCGAAAACTTAGATTTTAAAATTTCAATCGTGGAGGAATTATGCTTTGAATCGTTAAACTGCGTTGTTTTTTGGCGATATTGGCTCCTGTTTTCGATTGATATTGCTTATCAAATTGTCCTTATTCAAATTTGAATTTACACAAATTATACAGTATTAATTTTTCAACTCAATTTGAAAGAGGAAGACTTGACCAGAAAATATATACCCTTTGGTCGGCTAATACAAACAA
Source organism: Oikopleura vanhoeffeni (assembly GCA_004367855.1). Lineage (NCBI taxonomy): Eukaryota > Metazoa > Chordata > Appendicularia > Copelata > Oikopleuridae > Oikopleura > Oikopleura vanhoeffeni. The sequence continues at coordinate 418,567 of SCLH01000266.1, read as the reverse complement.
CCGTTGAATGCTTGATTAAGTCTGACCGAATTATACACTCGAGATTGATTTTTAATTATTAAACAAATGCCTTTTGTATTTGCCGTCTCATTTCGTTTTTTTGAATCTCGTTATTCAGCAGATTTTAATTTTATTTAATTAATATTTAAGGTATATTGATATATGACAGTAAAGTGCACTGAATTGCTTGACAGAAATTCTTATATGTTACAGACTTTATTCTTATACGTGCTCACAGAGTAGAGTTGCAACCCCGACAAATATCCCCTTGAGTGAAAAATGATTGATAGCAAATTTAAAAACTTGTGAAGATTTTTAACACAAATAATTATCCACATCTGAGAGAAAAAGAGGTATAAATCGGAAATAAGAATTTTTCAAATTCATGTAGAAAGTGCAAACTCACTTTTCCATTCAATATAATATCAAATACCGTCTTTAATAAATTGTTAAAGTAGTAGTTCAAACTATTTCCTCCCGGGGGTTATGTCGAAATTGGCTAAAATTTTGCCATGAATTGTAAAAGTTGTAGGCCAAACTATATATCTTGAGCAGGTTTCAAATTTTCTTTAATTTCTCTAGAATATCCTTTATTCAACCGAAGTCCATGATAAAAACGTTTCTGATCTCAGGGCTGGAGTTCCAATTCAAGTGAACCCATCCAATCGCACGACTCGTCTCGTTATATGAAGCGGGACAATAGACAACACAGGTCAAGAGACAACACAGGCTAAGAGAGATCACCCTTATAAGTATTCCTTACACAATCACTAAAACAAAATCGGGAGGGTCCACTAGGATTTGAACTCCAGCCCTGAGGTCAGAAACGTTTTCACCATGGACTTCGGTTGGATTTAGGATATGAATAAAAACAATCGTTTTTTGGCAATAAATCGTCGGAAAACTATCTCCTCCTAGAAAAAATTTAAAAATGCGGCATTTTTTTTAAAGCCAGTTCACATAAAAACAAGATATTATCTTAGGCACTTTTTGAGATTTTGACCACAAACTTTAAATATGATTTTGTTTAGAACCCACGTAAAAAATAATGCTTTGATTTTTTTATATATGCTCTAAAGAAAGTAACTGAAACTCTTATCTAAAAATTTGTTAACGTCATATAGATATTTAAAGACTGGTTTAATTAAATCAAAGGTTCTTTTTGAACTTCATTTTGAGTAAAATCTTAGAAAAAAATCGAAAAACGCAAAAATTTTATTTTTTTATAAGAATTTCGTCAGTAAGACAGTTTGTATCAGTTCAAATAAATTTGAGACATTTTCAATGCTCGAAGGCCTGATAAAACCAGCGACCAGTACCTCCTTAAACCTTGTCGACGAGTTCTGTTCAAATATATTATATAATGATCGATGGATAAGATAATTAATTGAAACTCAATATTCAATTTAACTCAATACTTACTTTAACAAAATTGTTTAGCCAGGCCGAACTTTGATGTACGCATAATCAAATTTATACTGGTTTTCATAATCAAACTCTATATTTGGTTAAACATGACAAGCAAGAGAATAATTTTCGAGATGACAACAGGACATTTGAATGGAAACCCAAAAAATGATCCACAGGTAATAATTCAACAGTTTTCATTTTGTACTGCCTTGCGAGTTGTGTATGCAAAATCGTTACTTGCATTTAAAATAAGTTCGTATAGATTCATGTGCAAAGTTTTTAACTCAGAAAATTGATGAGAATATTTTCTGAAAATAAGTTAGTGCAAACATTTTTTGCGATTTCTTAAACCTAACATAAGAAATTTTTAAGTTTTGTTATTATCTTTTGTGTGCCAACAAATGATGATCAAAGTTGATCAAAAGTTGTCTCTCTGACATCCCCTCAATGTAAGACACAGTTATTTATATCTTGTTATTAGTTTTTCATACATGTACCATTTATAAAACCTGAAACAAGATTGATATATTATTTTGATACTATGACACATCAAACAGTTTTTAGCAGCTTGCCATTCCACGCTCAGTGTAGCACACTAACAAGCTACTTAAGGAGGTGCCATCATTTCAAAAATAGTTTTTTGAGGAAAACATTTTTGATATCAGGATTTTTTTATGTGCACAATGTTGTTCCCAAAAATGTCTGATATTAGTTAATATCGTCTCAGAGACAATTGACCTCGGATTTAGTTGGAAACGGAATCAACATGTAAAGTGTTTTTTTAATTTTTACAGATACTCTGATATTTTTTAAAAAAATATTTCTTAGCTAACTTTTATTAAATACTTTCGAACACTCTCGTCGCCCTCAAGTAATTTCGTAATTTGTTTTTTTTGTTGTTTTTCAGCTTTCAAATTTCTCAATTAATTTTTCCATTCCCAAATATGCTGATAAATATATAGCAAAACGTTGAAAAACTTTTAGTTAATAAACATAAATTTTCACATTATTTTTCTTTCATAGCCTATGAATCATAGGGCTCTGTAACAATGTACCAATCTGCCAGACTTATGACACCCTGTAATGGGGTCCTCGTTAATAAAATAGAAATCATGTCTTTTCTCATCAACAGAGAACAACTACCGCGTGAGTTTTAAGTGGCGAAGACAATTGTGCTGAAATGAAACCCTTCTCTTTGTGTAATCAAACAATAATTAATCGAGCGTGAACTGATGACGCACCAATTCGCGTAGGTTTGATAGTCATCACGAAGTGCCCTAGATTCGACCTGCTTAAATGCAAAAAAATGGTCTCAAATCAAAGTTTCGATATGCATCGAATATAAAATTAAATTTCCTCAAAAAATACCTATAAAATATTTGTGCAAGAATTTTAGAACTCTAGAAAATGGCATCACGGGCGCTCTAAATTTTGATCTACTTAAGGGAGTACTGGTCGCATTTAAAGACTCGGACATGAAATTTTCCAGATTAGTTTTGAAATGTTTTTTTCTGAAAATATGGACAAAAATAAGTTGATCAGATGTCTTTTTATTTTCATTTGTCATAAAAAAAGTATTTTCATCGCGATTTGAACATATTCAGTGTGATTTTTTTCAAATTCTTGACATTTCTGAAAATTT
>SCLH01000266.1:372593-414760 GCA_004367855.1 Oikopleura vanhoeffeni | reverse complement strand
GTCGGCCAATCAGAGGCTTCGATTTGTTTTGTGAAAGCCAGATTAATGTTCAATTATCTCTAAACTGAAATACATATGTTCGTGCTGTTTCTAGTACTTCATTGAGGCGACGCTGGAAAACCCTGTTTTTGGCTGGCCTTAAAATGCGACCAGTACTCCCTTAAATGCAAAAAAATGGTCTCAAACCAAAATTTCGATATGCATCGAATGTTAAATCAAATTTTATGAAAACATAGCTATGAGATATTCGTTTTAACGTTTTTAAGACTTTTTTCTCACAACAGCAAAGTCCGAATAAAATCACGTGACAAAATAATTGAAGAATAAGGTTTGAAATATGTCATAAATTTATTTTTATTTCTGGAAAAATTAGCTCACGTACGTTTTTGGAAAATGCCGTTATGTTCAAAATTCTTAGATTATGTGTTTATTTGCTGTGAGAATTTTTCGGCGTCATTTGAGTACTACAGGGGGGGGCAATATTGCCGAAAGTTTTCTGCCAAATAAATTCGGCAATATGGGAAAAGAAACGGCTGCATATTTGGTCCCGATTCAGCATTTAGGATTTTCTCCGTAAAAGTCTTTAAATATTCCACCGTGGAATGAATTCTAGGATGATAAAATTGATTTGGCCTCTTCCGATATTAAATTTTACGAAACTCTGATTGGAGCATTATGACGTTTGCAACTTATATCATTTTTATCAAAGTTGAATTGGTATACTCGCAAATAATTTTCAATTTTACCAATTTGGGTACGCTAAGCACGCCCCGTGCTTTCCGTACCCAATTGACCTTGATTTTTTTTTATTCAGAATAATTTGGGTACGGCAAGCACGGGGCGTGCTGAGCGTACCCAAATAGGTACACTAGACACCGACTCGTAAATGTATCATTGTAATAATTGGGGGAGTTTGATTTGTTTTTGTCTTTTCACTTTCAGCAGGTGCTCGGGTCACGCGACAAATGATTTGAGATTTTTTTTTCTTGTTTAATAATCTATTTTCAGTATTTTTGTTGAACAGGTAAATTTCCTATGAGTGTTTGACATATGGAAATCTACAGTACATGGTTTAGATTTTAATGTATTAAACTAGATTAAGATTAATTGAAAGTTTGACAACAATTTCCTTCATAACGAAAATAAATATTTGTTTAGCTCGATCAAATATCATATTTGCTACAAATTTCAAGAAGATTCCTATCACCCTAAATTTAAAAAATTAATTTTTTATGGTCCTTGTTTCTTGATAAAACTATTTTGTTCCAAAAATTAGAGAAATTTTTACAGTAAAACTCGAGTTAGTGTTATCGGGTAAATCTCATTGGCAAGGCTATGCGCGAAAAAAGTTTTTGAAAACTATCGAGCTAAACAAATATTTATTTTCGTTATGAAGGAAATTGTTGTCAAACTTTCAATTATTTGAAATATGAGAAATTAACGTAATTTTTCGTTAATGAACCGCTGCGCGTCGAATGATAATATTTGAAAGTTTGGAAGCCTCACCAGTTTTCAGATAAACAACTCGGTTTTCAAATGCGAATCAAAGTGGCAAATATCGTTTCCACCAAAGCAAAACAAAGGATTCTTTTGGTCTAGTTTAGGTTAAAAATTGGTAATTTCGCGCACTTTTTGTCCATTCACAGCCAATCCCGGCAATCTTTCAAACCTACGATAGATACAATATTTCAGACCGTGCTAGCTGCATATATTTATTTCGTGAATCTCATTCGACCGAATGCCAGGCTTTTGTGGCAGGAATAAAAAAAGATTTTTTAACACCTAATTTCTATCTAGGTATTCAAAGTGAAGCCTTCCGGGGGCAACAATATGTTTATTAACTAAATTCTTCTCAAACTAACGGTAAGTCAAAGAATTTTGTAAAGTCTTCCGGCAAGGCCCTGCTGGGGGCTGCAACATATTTATACCGAACATTGTTTGTCTAACATGATAAAGATCTGAATTAATCAACTAAATTTATGCTCAATCTTTGTTTCGTCTATGAATGTTTTCAAACTGGTATCTTCTTGGCGCACGGTGCTTTTTTTGACGGTGAATGGGAAGCATTAAAATTCCTATGATGAATAAAAATAAAAAATTGCGCAAAAGAATCAGCTCGCGAAAAAAACATTTTGCTCGAATGATTTTTCAAATCCCTGGTCGCTGATTGAATAACCTTAATGAAGAATATTAAAGGCTCATTGTTGCCAGAAACGGATTCCTTGCAAGTTTCTAAGCCTTTTGATATTAAAAAAATTTGCAAAAAAAATTTCTAACCTTTCAAAATCGCAAATGAAAGTTTTCGAAATGAGTAGGTTCAATATGAATCATAAATTGAGGAATTTCTCAGTTTTTTCGATTAAACCCCTCGGGGACTCCAACAATCATTTGTTTATTTTATAAACGAAAACTCAAGAAAGATAATCGAATGCAGAAACGCGAAAATGAATTCAGATTTACTGGGTTTATATATTTCTCTCAATATACCATCAAAGTTATATTTCATAATCATGGCAACTTTGGTTTTTACAGAATTTACGAATAATTGTTTTTTTAAAAAATTTTGAGTTCGAATTAAACTTTTTGAATTCGACAAATTATGAGAAATTTTTTGAAAAAGTACCGAATATTATATAAATGTCTTATTTTTTGTTTAAATTCTATCCATTATTTATTTTTCTGGAATCACCAGCTGAAAATAATGAAAATGCCACCTTTTACTTTATTCCAATACTTCCTCGTTTTGTTACTTCGCTCTTGTTTATACTCTGAATCACAATTTTTGGAACAAAACTACGGTTTCGGAGAAATCCATCGAAGCTCTTCTTTATCCAGAATTAAAAGAATATTATTTCACCGAAATTTGCCAAATTGGTAAGCCGACTTATCCACCACGTAAAATTTATTTCATTGAACTCACGAAAAACAAATTAAATGAATTTTAACTAGTGGTCGAGACCGTTTTTACGGCGTCTAATTGATAAATTTTACTTTAATTAAGACACCTTCGATAGCAAATGCGGATTTTTTTAGTGTTTTTTCTAAGGACGAATTATGAGGTAAAAATAATCGATCTGAGAAAATTCAGATTTAACGAAGTAAGCTCGAAAGTGGCAGCTTTTGTTCGAATATGTTTTTATCCGAAGATTTCAAAGTGGCAAAAAGTTTTTCATCAAGAGAAAAACCACTGAAAAAAAGCAAATCTGTCAAAATGCACCGACTCCCTAAGTGAATAACACATAACATTTTCAAATTTCGATGTCTGTGAACTCGATAACTGCGAGAGAGAAATATTTAAAATCTAAAAAGATTCACTCACCTTGCATTTCTTGAAAAACCAAACATTTTTCCCAATGACGTATAACTTATATAATATAAGTAACAAATTCACAAGTGAAACTCTAGCTATTAATAGCTGGTCTCAGATTTGAAATATGATATCTCGATTGCTTACAAAACAATTATTCATATCGCTGCGTGTCAAAATTCTTTCGGAAAATAATTTTTTGATAAAATTATTCCTTTTTTATTATTTTGAGTTTCATAAAAATCACTTGTGAATAAGTGAATCTTTGTATAACCAGTACAAAAAAATAAACTTATATTAAAAAAATTAAACGAATACTCTTCTAAAAACTGGCTTACACAGAATTTTGATTGCATGTATCGTTTTCACACAATTAATTTTTAAAGAAATTTTGGCGAAAATCCTAAAAAAAAGAAGGAAAAATATCTTTCGAACGGCTAATCGTATAAGTTTTTTGGAGATGACATTGTAGACCTTATGACGCATTTGAATAAAAGGGGTGTGACGATATTTTTGCCTTCAGATAGTCAAAGGATGTGAGGGGGTTAAACCGTTTTTTTGAAGAATTTTTTTTTATAATTTCACCAGTAAAGTGCTCAAAAACGCAAAACCGTCCTCAAAATTGCCTATTATTTCGCTTGGTATTTTCGAAATCAATTCAAGGATAATCTGCTGAAATATTTTAATTAAAAAATTTGTTGGGCACACCTTCGTGTAGAACCAACTCATCTTCATTTAATGAAAATAGTTTATTGCTCAAAATTTGATCGCAATATTTTAAAGACAACCATAATCTTGGCGAATTTATAAGTGTAGTAAGCGTTCTGAAAAGATATGCAGCATAACGTGAGCATTTTAAAATTGATATAAAATTAATCTTCAGATTTTATGGGTAACATTATATATAACAATATTCTTCGTGATTGGTATTGCATTGAACTTTCTGTTTCTTATTATTCGTGCTGCATGGTGAGTAAGTTATATTTCATTCATTAATAACTAAATTTTATTTAAAATTGATGGAAAACTTTGAGCCAGCAATTAATTCAGCGAAACTAGATGGCAATAAACTTAGAAACTGTGAACCGCAAAACTTTAGTTGCTCAACATTTTTTGAATTATGCCTTAATTTATATCCCATATTCACACTTTTGTGAATATCCCGGCCCTTCTACTTGAAAACACAGTACGTTTCCTAATTAGGGCTGGGATATTCACAAAAGTGTGAAAGGGGGATATGGTATTTTAATAAAACAAGTCAAATCAAGTCAAAAACATTAAATGTTCTACCTGAGGCAGCCCTTATTTGTACATTTTGTTTCCTTTGAATTTTACAGTTAATGTACAGTTCCAAAATCTTTGAAATAAAGTTTATTATTATCGAAAAATTAAAGCGCGTGAAAAAATTGGAAATCTGATAAAAACTTATGTGAAAATCAATAACACTCGCTCAAAAATGAAAATTCTGTTCGATATTTTTTATCAATCGGCTTGAAACTTTTCTTGTAATTTTGTCCGAAGAAACTTAAAATTTCAACCAAAATGACAGACGATTGTTTTTTTATTATGAATATTCTACAGGGTGTAAGGTTTTTACCTTCTTTTTTCCAAACTGGTTACACTTGATTTCCGCCGTTTTGATTGGTTGTCAGAAGAGTTTTCTCAGATTCAACCAATCAAAACGGCGGAAATCAAGTGTAACCAGTTTGGAAAAAAGAAGGGAAAAACCTTACACCCTGTATATATTTGATTTGCGGATTGTCTGTCAGGTTGATTCTAAAAAAAATTGTGTAATAAATTTGCCGAGACTTTTTTTTAAAAAGGTTTTGGCTTTGAAGCCAGCTACAAATAGAAATCTCGGCAAATTTATGACGAAAAATCCTAATTTTGTCTAGGAACAATCGGACAGATAATCCGCAAATTTTTTATTTGGGGTTAAAAATATTTGAACAAATACAATAAATACGACTGAAACATAATGGTCAGGTCAAAAACGACCCTAACTCACTATAAATTCGTCAAAGGGACATACAAAATGTTAATTAAAAAGAGTTTCGCTTACCTTACAATAAAGACAATTTTGAAATAATTTAATTTTTTGAGTGTAGTGGCCATGAGTTTCCAATCTTGAAAATGTCCTGCAACTCGATGTCAATTTTGACAGAAAAGAAATTATTCGGCAAAGATTCTAACAAATTAATCAATTTCAATAAAAACAGTTCTGAAGGACTGCATGTTAAAATGTAACACATCTTCATTTTAAGAATAAATAATTTAATTATATTGAGTTTTTATGCATTATCAATTGAAACATACGCACATTGTGCGCATTTAACAATAAAAATCCGATCATTTTTGATAGATAACATCAAATCCAGGGTTACGTGGACTTTTATATCAATTATGTCAAACGTAATACGTTTAACATATACAGCCTGAGTTTTTTTTAATTGTCATTTTTTTTGTCCGGTGGGTAGACAGCATTTTGCGGACGAAAAAAAAGTGACGAATAAACAAAGGCTTTTTGTCACTTTTTTTATCCGGATAAAAAAAGTGACAATTGCGGACGAAAAAAAGGTGACAATTTGCGGACGAAAAAAAAAGTGACAATTTGCGGACAGAAAAAAAGTGACAATTTAATAGTTGCCTTTGATACTCGTTCTAGATCCGAAATAATTCGAGTTCGATATTATCATATTTTAATAATTCATTATAAATTGAAAGATAATGACTTGGAACATCACTTTTAAAATTGTTCCCAAAAAGTTGCAACCTCGCAAAAATTTTAAATTGACTGAGGAAGATGTCAACGCAATTACAGAATACAGTCGAGGTTCCAAACTTTCATTATATTTTTTAACCTTTGAAAGCTTCAAAATTATTGTTTTTCATCCGATTTAAGCGAGATGAACTTTTCTGAGGCACTTAACCCTTGTGAGCATATGAACAAAAGTTCCGCCAAGGCACCAGAGCCACAATTGTGGCTTTACTTTTAACGTTGTTTACAGAAAGCTTAAAGCAGTTGGAATTTTAATTTTTTCATAAGAAAGTTGAAAGGTAATACTTTTGCATCCGACATTTAATATTCTAGAATTTTACTTTTTAGTTCTAGAAAATATAGTGAGAAAAGCAAGGTAGACCATATAACGTGATACACAGTCACAAGTGTCTTCACAAGTTTCATTCTTGTCAGAAACGATGCACAAGTATCTGGCCTACGTCATAGTTTTTCCCGCTTCGATTTATATCTTATAAATCGAAAATAATTTCTAAATAAGTCAAAAAATTTGATTGAAAAAACCATGATTTTTGATGAAAAATCTTTATTTTTCCCTATAAAAGCAGATTATTACATTTTTTTTATTATTTTCGAGTAAATATTTTAATAAAGTACAACTGTAGACAATTTTGTTTGCCTACATTCACTTTTATAATAATTAAATTTTTCATGGGATACTTGAAGTTGAAAATTTAGAAATTGCACTTCCGAAAAAAAATATCTGCCCCTAGATATTAATAATTTTCCATTTTAACTATTATGCATGCANAAAACGCTTTCCTCAAAACTGACTGATCTCACATTTGTATTTTATGTCATGTTCCGAAATAATTTTTCTGGAAGTGAAACATAGGCGAATAATCCTAATTAATCAACTCACCGTAATACTGGGACCAAACAATTATAAAAAATTCAATTATTTTTTGGAACTGAATTGAAATTTTTGAAGTTTTGGGGTCAAATTGAAGAAACGTTATTTTTCTACTTAATTTTGATAAAAAATAGTCAGAAAAAAACGAAAAAATTCAAAAAATTTCGAATTTTTTTTTGTTCTTATTTGGTGCATTTTTATGACATAATAACTGCAGAAAATGTAGGGACCGGGATACCCTTAACGGAAATTCGAAGAAAAACGGGTTTCTGATTTGCTCAAATTATTTTTCTGAAATTGTCACTTTGTTTTTCGTCGGACGAAAAAAAAAGTGACAAAAAGTCACGTGACACAAATAAGTCATCTGTTATGCCCAAATTCAGCAGTAATTCAATCTCGCTGTCTACCCAACGGACGAAAAAAAAGTGACAAAAAAGGCTGTATAAATATTTGACATAAGTTATCTGAAGTATTCAAATTATACAGCGTGATTTTTTCGATTTCACCCTTTTTTACCCAGACGGGTAGACAGAGGTTTAAGATTTCAATCAAATTGGTGACTCATTATTTCACGTGATATTTTTCTTCTCTTTTTTACCCAGCTCTCCTTTCTCACCCTTCTCCTCTTTTTCACCCAGCTCCCCTTTTTCACCCTTCTCCTCTTTTTTACCCAGTTCCCCCTTTTTCACCCAGCTATTTTCGGATTTTCACTCGTTCATAATTAATTTTGTTGACTTAAAATTCAATTGAACTTTTAATTTTTCTATTTTTTGAAAAAATATTTCAGAGTTATTAGAGAAAATGATATGATAAAATTTTCTTTTTAGATTTCAAATTTCATATCTGATCATTTTGGGCTATTTAAGAACTCAATCAGATGAGTCGTCTTCAAAAGCCAAAACGTAAACGGTGTGGACACCCTATTGAATACAAGAAAGCACTTTGATTGCGAAATAGATATGCGGTAGGAAGATAAGTGGCCAATTTTTAATGCATTTTTTGAAAAAAATTTGCTTATTTTTGATTGGATAAGAAAATGTTGTGCTTATTGATGCAATAGTACAGTTTTGATCGAGTTATTGAACATCTATGCCAATCAGAATGCAACTTATGCAGTCGATATTCTTCAGGATATTTTTTTTTCACAAATAATTTAATCGCTTCTTGCTTAAACTCTCTTTTTTTATCTGATCGCAGCTGGGCGATATCAAATTGATGTCCTGTACATCATCCCTCGTCAACTTTATTTTTAAATTTGGGTTGAGATCGTCTGGGTGAAATTGTCAGTCGGATTTTTTCGTCCATTGTAATTTTCTCTTTTCTATTTTAGTCGAATTTAATTTTTTCTGATAAAATAACTTATTATGTTGAATTTTGCTTGATAATGAATAAACGAAAACGTTCGCACTTTTGAGAATGAATTAATTTTTATATCAAATTTATTATTTTTGTTAAATTATTCAAAATAAATTTATTTAACTGAGTTAATAAGTCTAGAGCACACTCTAAAATCTGCCTTTTTTTTTACCGGGTAAAATTGCGGCAGAAAAAATGTTTGTTTACATCTGCGCTTTTTCACCCATTTGGTGGCTGTCTAACCGTCTGGGTGAAAAAGGGGAGAAATCGAAAAAACTCACGCTGTAAAATTTGTTTCCTTTAATGTCATTTATTTATTAAAGTATTTTCATCATAACACGTAATCAAGTCTAACCAGTTCTTTAAATATATAATTTGAATTTATCAATCGAATTTCAATCAATTAGAGAGCTCCATGTTGAAATTTAATTACAGCCAATCAGATGGCTGATGCAGAACTTACTTGACGCAAATGTAGCCATACTCATTTTTTAATTGATCTTCTAAGAAACTTTAAAAGTTGCCATGAATTTTCAATTTCGATAATATCCTTGGACTTAATGCCAATTTGAAACAGAATGCAATCATCGGACAAATATCCTGACAAATAAATGTCAATGAAACTCATTGTAGAGAATTAAATGTGAAAACGAAAACATATCTTTATTTGATTAATAAATAATTGAAGAATATAGAGTTTTTATCATTATTAAAAATATAGGCAGATTGTTCGCAGTCAAAAATGAATATTCTCGAAAAATTTTTGAGAGCAATTAAAAAAGTCGATTGTTAAATATATTTGTAACGTACAATGTATGAATGACAAATTTTGAATTTCAATAGACAATAAAAATAGTTCTTGTAACTGAAATTTGAAAAAAATTTAATGAATCAGATTGATATCTCCTTGAGAATATGACAATTATTTTATTGCATTGCTATTTTGATATGGCAATTGGCTTTATTATTTGAAATGTGCCGAACAGGATTTTCAGGAAGTCATTGCATTTCTGAATGTATAATGCAGTATAAGTAAAAATATTTTAAGCTTGTAGTTATAGTGGTTCTATATTTTGTACCATTTTTTGTGAAGTTCGTCGAACTTTGAGTTCTAGAGCTTTTTCTGGTACATTCACAGAGAAATGGTTATCGGGTGAAAGACGACTTTCTAATAATTGTGAATTTATTGCTTTTTTCACGGAATCATAAAACTCAAAAATATCAATTAGATTCTGGAAAAATATCACCATAAGATGGTGGTGCATCTGCTCGTCCAGCTGATGATCTTCGTGGTCTACTGAGCGCTGATGCAGGTGGTGCGGATGGATTTACTCCTCCAGCTAATAAACGAGCTTCTGTACGTCGGGCTTCAGCTTGAAGTCTTTTCAGTGTTAAATTCAAATAATTTTTTACATAGTGATGAATATAATAAAACATGAATCTCAGAGTAAATTATATATTAGCATATATTAGGAATATTAAATTTCTTTTTAAAGAGCAAAATTTAATCACTTGTTAAATGTTTGAGTTTTTTGTCCTGAGATAAGGCATCATAAGATTTTCTCGGGTCACTCATTTGTGCCGAAAGTCAAAATTTGTTAGGCTCTTGCATTTTGTTGGAAACTTGGAACTTGCAAACCTTCGAGCTTCTGCAATAAAAAAATACCGGAACTCGCCAAACGTCGATTTTCTGGACAAACAGTGGATGCCGGAACTTGTTAAAAATCAAGTTCAGGCACAAATACCAAAAGAGTGAACCCCTTTTCAAAAGAAAATATTTAAGATAACTTTCGGAGTCCTTTTCCGAGATTTCGTTGGGGCAAATAAAATATTCAATAAAATTTTGGGTGCTTGTGAGTCAAAGCACACAAGCGTAACTGAGAATAACTCGCTTTTTGTTGATAAAATATTTGATAATGTGGAAAGTATAACACATGCCTTGCATTTCGTACCCGGGGTGATTCAATCCCGCACATATTTCGAATAATTCCAATTCCCAAAGAGAAAAATAATCCCATTGAAACGCAAATTACAGCAACAATAATGACGATTTGATTATTCCAGTCAATTTCACTTCCATCCCAATATGGTTTTTTAGTTGTAGCCGGCTTTGATGTAGCCCCGAATTTCCAAGTGGTGGTAGGAACTGCAGGGGCCGCTGATTTTCGCTTTAATTATTTGTTAAGTGAAAATAATGTGGTGAATTGTAATTTGTCGAAATTCATAAAATTAGATTTTAAAATATAAGGACCTTTATTAGGAAATTCTCTTGACAATCTTTTTGTCGCAGATAAGTTATTATAAGCTCAAAACTAATTCTCTATCGAAAAAGTGCAATTAAGGCAAACATTTCTAGAATGAACAAAGACTCAAAAAACTCAAAAAAAGCTGTGTTTGTAGTGGAAAAATTTAAATTTTCGATTTTTTTATGAAAAACTTTTAGCTGATTATTTTCCTTCAATGAGTTAGTGACAATACCCTAAAGTAGTCGGTACACTGTACACCACCGCTTATTTTTTTGTATTATTCAGGTCATGTATGCAACTTTTCAAAATATTTCGTTGGTTGCAGGCAAGTTGCCTGAGGCAACTGCCCCAATACCTAAATATAAACAATACTTTTTAATTTGAGTCACCTTGGAGAGAAATTTGAGTGCTTTTCTTCCAAATAAGATTTAAAAACTTTAAAGAGCATTCTTCAAAATAAGATAATACAAAGTAATCAGAAACCTGCGCTCAAAAAAACCTAAGAAAATCTTTGAAATTAACGTGCCATTTTCTCTTGAAATTCAATTTTCAGTTATTGAAAATTCCGAAAAAACTTATGTACTCTTAAATTGTGATTCAAGCAGGCAAATAAGATGAGAGAATCGTGAAATGTTGATGTGGAAAAATATACGAAGTAAACCGAAAGGTTAAGAATGAGAAAACAAAAAATGGATCATCAAGAGTATTTTGAAAGTATTGAAATACCTTTGGAGTTTCTTTTGTAGCATATGTGACTTTGTAAATTTTTTCCATTGTTGTTGTACTTGATTTTTTAGTTGTATTGAATTTTGTGATTGTACTTGTTCTTTTCGTTGTTATTTTTTGCTTGATATCTGAGCTTCTAGTCGTGTAAACCGCTTTTTTTGTACTTGGTTTGGCGTCGCCAGGTTTCGGAGCCGGCACTCGACCATTATAAAGTCTTCGAGTGGTTTTAACAGAAGATTCTGTTGTTTTTGGGACTAATTTTCGCTTTCCATTTAAGACATTTGATACAGTTGTTGTTTCAAACCTCTGAATCGGATTTTTGATACTTGTTGGATTTGTTTTTTCAGTAGTAGTTACTCGAATTCTTGGCCTCGTACGTTGAGTTGGCCGCATTGTACTTGTTGTTATTTGGGTGTCGTCAATAATCGTTATTTTACCATCTGAATTATGTTCTTTTATGAAAATTATTATTATTAAAAGATGTGTATATATTATGAAAGGGTTTTGCAAAAAATTTTCCTAGGCAAAACCTGAACATCGATAAATGATTCTCAGACCTCAGAAGCGCATGTTGAATAATAAATTACATGCGCACCAGTGTCTTGAAACATTATTTGCAAATTAAAATTAATTTTCTCGAAAATATTGTTGAATTCTAAGCTCAAATGACCAGACATATTTATTGAAAATCTGATGAACAAAACAATTTGTCCAAATCAGATTTTTTTCATTAAAAATCAAAAACGTATTTGAAAAATTATGTCCAGACGACATGTCGCAACACAGTGTGATGATTTCGAACTCATAATCTCAACATCATTATTCAATCAGATAAGTGCTTTCAAAAACTGAAATGTAACCAGTTTGAACAAATCTATTCTGACTATAGAGATACTCTATTAGAGAATCACTTCGTTGTATAGAGAAAAAACAACAAATGAAAATGCCCTTGACAAAATTTTTATCAAAAACAAATTCCCCGCAGTTTTGAAGAAATTAAGGGACAAAAATGCCCGCTTTTGACCCCTTACTTTCATAATATTTGAAATTCTGGGAACTTTTTGGGTTATTTTCTGATGTATTCCTTGCGAAAATTACTCATATTTATATCTTCTTTGGCTTCTGTGTCCCAAAACACGGCATAACTGGTGAGGATAAGCTATTTCTTATCAGTTTCAAATTTCAATAAATTAAAGAGCATCGAATCATTTCTACCCCATTTATAAAAATCATAATTAATTGATCCGTTTACCTAACAAATTAAAAATTGCAGTTTTTAATGCAAATAGTCGGCATCGTTTCAAATTGTGTTCTAAAATCTTTTGACTGATCCTTCCACTTGACGCGATCATTTTTTCCAAAACTGTAATAAATTGCATGCAAGAATCATCTTGCCGTACAAACGATGGCACGAATTTCATTAAATTACTTAGATCCAGCTCGCGATTGGCTCGTGACAAAAATATTGTAGTCTGCTTTGGTGTAGATCTTGTTGTTGATTTTGTTGTAGATAATTCCGTAGACGTTGTTGTCGACATTGTTGAAGATATTTTCGTTGATTGCTCTTGAGTGGTCGTGAAACTTATGACTTTTATTGAGTTAACTATCAGTGCATTGATTTTAGTATTATAATTAGTATAACATTTGAAAAAAATTTCATAAAGTAGAAGTTTTTCGCCTTCGAGACTTCGAAAATTCAATCTTTACCATAAAGCTCAACAATGAAGCTGAATATAGGTATTACGGCACTTACTAGGGATTTTATGCAACTTTTATTGTCAAATTTTCTATATGATTCGGGGTTTGAAAACGACTTATCTGATTTAGTTCTCAGGTAGCTCAATCTTAACAAATCTATATAGTGAATTATTATATGGAAAAAATTGGTCCCAATCGGAAATAATAATCTGATTCGGATCATTTGTTTTCAAATTCAGTTTCTCTAAATATTTTTCCTCAGATTGAGCTATTTAAAAACTCCGTCGAATAAGTCGTTTTCAAAAGCCAAATTAGATTCAAATTTTGGCTGAAAACTGGCTTTACAGCTTCAGCAAGTACCATAATAAATATACAGTAGTTACTCTGTTGAAGTTACCCCTGAACTATTGAAAAAAGGGTAACTCTAACAGATAAAAGGTAACTCTAACGAGTGATTACTCGATATTTTTCCAATTTGAGAGTTCTCTTTTTTTTTAACTTATATGAATTAATATGATATATTAAGTTATGTCTGTTTTTTGTATTCTAAAAAACAGACATAACTGAAATTTCATTATCAAACAAAATAAAAAATTCTAGTTTCAAAGAAGTCATGGAAAAATTTGATATTCAAAAAATGCCACTTTTATTAAAATGAGCGTTAACGGTCAAAAAATAGGTATTTTGGATAAAATTTTGATTAAATTACGTGAAGAGAATCCACACCTGGCTACCAGAAACTGGCAAACATCATGGAAGTTATTTATAACTTTAGCTATCTATAACTTTACGTATGATCATAAACGTTATCTATAATACTTTAGCTAGCTCTAAAGATTGGGAGTTATCGCAGTTTTTTTCTGCAATCAGGAGATAAAGCTAGTGGGTTAAATTCTAAATGAACAGTTCGTAATATTGTGGCAACTTCGTTATTTGTTTTATTCGAAAATTATTATTTAATCACAGTAAAGTTTGAGAAATTTGTGTTCAAAAAAATATTTTTCAAAAATTGAAGTTTGGACCGTATACCAAAATTTCGCCCGTCAATCGCTTGAGAATTTAATGTGATGAAATTAGAGCAACTACATGTATATCTCCATAGAATAATATAGAACTGTAGTAAAACATAAAACAGTTACAAATTATTTATTACTAAAAACCATAAGTTGGGCATGAAATCAAAAAATTTATCAGAAAGAGAAAAATATTAGAGAATTACTTCGAAAACCACGGAATTCTGATTTCGGGTGTTTTGGCGCGCCAATTTCTAGATACACCGCGGCCAGCCTAATAGGATAAATTGCATAGCCCTCTCGATTATTTCCCGTTTGGCCAAAAACGACAGTAATTCTGTTAAGTACTGTGGGGAAAAAATTTAAATATAATTTTGAAAGTCTAGAGTTTTTGAGATTTTCTATAAGGGGTGACTCTAATAGATAACTGACATGAACTTCTCAAAAAAAGGTAACTATAACAGATAAAAGGTAACTCCAATAGGGATAACTCTAACAGAGTAACTACTGTACATGTAACTACAAGTTTCATTGAGTTTTCCAGGTTTTTCCAAAGTTAAAAAAAAAATGAAATAAGCCAAAACTGTTAATCCTTGGAATCCACGGAAAAAAGTTCCGCGGACGCACCAGAGTCTTTTGGAAGGGTTAAGCTGAAACTAGTGGACGGAAAGAACAAAAAACCGACAAACTTGTTTAAACAGAAAACAAAATACAAGAACTCGAATTAATTAACCTCGAAATACTCCCAGGTACTCACCATAACATTTGGAACATATTTAGAAGTACTGAATGTTTTCGAAAGTCGTTCAGAATGATCTTTGGCTCTCAAATTGAGAGGCTCAATGTAAATTTTGATTCTTTTTTTAATCAGCCAAAACATTTGAAGAATTGAAAAAAAAAATTATTTTCAATTAAGGGGGTATATCTGGCAGATTTGACATATTCACGGTGATATATTTCGAAAACTAAAGGCTTATGAGAAAAACCGAACATACTAATTTGTAGATCTATCCTTAATCTTGCGAAAAAGTACCATGCACAGAATTATTTTTGACATCACACCAATAGGTAGTATCGTCACAAGGTGACATTTTCAAACTGCCAAATCTATCTCCTCCCAGACGGTATATCAAATTGAGTTCAAATTCAAGATAACGTAACGGTAGTATATCAATCTTTTAGGCGAGCTTTTATTGATCCGACGACTGATCAATTCTAGAACGCCAAATAACCGAAGATTTTTCACAATTCGGACTTCAAAACTATCTCCTCCGAAGATATATTTGCAAAATGGCCAATTTTTATCAAGTATTCTCAAGAACATTTGTAAGAGATTAAAGCGAGCTTTTTTGCAATTTCGAGCGAAAACTCGAAATATGCTTTTTTTGGTCATTTTCGAGAAAATTTCCGAAAACAAAAGTGCGTCGATTTTTGGAAAGAAGGCTCAAAAAAGGCTTAACACTGATGATAAAGTTGGCTTACGTCAAGTCGATATTTTGAAGTTTTAGTGGTCAAATTCGAACAAACGTTATTTTTTTAATTCATCTTTAAAAAAATACTAAAAAAAATATCGAAAATTTCGAAATTTTTTTTTTCGATGACTGGGTTTTTAGTACACTTAATTATCTACTCGTATCAATTTGGAGCATTTTTAATGCCTCTAAGGCCTTTATTTAATCAGACAGATATACCCCCTTAAATATATCAGTGGAAAAAAACACAAAAACGATAAGAATGTACGAAACTGAGAACTAAGCGTCCCTGATTGGCCAACAGGCGGCCTGAACACTCACCCGTGGCTTAAAATCGTCATCCTACACCACACTGACACTCTTTGTTTTTGTGTTTTTTCACTTGGAACAAGATATATCTTTATTCAATAAAATTTTCTGACTCACGCATTTTAAAATGTTGTTATCTGGCCGTATTGGGTCCAAATCTACGATATTTCCTTGAGACAAACAGACCATCATTATTGGCCAATGACAATTCAAATTTTTTAAACACGCATGTTTTTAAAATTTAAACTTTTTGATTGGCGGGACGTACGTTTTATCATAAATCTTTAATTTTCACAAACTATAAAACATGTTGAGCAGGTCATGCACGGTGCCTTTAATTACGTATGAATGGTAGTTCCAGAAATTTTTACGGCAGATGAAAATAAAACATAAGAAAGAAGATTCAACTTTGAAAAAATTTACGCCCGAGCAAATTGTCTAATTACCATTCACCGGCTGAATTTCACCCTAAAAAAACACCGTGTCATGCTGTTGTATAACTAATTTATGAGCAAAATAGTAAACTTCACTTCTAGAGTAGTTGTTTCAGTTTTTATTTCTTCTGTTGTTGTAGTGGTCGTCGTAGTTGTTGCTGTTGTGGTTGTCGTTGTTGTTTTCAATTGCCTGATTAGATTTTGGAATTCCTTGTCTTGTTCGTTTTCAAGCATTTCTTCCTCATATGCTTTTTGAACTTCGGCTTTGACTCTAGCTTTTTCCATGAGATCTAATCGCTGTTGCTCCATAACAAATTTGGCCGTTAGCATTTTTTGGCGTTTTTGTTCAGCTTTTTGTTGTTTTTGGGTTTGTTTGATTAGCTCTTGGACTTTTTTGCCATTTCGTTGATTTGTGAGTCGTTGTTGTTTGGCTATTTTAGCCTTTACTTGAGCTGCTTTTTTCTGGGCGGCTTTTTGAATAGCTCGCAATTTTTTGGGACTACTTTCGGGTTTATTTCACAGGATAATATTAAAAATCCTAAAAATGTTAACAATTCTCAATTAAATTGTGAACTAGGAGAATTTCACTAGCGCAAGCCTTTTTACTTTATAAAAATTTAATACAATTGAAAATTAATAAGATAATTCGTATTTTCAAATGTACGACTATGAAAAAAACTTTCCTCGGATTATGTTACGAAAAAGTTTTCCTGAGAAAACTCGTACTCATCGGGTGATAAAATTTTAATTTTAGAAAAATTTTCATATAAAAATAGCTTTTTCTTATATTTTGGCTTGTAAGCTCCCATGGCTTGTGTCAGTTTTTTATTTAAATAATTAATTTTAATATTCCCGTAAAAATTATAATAAAAATACACGCATATTCGATATGCCATATATATATTGATGGCCTTTTTTCTACATACATGGTCAGGAAAGAACTTTCTCATCGTTTTGGAAATATTTTGCGGGACTTATCTATATTTATTAATCGTTCTTACCAAAATGCATGAGAATAATATCTATTTAATTAAAATTAATCAATTTTCGGAAAATCAAAACACGATTTATGAAAAAAAATAATAAATTTTTATAAAACGTTTTTAGGGGTTCTGCATGGACGTGAAAATTTAAGTAAAATCACTGAAAAACAAAATAATATATTTTTAAATATGCAGTCATAGACCCTAAAAAAGTAAAAATGCATATGGAACTGACTATGAATCTGTTCACTAAACACTTCCTAATTGTTTTACCGACTTTCACCATAGAATGGCAATTATAATAATAATATTAATATAATATTTTTTAACGTCATGCGTTCAAAGATATGAGACTCGGTACAACTGACCTTAATTTAATTCAGGTTATAATTTATGAAATTAAAGTTACACAGAAAATAATTTCTCACCACCAAAAAGGAAATGAATTAATTTCATCATCCGAAAAATTATACAATAAAATATAATAGACGTTTTGCTTTTATTACATCATCAGTATGTTTTTGGACGAACAGTTTAGAAAATAGGACGAGCCTTTCTCAAAATGTCGAACAATCTCAGATGATATCTAAATTCGTTCAAAGAAATGTAACTGATGATCATTAGAGTTACTGTTCTTCAAATTAAACGACATAAGGATTTTTGAAATATTTTTTAAATTTTGAAAATGATTGTTTTTTAGAACCAGATCAAAATTTCTAAAATATCCAAAAATTCTGGCTGTACCAAGAGTTTTCAAAACAATAATTAGTTTTGAGTTTCTTCAAGTTTTTACCTGCAATTCGTCTCGGAAATTGACGAACGTTTTAGACAGATAATGGTTCATCACAACACAATAATAAATTATTATTAATAAACTCACATTTTAAGAGTTTATTTAAGCGTTGAAATATGTGCTACTCGGAAATTGGCAGTATCGCATTTGTTTATGGTGTTTATACTATAAATAAAAACTTTATAGGCTGTTTTTATCTTAGATATTAATTTCATACTTTTTAACTCTGATAAAATACCAGTGACTTTATGGCATTGAGCTTTAACCGCCAAAAACAAACGAAGGACTTCCAAGTTCCTTGTTGCAAAATACAAATAATTATGAGTCTGATATTGTGCTTAATTGATTTTGGATCAAAACAATGAATTCACCAAATACTAGAAGCCTGCACTTCCAGGTTCATACAAGGGTTAAACTAAACCAGGAAAGGTCGTTAATTACAAAATTATATGTAATGCATATCCCTTTATCACTTTTTGGTTAGAATGCGTAGCCACTACTGCTTTAAACGTGCGATTTTAACGTTGTGGCTACGCATTCTAACCAAAAAGTGATAAAGGGATATGGGAATTCTCCATATAGGTATCTGTTGAATCCGTAATAGGGTAAAAAATATGTTAGCTTCATCATAACATTTTGATATCTTTGAAGGGCGGTAGCAGCAATGGGGAGACTGGCGTCAATTTAATTTACGAAAATAATTAGTTGGTTTATTTTTTGTGCTTATTATCGTTAGCTGAACCAAAATAAATGTGTATCAGCTCAATTAAAATCATTTTTTATCTATTTAAAGAAACGATTTGAGTTCAAACTTTAATTTTATGATACGATAGATTTTCGAAAAATTCAAAGCATTATGAAAATTTTAAGCATTTTTTGTTTCAAATTTTTTTGATTAATTTTTGAAATCTGTGAATAAATACAAAAAAAAAATAGCTACGTTAACTTTTTTCATGCATGTTAACATATTGTTTACTGCTGTTTGAAAAATCATGAAATGTTTATTTTCATTTATGTTGTCGACTTTTTTGATTTTGAATATTAATGAAAATTTTCCGCAAACAAGTCCAAAAATTTTTATGTTGGTTTTTTTAAATCTCCTTAAAAAAAAGCCAAATCACATGGTGAAATTTTATAGTATCTATTTGATTTCCATATTTCAATCGATGGAAAGGTCAAGCGAATATTGTTTCTGAACTACTGATAAAATTCACAACACTTGCTTGTGAAACCGGTTTGTGCATTTGGACGCAATTTATATAAATTTATATTTTCAAAAAATTAATATAAAATCGGAGTGTTAAATTACTTAACTAATAAATTTATCAACCGCTAACACTTTGCGTCTTGCTCTATTCAAAAACAATCTCATGTCTTTATCAATATCAGCTTTTTAGTTGCGAAAAGCGCCCTAAGTTGATTTTATTATTGGTGACTAATTTGAGATGACGCATCAAATTGATTTTTTACATAAGTCCTGGTTCTGCATAACTGAAACTAACCAAAAGTGAAAGAATATGTATCAAAGTGTAATCGTAGGCGGTAAACGCGAATCCGTTATCCGATTTGAAATATTTTCAGTTCTTTTTCAAAAAATATTGTACCGATATACGATAATTTGAAAAAGTACTCAAATAACGTAAATAAAATTTCGAATTAAATTCGAACGCATTTAAAACTTTTTTGTGATAACAGCATGAAACAAATAAACTCATGTGTCGAAATAATTCAAAAATAAGGTTCGAAATATGTCATATATGAATCCTTATTTCTTAAAAAATAAGATGAAGTGACGTTTTTTAAAAATTCCGTTATGTTCAAACTCTAAGATAACGTGTTAATTTGCCCCTAATTATTTCTCAATATGATTGTGTTTGAACTTCTGGGTTATGCTGAAAAAGTCTTAAAAATTGTTGTAGAACCCCTTAACTTTTTTCAAAAAGTGATTTAACAGATAGCTGAATTCTTGCTTGGAAGACCTAGTTAGATCGAAAATGATGCAAGTGTACGATCCGATCTAATACAGTTAAAACTTCACCCCCCCCTCCGATAGGATCCGATCCAATAAAGTTTTTATTTTACCCTTCCTCGATCCGATCCAATACGATTTTTTTATTTTTCATGGCGATCCCTAGGTGAGACCTTATTCTGCGATTTACTTTGTAGAGCTCAATGGCGCCCCCTACCGAAAACTAAATAAACGTCTAATCATGACCAGTGGACCCCAAAACTAAAAAAACGTCTNTTTGCCTGAAAATGCGACCAGTACTCCCTTTAAATGCAAAAAAATGTCTAACAAACCAAAATCCGATATGCATCGAATGTTAAATCAAATTTATGAAAACATAGCTATGAGATTAGTCGTTTTAAACGTTTTTTAAGACTTTTTTCTCACCAACAGGCAAAGTCCCAAAAAATCAACGTGACAAAATAATTGAAGAATAAGTTGAAATATTCATAAAATATTTGTTATTTTGGAAAAATTAGCTCACGTACGTTTTGAAATCCGTTATGTCAAAATCTTAGATTACTGTGTTTATTTGCTATGTGAAATTTTTGCGGCGTCTTTGAGTACTAACAGGGGGGGCCAATAATTGCCGAAAGTTTTCTGCCAATAGAATTCGGCAATATGGAAAAGAAACGGCTGCATATTTGTCCGATTCAGCATTTAGGATTCTCTGTATAAGTCTTTTAAATATTCCACCGTGGAATTGAATTCTAGGTGATGATAAAATTGATTTGGCCCTTCTTCCGATAATTAAATTTTACGAAACTCTGATTGGAGCATTATGACGTTTGCAACTATATCATTTTTATCAAATTGAATTGGTTACTCGCAAATAATTTTCAAATTTTACCAATTTGGGTACGCTAAGCCGGACCCCGTGCTTTCCCGTACCCAAAGTTGACCTTGATTTTTTTTTATTCAGATTAATTTGGGTACGGCAACACGGGGTGCTGCGTACCCACAATAGGTCACTAGACAGCCGACTCGTAAATGTATCATTGTAAATAATTGGGGGAGTTTTGATTGTGTTTTGTCTTTTCACTTTCAGACAGGTGCTCGGGTCACGCGACAAATGATTTGAGATTTTTTTTTCTTGTTTAATAATCTATTTTCAGTATTTCTGTTGAACAGGTAAAATTTCTCTATGAGTGTTTACATATGGAAATCTACAGTAACATGTTTAGATTTAAGTATTAAACTAGATTAAGATTACATTGAAGTTTGACAAACAATTTCCTCATAACGAAATAAAATATGTGTGTTAGCTCGATCAAATATCATATTTGCTACAAAATTTCAAGAAGATTCCTATCACCCTAAATTTAAAAAAATTATTTTTTATGGTCCTTGTTTCTTGATAAACTTATTTGTTCCAAAAATTTAGAAAATTTTTACAGATTAAAACTCGAGTTAGTGTTTATCGGTAAATCTCATTGGCAGGTATGCGCGAAAAAGTTTGGAAAACTATCGAGCTAAAACAAAATATTATTTTCGTATGGAAGGAAATTGTTGTCAACTTTCAATTATTTGAAATATGAGAATATTAACAGAATTTTTCGTTAATGAAACCGTGCGCGTCGAATGATAATATTGAAAGTTTGGAAGCCTCACCAGCTTTCAGATAAACAACTCGGTTCTATGCGAATCAAGTGGCAATATCGTTTCCACCAAAGCAAAAACAAAGGATTTCTTTTGGTTCTAGTTAAGGTTAAAAAATTGGTAATTTCGCGCACTTTTGTCCATTCACAGCCAATCCGGCAATCTTTCAAACCTACGATAGATACAATATTCAGACCGTGCTAGCTCGCATATTTTTTATTTCGTGAATTCTATTCCGACCGAATGCCCTAGGCTTCTGTGGCAGGAATAATAAAAAGATTTTTTACACCTAATTTCCTATCTAGGTATCAAAGTGAGCCTTCCGGGGCAACAATATGTCTTATAACTAAAATTCTTCTTCAAAACTAACGGTAAGTCAAAAAGATTCTGTAAAGTCTTCCTGGCAAGGCCCTGCTGGGGCTGCAAACATTATTTATACCGAACATTGTTTGTCTAACATATTAAAGATCTGAATTAAGCAACTAAAATTATGCTCAATCTCTTGAGTTCGTCTATGAATGTTTTCAAACTGGTTCTTCTTGGCCACGGTCTTTTTGACGGTAATGGGAGCATTTAAATTCCTAATGATGAATAAAATAAAAAATCTGCGCAAAAGAATCAGCTCGCGAAAAAAAATTTTGCTCGAATGATTTTTCAATCCCTGGTCGCTGATTGAATAACCTTAATGAAGAATATTAAAGGCTCCATTGTTGCCAGAAACGGATTCCCTTGCAAGTTTTCTAAGCCTTTTGATATAAAAAAATTGCAAAAAAAAATTCTAACCTTTCAAAATCGCCGCAAATGAAAAGTTTTCGAAATGAGTAGGTTAATATGAATTCATAAATTGAGGAATTCTCAGTTGTTTCGATTTAAACCCCTCGGACTCCAACAATCATTTGTTTATTTTATAAACGAAAACTCAAGAAAGATAATCGAATGCAGAAACGCGAAAATGAATCAGATTTACTGGTTATATATATATTTCTCTCAAATATACATCAAAGTTATATTTCATAATCAATGGCAACTTTTGGTTTTTACAGAATTACGAATATTGTTTTTTTTAAAAAATTTGAGTTCGAATTAAAACTTTTTGATTCGACAAAGTTATGAGAAATTTTTTGAAAAGTACCGAATATATATAAATGTCTTATTTTTGTTTAAATTCTATCATTATTTATTTTTCTGGAATCACCAGCTGAAAATAATGAAAAATGCACTTTACTTTATTCCAATACTCCTCGTTTGTTTATCTCGCTCTTGTTTATACTCTGAATCACAATTTTTGGAACAAAACTACGGTTTCGGAGAATCCCACGAAGCTCTCTTTATCCAAATTAAAAGAATATATTAACACCGAAAATTTGCCAAATTGGTAAGCCGACTTATCACACGTAAAATTTATTTCGATTGAATCTCACGAAAAAACAAAATTAAATGAATTTAACCTAGTGGCGATACTTTACGGCGTCTATTGATAAATTTACTTTAATTAAGACACCTTCGATAGCAAATGCGGATTTTTTTAGTTGTTTTTTCTACTAGGACGAATGATGAGGTAAAAAATAATCGATCTGAGAAAATCAGATTTAACGAAGTAAGCATCGAAGAGTGGCAGCTTTTGTTCGAATATGTTTTATCCGAAGATTTCAAAAGTGGCAAAAAGTTTTTCATCAAGAGAAAACCACTGAAAAAAAGCAAATCTGTCAAAATGCACCGAACTGCCTAAGTGAATAACAACATAATACATTTCAAAATTTCGATGTCTGTGAACTCGATAAATGCGAGAGAGAGAATATTTAAAATCTAAAAAGATTCACTCAACTCTGCATTTTCTTGAAAACCAAACATTTTTTCCCAAATGACGTATAACTTATATAATATAAGTACAATTCACAAGTGTGAAGACTCTAGCATTAATAGCTGGTCTCAGATTTGAAATATATGATATCTCGAGCTTACAAAACATATTCAATCGCTGCGCGTCAAAATTCTTCGGAAAATAATTTTTGATAAAATATTCCTTGTTTATTATTTGAGTTTCCATAAAAAATACTTGTGAATAAGTGAATCTTTGTATAATACCAGTACAAAAAAATAAAACTTTATTAAAAAAATCTAAACGAATTACTCTTCTAAAAACTTGGGCTTACCCACAGAATTTTGATTGCATGTATCGTTTCACACAATTAATTTTTTAAAGTAAATGGGCGAAAAATCCTAAAAAAGAAGGAAAAATATCTTTCTGAACGGCCTAATCGTATAAGTTTTTTGGAGATGAACATTGTAACACTTATGACGCATTTGAATAAAAAGGGGTGTGACGATATTTTTTGCCTTAAGATAGTCAAAGGATGTGATGGGGTTAACCGTTTTTTGAAGAATTTTTTTTATAATTCACCAAGTAAAGTGCTCAAAAACGCAAAACCGTCCTCAAAATTGGCTATTATTCGCTTGTATTTTCGAATCAATTTCAAAGGATAATTGCTGAAAATATTTAATTAAAAATTTGTTGGCACACTTCAGGTAGTAGAACCATCATCTTCATTTAATGAAATAGTTTTATGGCCTCAAAATTTGATCGCAATTATTTTAAAAGACAACCAATCTGGCGAATTTATAAGTGTAGTAAGCGTTCTGAAAAGTATGCCAAGGCATAACGTGAGCATTTAAAATGATATTAAATATTAATCTTCAGATTTTATGTGGGTAACATATAATATGACCCATGTATATACATTATAACAATATTCTTCGTGATTGTTATGCATTAACTTTCCTGTTTCTTATTATTCGTACTGCATGTGGTAAGTATATTTCATTCATTAATAACTAAATTTTATTTAAAATTGATGGAAAACTTTGATCCAGCAATTAATTCAGCCGAAAACTAGATTGGCAATAAAGCTAGAAACTCGTGAACCGCAAAACTTTAGTTGCTCAACAGTCTTTTTGAATTATGCTTAATTATATCCCATATTCACACTTTTGTGAATATCCGCCCTTCATTGAAAACACAGTACGTTTCTAATGTAGGGGGCTGGGATATTCACAAGGAGAAGGTGTTAGAAGGGGAATATGGTAATTTTTTATAAAAACAAGCCAATCAATTGTTCCTAAAAACATTAAATTTCTACCTGAGCAGCCTATTGTACATTTTGTTCCTTTGAATTTTACAGTTAATGTACAGTTCCAAATCTTTGAAATAAAGTTTATTATTTCGAAAAATTAAAGCGCGGAAAATTTGGAAATCTGATAAAAACTTATGTGAAAATCAATAACACTCGCTCAAAAATGAAAAATCTGTTCGATATTTTTTAATCAATCGGCTTGAAACTTTCTTGTAATTTTGATCCGAAGAAATTAAATTTCAACCAAATGACAGACACGATTGTTTTTATTATGAATATTCTTACAGGTGTAACGGTTTTACCATTCTTTTTCGCAAACTGAGTTACACTTGATTTCCGCCGTTTTGAATTGGTTGTCAGAAGAGTTTTCTCAGATTCAAACCAATCAAACGCGAAATCAAGGTAACCAGTTGGACAAAGAAGGAAAAACCTTACACCCTGTAATATTTTGATTGCGGATGTCTGTCAGGTTGATTCTAAAAAAAATTGTGTAATAAATTTGCCGAGACTTTTTTTTAAAAAGGTTTTGGCTTTGAAGCCAGCTACAAATACGAAATTCTCGGCAAATTTATGACGGAAAAATCCTAATTTTTGGTCTAGAACAATCGGACAGATAATCCGGCAAATTTTTTATTTGGTGGTTAAAAATATTTGAACAAATACAATAAATACGACTGAACATAAATGCGTCAGGTCAAAAACGACCCTAACTCACTATAAATTCGTCCAAAGGGACAACAAAATGCTTAATTAAAAGAGTTTCGCTTACCTTACAATTAAAGGACAATCTTTGAAATAATTAATTTTGTTGAGTTAGTGGCCAGTGAGTTTTCCAATCTTTGAAATTGTTCTGCAACTCATGTCCATTTGACAGAAAAAGAAATTATTCGAAAGATTCTAACAAATTAATCAATTTTCAATTAAAAACAGTTTGAAGGATCGCATGTTAAAAATGTCACACATCTTCATTTTAAAGAAATAAATAATTTTAAATTATATTGAGTTTTTATCTTAATCTCAATTGAAACATACGCACCTTGTGCGCATTTAACCAATAAATCCGATCATTTTGATAGATAACATCAAAGTCCAAGGTTTACGCTGACTTTTATATCAATATATGTAAACGTAATACGTTTAACATACAAGCCTGAGTTTTTTTTAATTGTCTTTTTGTTGTCGCGTGGGTAGACCGCATTTTGCGGACGACAAAAAAAAGTGACGAATAAACCAAAGGCTTTTTGTCACTTTTTTAGCGGATAAAAAAAGTACAATTGAGGACGAAAAAAAGGGTGACAATTTGCGGACGAAAAAAAAGTGACAATTGCGACCAGAAAAAAAGTGACAAATTATAGATATGCCTTTAATAACTCGTTCTAGAATCCGAAATAATTCCGAGTTCGAATATTAATCATATTTTAATAATTCAATTATAAATTGAAAGATAATGACTTGGAACATTTCAACTTTTAAAATTGTTCCCAAAAAAGTTTGCAAACCTCGCAAAATTTTAAATTGACTGAGGAGATGTCAAACGCAATTACAGAATACAGTCGAGGTTCCAAACTTCATTATATTTTTTAACCTTTGAAACAGGCTTCAAAATTATTGTTTTTCATCCGATTTAAGCGAGTGAACTTTTCTGAGGCACTTAAACCCTTGTGAGCATATGAAACAAAAGTTCCGCCAAGGGCACCAGAGCCACAGATTTGGCTTACTTTTTAACGTTGTTTACAGCAAACTTAAAGCAGTTTGGAATTTTATTTTTTCATAAAAAGTTGAAAGGTAATAACTTTTTGCATCCGACATTTAATATTTTAGAATTTTTACTTTTTAGTTCTATCGAAATATAGTGAGAAAAGCAGGTAGACCATATACGTGATACCACAGTCACAAGTGTCTTCACAGTTTCATTCTTGTCAGAAACGAGCACAAGTATCTGGCCTACGCATAGTTGTTTCCCGCTTCGATTTATATTCTCATAAATCGAAATAATTTCTAAATAAGTCAAAAAATTTGATTGAAAAAACCATGCATTTTTTGATGAGAAAAGTCTTATTTTCCTATATAAAAGCAGATTATCTACCATTTTTTTTATTAGTTCTTCCGAGTAAATATTTAATAAAGTACAACTGGTAGACAAATTTTGTTGCCTACATCACTTTTATAATAATTAAATTTTTCATGGATACTGAAGTTGAAAATTCTAGAAATTGCACTTCCGAAAAAAAAATATCTGCCCCAGAGTATAATAAATTTCCATTTAACTTTATGCATGCACAAAACGCCTTTCCTCAAAACTGACTGATCTCACATTTGTATTTTATGTCATGTCTCGAATAATTTTTCTGAAGTGAGAACATAGGCAATAATCCTAATTAATCAACTCACCGTAATACTGGGACCAAACAATATAAAAATTCAATTATTTTTTGGAACTGAATGAAATTTTTGAAGTTTTGGGGTCAATTGAAGAAACGTTATTTTTCTACTAACTTTGTGTGATAAGAAGAATAGTCAGAAAAAACGAAAAAATTCCAAAAAAATTCGAAATTTTTTTTTGTTCTATTTGGTGCATTTTTATTACAATAATAATGCAGAACAACTTGAGGGACCGGGATACTTAACGGAATTCGAAGAAAACGGGTTTCTGATTTTGCTCAATTATTTTCTGAAATTGTCACTTTGTTTTCTTCGCGGACGAAAAAAAAGTGACAAAAAGTCACGTGACACAAAAAGTCATCTGTATGCCAAATTCAGCATATTCAAATCTCGCTGTCTACCCAACGGACCAAAAAAAAGTGACCAAAAAAAGGCTGTATAAATATTTGACATAAGTATCTGAAGTATTCAAAATTATACAGGTGATTTTTTCGATTTCACACCCTTTTTCCCGACGTGTGAGACAGATGTTTAAGATTTCAATCCAAATTGGTGACTCTTATTTCAACGTGATATTTTTCTTCTCTTTTTACCCAGCCTCCCTTTCTCACACCTTCTCCTCTTTTTCACCCAGCTCCCCTTTTCACCCTTCTCCTCTTTTTACCCAGTTCCCCCTTTTTCACCCAGCTTATTTTCGGATTTTCACTCGTTCAAATTAATTTTGTTGACTTAGAATTCAATTGAACTTTTAATTTCTATTTTTTGAAAAAATATTTCAGAGTTATTAAGAGAAAATGATATGATAAAAATTTTCTTTTTAGGATTTCAAATTTCATATCTGAATCATTTTGGGCTATTTAAGAACTCAATCAGATGATCGTCTTCAAAAGCCAAAAACGTTAAACGTGTGGACACCCTATTGAAATACAAGAAAGCACTTGATGGCAAATAGATATGCGGTAGAAGATAAGTGGCCAATTTTAATGCATTTTTGAAAAAAATTTGCTCTAGTTTTTTGATTGGATAAAGAAAATGTTGTGCTATATGATGCAATTAGTAACAGGTTTTGATCGAGTTATTGAACATCTATGCAATCAAATGCAACTTATGCAGTCTGATATTCTCAGGATATTTTTTTTTCACAAATAATTAATCGCTTCTTGCTTAAACCTCTTTTTTTTATCTGATCGCAAGCTGGGCGATATCAAATTGATGTTCCCTGTTACATCATCCCTCATCAACTTTATTTTAAATTTGGGTTAGATCGTCGGGTGAAATTGTCAGTCGGATTTTTCGTCCATTGTAATTTTCTCTTTTCTATTTTAGTCGAATTTAATTTTTTTTCTGATAAAATAACTTATTATGGTTGAATTTTCTGATAATGAATAAACGAAACGTTCCGCACTTTTGAAAAATGAATTAATATTTTTATATCAATATTTAATTATTTTGTAAATTATTCAAAATAAATTTATTTAACTGAGTTAATAAGTCTAGCGAGCACACTCTAAAATCTGCCTTTTTTTTACCGGGTAAAATTGGGCAGAAAAAATGTTGTTTACATCGCCGCTTTTTCAACCCATTGGTGGCTGTCTAACCGTCTGGGTGTGAAAAGGGGAGAAATCGAAAAACCTCACGCTCGTAAAATTTTTCCTTTATGTCATTTATTTATTAAATATTTCATCATAACACGTAATCAAGTCTTATACCAGTTCTTTAAATATATAATTTTGGAATTTATCAATCGAATTTCAAGCACATTAAGAGAGCTCCATGTTTGAAATTTAATTACAGCCAATCAGAGCTGATTGCAGAACTACTTGACGCAAATGTAGCCATACTCATTTTTTAATGATCTTCTAAGAATACTTTAAAGTTGCCATGAATTTTCAATTTCGATAATATCTTGGACTTAATGCATTGTGAAAACAGAATGCAATCATCGGACAAAATATCCTACAAATAAATGTCAAATGAAAACTCATTGTAGAGAATTAAATGAACAACGAAACATATCTTATGTTGATTAATAAATAATTATAAGAATATAGAGTTTTCATCTATTAAAAATATAGGCATAGATCGTTCGCCAGTCAAAAATGATATTCTCGAAATTTTATGAAAGCAATTAAAAAAGTCGGATTGTTAAATATATTTGTAACGTACAATGATGAATGACAAATCTTTGAATTTCAATAGACAATAAAAATATTCTGTAACTGAAAATTTGGAAAATAAAATTTTAATGAATCATGATTGATATCTCCTTGAAAGAATATGACATTATTTATTGCATGCTATTTTGAATGCAATTGCTTATGTATTTGAAATGGGCCGAACAGGATTTCAGGAAGTCATTGCATTTCTGAATGCATAATGCAGTATAATAAAAATTATTTTAAGCTTGTAGTTATATGTGTTCTATATTTGTAACCATTTTTGGTGAAGTTCGTCGAACTTTGAGTTCTAGAGCTTTTTTCTGTACATTCACAGAGAACAATGTTATCGGGTGAAAGACGACTTTCTAATAATTGTGAATTAGCTTTTTTCACGAATCATACAAAACTCAAAATATCAAATTACGATTCTGGAAAAATATCACATAAAAGTGGTGCATCTGCTCGTCCAGCCTGAATCTTCGTGTCTACTGAGCGCTGATGCAGGTGTGCGGATGGATTTTTACTTCACTCCAGCTTAATAAACGAGGCTCTGTACGTCGGCTCAAGCTTGAAAGTCTTTTAGTGTTAAAATCAAATTAATTTTACATAGTATGAATATAAAAAACATGAATCTCAGAAGTTAATTATTATATTAGCATATTTAGGAAATTATTAATTCTTTTTAAAGAGCAAAAATTTAAATCACTTGTTAAATGTTTGAGTTTTTTGTCCTAGAGTAAGGCATCATAAGATTTTTCTCGTCACTCATTTGTGCCGAAAGTGCAAAATTGTTAGGCTCTTGCATTTGTGTGGAACTTGGAACTTGCAAACTTCGACTTCTGCAATAAAAATACCGGAAACTCGCCAAACGTTCGATTTTCGGACAAACAGTGATCCGGAACTTCTGTTAAAATCAAGTTCAGGCACAAATACCAAAAAGAGTGAACCCCTTTTCAAAAGAAAATATTTAAGTACTTCGGAGTCCTTTTCCGAGATTTCCTGTTGGGGCAAATAAAATATTCAATAATTTTGGGTGCTTGTGAGTCAATAAGCACACAAGCGTAAACTGAGAATAACTCGCCTTTTTGTTGATAGAATATTTGATAATGTGGAAAGTTAACACATTGCTTGCATTTTACCCCGGTGATTCAATCCCGCACAATTTTCGAATAATTCCAACTTCCAAAGAGAGAAAATAATCCCATTGAAACGCAAATTACCGCAACAATAATGGACGTTTGATTATTCCGCAATTTCACTTCCATCCCAAATATGGTTTTTGTAGTTGTAAGCCGGCTTTATGATTAAGCCCCGAATTTACCAAGTGGTGGTAGAACTGCAGGGCCGCTGATTTTCCTTTACATTATTTGTTAAGTAAAATAAATGGTGGTGAATTGTAATTTGTCGAAAAATTCATTAAAATTAGATAGTTTAAAATATAAGGACCTTTATTAGGAACATTCTCTTGACAATCTTTTGTCGCAATAAGTATTAATAAGTTAGCTCAAAACTAATTCTCTATCAGAAAAAGTGCAATTAAGGCAAAACATTTCTAGAATGAACAAAGACTCTAAAAAAACTCAAAAAAAGCTGCTTTTGTAGTGGAAAAAATTAAATTTTCGATTTTTTTACGAAAAAACTTTTAGCTGATTATTTCCTTCAATGACCGTTAGTGACAATACCCTAAAGTAGTCGGACACCTGTAACACCACCGCTTATTTTTTTGTAGTTATCAGGTCAATGTAGCAACTTTAAAATTATTTCGTTGGTTGCAGCAAGTTCCTAGGCAACTCGCCCAATACCTAAATATAAACATACTTTGTAATTTGAGTCACCTTGGGAGAGAAATATGAAGTGCTTTCTTCCAAAATAAGATTTAAAAACTGTTAAGAGCATCTCAAAATAAGATAATACCAAAGTAAATCAAAACCCTGCGCTCAAAAACACCTAAGAAAATCTTTGAAATTACGTGCCCATTTTCTCTTGAAATTCAATATTTCAGTTATTGAAAAATTCGAAAAACTTATGTACTCATTAAATTGTGATTCAAGCAGGCAAAATAAGATGAGAGAATCGTGAAATGTTGATGTGGAAAAAATATACGAAGTAAACCGAAAGGTTAAGATGAGAACCAAAAAATGGCATCATCAAGAGTATTGAAAGTATTGAAAATACCTTGGAGTTTCTTTTGAGCATATGTGACTTGTAATTTTTTCATGTGTTGTTACTTGATTCTTTTAGTGTATTGAATTTGTGATTGTACTTGTTCTTTTCGTTGTTATTTTTTGCTTGAATATCTGAGCTCTTAGTCAGTGTTAAACCGCTTTTTTTGTACTTGTTGGCGTCGCCAGTTTCGGAGGCGGCACTCGACATTAATAAAGTCTTCGGAGTGGTTTAACAGAAATTCTGGTTGTTTTTGGGACTTAATATTTCGCTTTCCATTTAAGATCATT
The DNA here is from genome assembly GCA_004367855.1 of Oikopleura vanhoeffeni. Lineage (NCBI taxonomy): Eukaryota > Metazoa > Chordata > Appendicularia > Copelata > Oikopleuridae > Oikopleura > Oikopleura vanhoeffeni. Next base: position 383,041 of record SCLH01000266.1, on the reverse strand, counting down.
TGATACATGTTGTTGTTTCAAAACCTCTGAAATCGGATTTTTGATACTGGTTGGATTTTGTTTTTTCAGTAGTAGTACTGAATTCTTGCCTCGTCGTTTAGTTGGCCGCCATTGTACTTGTTGTTATTGGGTGTCGTCAATAATCGTTTTTACCATCAATTGAATTATGTTCTTTTATGAAAATTAGTAATTATTAAAAGATTGTAATATTATGAAAGGGTTTTTGCAAAAAATTTTCCTAGGCAAAACCTGAAGCATCCGAATAAAAATGTGGAAAAAAAATTCTTCAGAACTCAGAAGCGCATGTTGAATAATAAATTACATGCGCACTCAGTGTCTTGAAAACATTATCTTGCAAATTAAAAATTATTTTCTCGAAAATATTGTTGAATCTAAGCTCAAATGACCAGACATATTTATTGAAAACTGATGAACAAACAATTTTGTCAAATCAGATTTTTTTCAATTAAAAATCAAAAACGTATTTGAAAAAATTATGTCCAGACAGACGATGTCGCAACACAGTGGATGATTTCGAACTCCTAATCTCAACTCATTTTCAAATCAATAAGTGCTTTCAAAAACTGAAATGGTAACCAGTTGAACAAATCCATTCTGACTATAGAGATACTCTATTAGAGAATCACTTCGTTGTATAGAGAAAAAACAAACAAATGAAATAATGCCCTTGACAAAATTTTTATCAAAAAAACAAATTCCCCGCAGTTTTGAAGAAATAAGGGACAAAAATGCCCGCTTTTGACCCCTTACTTTCATAATATGTTGAAATTCTGGGAACTTTTTGGATTATTTTTCTTTGAATGTTCCTTGCGGAAAAATTACTCATATTTATATCTTCTTGGCTTCCGTGTGTCCAAAACACGCATAACTGCGTGAGTGTAAGCTATTTCTTATCAGTTTCCAAATTTCAATAAATTTAAAAGAGCGATCGAATCATTTTCTACCCCATTTATAAAAATCATAATTATTGATTCCGTTTACCTAACAAAATTAAAAATTGCAGTTCTTTATGCAAATAGTCGGGCACGTTTCAATTGTGTTCTAAAATCTTTGACTGATCCTTCCACTTGACGCGATCCATTTTTTTCCAAAACTGTATAAATTGCATGCAAGACATCTCTGCCGTAAAACGATGGCACGAATTTCATTAAATTACTTAGATCCAGCTCGCGATTGGCTCGGGACAAAAATATTGTAGTCTGCTTTGGTGTAGAGTCGTTGTTGAATTTTTTGTAGATAATTCCGTAGACGTTGTTGTCGACATTGTTTGAGAATAATTTTCGTTGATTGCTCTATGAGTGGTTCGTGAACTTATGACTTTTATGAGAACTTCAGTGCATTGATTTTCAGTATTATTAATTAGATAACATATTGAAAAAAAGTCATAAAGAGAAAGTTTTTCGCCTTCGAGAACTTCGAAAATTCAATCTTTTACCATAAGCTCAACAATGAACTGAATATAGGTATTACGCACTTACTAGGGATTTTATCGTAACTTTTATTGTCAAATTTTCTAGTATGATTCGGGGTTTGAAAAACTGACTTATCTGATTTAGTTCTCAGGTGCTCAATCTATACAAATCTATATAGTGGAATTATTATATGGAAAAATTCTGGTCTCCCAATCGGAAAATAATCTGATTTCGGAATTCAATTTGTTTTCAAATCAGTCTTCTCTAAATATTTTCCTAGATTGAGCCTATTTAAAAACTCCGTCGAATAAGTCGTTTTCAAAAGCCAAATAGATTCAAATATTTTGGGGCTTGAAACTGGCTTTAGCAGCTTCAGCCAAGTACCAGTATAAATTATACTAGTAGTTACTCTGTTGAAGTTACCCGAACTATTGAAAAAAAGGGTCAACTCTAACAGATAAAGGTAACTCTAAGATGAATTACTCGATATTTTTCCAATTTGAGAGTTCTCTTTTTTTTTAACTTATATATTAATATGATATATTAGTTATGTCTGTTTTTTTGTATCTAAAAAAACAGACAGAAACTGAATTTCATTATCAAACAAAATAAAAAATCCCTAGTTTCAAAGAAGTCATGGAAAATTGATATTTCAAAAAATGCCACTTTATTAAAATAGCGTACAGGTCAAAAAATAGGTATTTTGGATAAAAGTTTTATTTAAATATTACGTGAAGAGAATCCCACACCTGGCTACCAGAAACTGCAAAGACATCATGGAAGTATGTATAACTTTAGCATATCATAACTTTACGTATGATCTATAACGTTATCAATAATACTTTTAGCTAGCTCTAAAGATTGGGAGTTATCGCAGTTTTTTTCTGCAATCAGGAGATAAAAGCTAGTGGTGTTAAATTTAAATGAACAGTTCGTAATATTGTGGCAACTTCTTATTTGTTTTATTCGAAAAATTATTATTTAATCACAGTAAAGTTGAAGCAAATTGTATGTTCAAAAAATATTTTCAAAAATTGAAGTTTGGACCGTTATACCAATAATTTGCGCCCGTCCAAATCGCTTGAGAATTTAATGTGATGAATTAGAGCACTACATGTATATCTCCACTAGAATAATATAGAACTGCTAGTAAAAACATAAACATACAGAAATGTATCTATATTACTAAAAACCATAAAGTGGCAATGAAATCAAAAAAATTTATCAGAAAGAAGAAAAATTATTAGAGAATTACTTCGAAAACCACGAGAATTCTGATTTCGCGTGTTTTTGGCGCGCCAATTTCTAGGATACACCGCGGCCAGCCTAAGTAGGATAAATTGCAATAGCCCTCTCGATTATTTCCCGTTTGGCCAAAAACGACAGTAATTCTGTTTAAGTACTTGGGGAAAAATTAAATATAATTTTGAAGTCTAGAGTTTTTTGAGGATTTTCTATAAGGGGGACTCTATAGATAACTGACATGAACTTCTTCAAAAAAAGGGTAACATATAACAGATAAAAGGTAACTCCAATAGGATAACTCTAACAGATGTAATACTGTACATGTAACTACAAGTTCATTGAGTTTTCCAGTTTTTCCAAAGTTAAAAAAAAAATGAAATAAGCCAAAACTGTTTAATCCTGGGAATCCACGGAAAAAAGTTCGCGGACGCACCAGAGTCTTTTGGAAGGGTTAAGCTGAAACTAGTGGACGAAAGAACAAAAACCGACAAAACTTGTTTAAACAGAAAACAAAATACAAGAACTCGAATTAATTAACCTCGAAATACTCCCAGGTACTCACCATATACATTTGGAACATTTAGAAGTACTGAATGTTTTCGAAAGTCGTTCAGAATGACTTTGGCTCTCAAATTGAGAGCTCAATGTAAATTTTGATTCTTTTTTTAATCAGCCAAAACATTTGAAGAATTGAAAAAATAAATTATTTTCAATTAAGGGGGTATATCTGGCAGATTTGACATATTCACGGTGATATATTCGAAAACTAAAGGCTTATGAGAAAAACCGAACATACTAATTGTAGATCTATCCTTAATCTTGCCGAAAAAGTACAGCACAAATTATTTTTGACAATCACACCAATAGGACAGTATCGTCACAAGGTGACATTTTCAACGGCAAAATCTATCTCCTCCCAGACGGTGTATCAAATTGAGTTCAAATTTTCATAAGATCACGTAACGGTAGTATATCAATCTTTAAGGCGAGCTTTTATTGATCCGACGAACTGATCAATTCTAAGAACGCCAAATAACCGAGATTTTTCACAACTTCGGACTTCAAAATCTATCTCCTCCGAAGATATATTTGCAAAATGGCTCAAATTTTTATCAAGTATTCTCAAGAACATTTGTAAGAGATTAAAGCGAGCTTTTTTGCAATTTCGAGCGCGAAAACTCGAATATGCTTTTTTTGGTCATTTTCGAGAAAATTTCCGAAACAAAAGTGCGTCGATTTTTGGAAAGAAGGCTCAAAAAAGCTTAACACTGATGATAAAGTTGGCTTACGTCAAGTCGATATTTTGAAGTTTTAGTGGTCAAATTCGAACAAACGTTATTTTTTTAATTCATCTTTAAAAAAATACTAAAAAAAATATCGAAAATTTCGAAATTTTTTTTTTTCGATGACTGGGTTTTTAGTACACTAATTATCTACTCGTATCAATTTGGAGCATTTTTAATGCCTCTAAGGCCTTATTTAATCAGACAGATTACCCCTTAATATATCAGTGGAAAAAACACAAAAACGACTAAGAATGTACGAAACTGAGAACTAAGCGTCCCTGATTGGCCAACAGGCGGCCTGAACACTCACCCGTGGCTTAAAATCGTCATCCTACACCACACTGACACTCTTTGTTTTTGTGTTTTTCACTTGGAACAAGATATATCTTTATTCAATAAAAGTTTTCTGACTCACGCATTTTAAAATGATTGTTACTGGCCGTATATTGGGTCCAAATCTACGATATTTCCTTGAGACAAACAGACCATCATTATGGCCAATGACAATTCAAATTTTTAAACACGCATGTTTTAAAAATTAAACTTTTTGATTTGGCGGACGTACTTTTATCATAAATCTTTAATTTTCAAACACTATAAAACATGTTGAGCAGTCATGCACGGTGCCCTTTAATTACGATGAATGGTAGTTCCAGAAATTTTTACGGCAGATGAAAATAAAACATAAGAAAGAAGATTCAACTTTGAAAAAATTTACGCCGAGCAAATATGTCTAATTACCATTCACGGTGAATTTCACCCTAAAAAAACACCGTGTCATGCTGTGTATAACTAATTTATGAGCAAAATAGTAAACTCACTTCTAGAGTAGTTGTTTCAGTTTTTATTTCTTCTGTTGTTGTAGTGGTCGTCGTAGTTGTTGCTGTTGTGGTTGTCGTTGTTGTTTTCAATTGCCTGATTAGATTTTGAAATTCCTTGTCTTGTTCGTTTTCAAGCATTTCTTCCTCATATGCTTTTTGAACTTCGGCTTTGGACTCTAGCTTTTCCATGAGATCTAATCGCTGTTGCTCCATAACAAATTTGGCCGTTAGCATTTTTGGCGTTTTTGTTCAGCTTTTTTGTTGTTTTTGGGTTTGTTTGGATTAGCTCTGACTTTTTTGCCATTATCGTTGATTTGTGAGTCGTTGTTGTTGGCTATTTTAGCCTTTACTTGAGCTGCTTTTTCTGGGCGGCTTTTTGAATAGCTCGCAATTTTTTGGGACTACTCGGGTTTATTTCACAGGATAATATTAAAAATCCTAAAAATGTTACATATCTCAATTAAATGTGAACTAGGAGAATTTCACTAGCGCAAGCCTTTTTACTTTATAAAAATTTAATACAATTGAAATTATAAGATAATTCGTATTTTCAAATGTACGACTATGAAAAAACTTTCCTCGGATTATGTTACGAAAAAGTTTTCCTGAGAAAAACTCGTTACTCATCGGGTGATAAAATTTTAATTTTAGAAAAATTTTCATATAAAAATAGCTTTTTCTTATATTTTGGCTTGTAAGCTCCCATGGCTTTGTCAGTTTTTTATTTAAAGTAAATTAATTTTAATATTCCGTAATTATTAAATAAAAATACACGCATATTCGATATGCCATATATTATTGATGGCCTTTTTTCTACATACATGTCAGGAAAGAACTTTCTCATCGTTTGGAAAATATTTTGCGGGACTTATCTTATATTTATTAATCGTTCTTACCAAAATGCATGAGAATAATATCTATTTAATTAAAATTAATCAATTTTCGGAAAATCAAACACGATTTATGAAAAAAAATAATAAATTTTTATAAAACGTTTTTTAGGGGTTCTGCAGGACGTGAAATTTAAAGTAAAATCACTGAAAACAAAATAATATATTTTTTAAATATGCAGTCATAGACCCTAAAAAAGTAAAAAAATGCAGACGTATGGAACTGACTATGAATCTTGTTCACTAAACACTTCCTAATTGTTTTACGACTTTCACCATAGAATGGCAATTTAATCTAATAATAATATTAATATAATATTTTTTAACGTTGCGTTCAAAGATATGAGACTCGGTACAACTGACCTTAATTTATATTCAGGTTATAATTTATGAAATTAAAGTTACACAGAAAATAATTTCTCACACCGAAGAAAGGAAATATTAATTTCATCATCCGAAAATTATACAATAAAATAATAGACGTTGCTTTTATTACATCATAGTATGTTTTTGCGACAGTTAGAAATAGACGAGCCTTTCTCAAAATGTGAACAATCTCAGAGATAATCTAAATTCGTTCAAAGAAATGTACTGATGATCATTAGAGTTACTGTTCTTCAAATTAAACGACATAGGATTTTGAAATATTTTTTAAAATTTTGAAATGATTGTTTAGAACCGATCAAAATTTCTAAATATCCAAAAATTCTGGCTGTACCAAGAGTTTTCAAAACAATAATTAGTTTTGAGTTTCTTCAAGTTTTTACCTGCCATATTCGTCTCGGAAATTGACGAACGTTTAGACAGATATATGGTTCATCACAACACAATAATAAATTATATTATAAATCACATTTTAAGAGTTTATTAAGCGTTGAATATGTGGCTACTCGGAAATTGGCAGTATCGCATTTGTTATGGTGTTTATACTATAAAAAACTTATAGGCTGTTTTTATCTTAGTATTTAATTTCATACTTTTTAACTCTGATAAAATACCAGTGATTGTGGCATTGAGCTTAACGCAAAAAAACGAGGACTTCCAAGTTCCTTGTTGCAAAATACAAATTAATTATGAGTCTAATATTGGTCTTAATTGATTGGGATCAAAACAATGAATTCACCAAATACTAGAGCCTGCACTTCAGGTTCATACAAGGGTTAAACTAAACCAGGAAAAGTCGTTAAATGTACAAATTATATGTAATGCATATCCCTTTCATCACTTTTTGGTTAGAATGCGTAGCCACTACTGCTTTAACGTGCGATTTTACGTTGTGGCTACGCATTCTAACCAAAAAGTGATAAAGGGCAATGGGAATCTCCATATAGGTATCTGTTGAATCGTAAGGGTAATATGTCTAGCTTCTATCATACATTTTGTATATCTTTGAGGGGGTAGCAGCAATGGGTGAGACTGGCGTGCAATTTAATTACGAAAATAATTGTTGGTTTATTTGTGTTATTATCTTAGCTGAACCAAAATAAATGTGTATCAGCTCAATTAAAATCATTTTTTATCTATTTTAGAAACAGATTTGAGAGTTCAAACTTTTAATTTTATGATACGTAGATTTTCGAAAAATTCAACAGCATATGAGAAATTTTAAGAATTTGTTTCAACATTTTTTTGATTAATTTTTTGAATCTGTGAATAAAATACAAAAAAAAAATAGCTACGTTAACTTTTTTCATGCATGTTAACATAGTTGTTTACTGCTGTTTGAAAATCATGAAATGTTTATTTGTCATTATGTTGTCGACTTTTTTGGTTGTTGTAAATTTATGAGAAATTTCCGCAAATCAGTCAAAAATTTTTATGTTGGTTTTTTAAATCTCCTTAAAAAAAGCAAATCACATGTGAAATTTTATGTATCTATTTGATTTCCATATTTCAATCGATGGAAAGTCAAGCGAATATTGTTTCTGAACTACTGATAAAAATTCACAACAATGCTTGTGAAACCGGTTTGTGCCATTTGGCACGCAATTTATAAAATTTATATTTTTCAATTAATATAAAATTGCAGTGGTAAATATACTAACGTAATAAAATTTATCACCGCTAACACTTTGCGTTTGCTCTATTCAAAAACAATCTCATGTCTTATCAATATCAGCTTTTTAGTTGCGAAAAGCGCCTAGTTGATTGTATTATTGGTGATAATTTGAGATGACGCATCAAATGATTTTTTTACATAAGTCCTGGTTCTGCATAACTGAAACTAACAAAAGTGAAAGAAACTGTATTCATGAAAGTTTAATCGTAGGCGGTAAACGCCGGAATCCGTTATCCAATTTGAGAATATTTTCAGTGTCTGGTGGTTCAGAGAAAATGGTAGCCGATACTACGAATATTGAAAAAAGTTACTCAAAGAGTACGTAAAGATAGGATTTCGATATAAATTCGAACGCATTTAAACACTTTTTGTGTATAACAGCATGAAACAATGTAACTCATGTGCTCGTAAATAATTCAAAATATGTTCTTATAATATCATTATAGAATTCCTTATTCTTAAAAAATAGATGACGTGACTTTTTGTTTTAAAATTCCGTTATGTTCAAAGTCTAAGTAACGTGTTAAATTTTGCTCCCTATCTATTTCTGCAATATGATTCGACGTGTGTTTGAATATTTCAGTGGGTTTGCTGAAAAAGCTCTTAAAAATTGTTTAGGAACCCCTTAACTTTCAAAAAGTGATGTTAACAGATAGCTGAATTCTTTGCTTGGAGACCTAGTCTGATCAAATATGACAGTGTACGATCCGTCTATACTCAGTTGAAAATTTACCCCCCCCTCCGATTAGGCATCCCGATCCAAGGTAAAGTTTTTATTTTACCCTTCTCGATCGATCCATACGATTTTTTATTCTTCTGGCGGATCCCTCGTGACCTTATTCTCGCGATTTACTTTGCTAGAGGCTCAACTGGTGCCCCCTACCGGAAAAACTAAATAAACGTCTAATCATGCACATAAAACTAAAAAACGTTGTAATCATGATCCACGTGGACCCAAACACTTAAATCAAAACAAAGGTCTAATCATGACCACGTGACCCGAGACTGAGAAAAACCGGTCTTAATCCATCGAACCAGTGGACCCCCAGATCTAAAAACGATCTCTTTCGTGGACCTGAAAGAAACGTGGGTGGAAAAAAGTGGCCAATCATGACCAGAGGACCTCGTAATCGGTATCGGTTGGATTCGCGAAAACATTGAATCTGATTATCAGATTCTGATCTGTTCGGTTGCCTTCTCAAAAAAAGGATAGGATTGGTTTTTCGATCTGATCCAATTGTGCCGAGTCGTGCACTGCCGCGGCATGCCGACCCATGGCACAAATTATTTATTGATTAAAAATGTATGCAACCATTAAATTTCGAAATTTCTCCGTAGATAAAATAAATCAGAATATTGCCACAAAATTAATTTTTTGTGAGCCAATAATGAAAGTTGATGTAAAAAGATTTCACCTCAAATAGTCAACTTGAAAATTTATTTCTCTGTGTAATAGGTCAGAATATTTGTACTCAAATCGGGATTAATGGTTTATGTCATAAACCATTAATCCCGATTTGAGTACAAATATTCTGACCTTTTTCACAGATAAATAAATTTTCAAGTTGACTATTTGAGTTGAAATCTTTTTACATCAATTTTCATTATTGGCTCATAAAAGGTTAATTTTGATAACTCGTGATTGATTTTGCATAGATAAATTTAAAGTGCATCAGCATTCATAGTTTTCATGAAAATATTTCGATCTGTTGGAGTTGACTCGTTTGTTCAAAAATCTTCGATTTCCAAAGTTAAAAAAAATTTTAAATTTGACCCACTGATGAATATTGACGTGGTAAAATTCAACTCATTTTTGACCTTTAAAACGTCAAGAAATATCTTACTCAGTAAAGTTTCATTGGTATCACAAACGAGAATTTAATTTTTATTAGATTCGGGATAAATCAAGATTTTAACACATAAAAATTTCTGATGCACAAAAAATTGTTAAATAATGATGATTCGCGTGATAGTATTCTGAAGTATTTTAAAAGCGACCAATTTCTAAGTTGAATGTGAAGGTATATTGTTGTCATATTAATGTTGATTAAGGTTTTCTAAAAACAAGAAAAAACAAGTTAAATGTTACCAGTGGAATTTTTCCACATCATTATTTAGGGTCGATAGTGAAATGTTTCCTTTTCCCAACGAAACTCCATCTCAAAAACGTTTACTATCTCTATAGCGCGTGTTCGAATCCCACTGATATTGTCTAAGTGATTTTCTTAGTGATTGCTTGAGTGATTGAACACCGATCAAATTTAGCGGCCCGATATCAACCACCCTTGGTTATAATCATACTCAAGACAATGAGTAAGACAATATTAGTAGTATTCGAACACGCGCTATAAAGAAAGTAAACGTTTTTGAGATGAAGTTCCGTGGGGAAAAGGGTATAGAAAGTGAAATGCATAAATTTGAGATTTTGAACATGAACAGGCAAGAACAAGAGTTCTAGAGCAATAAATTCCAATGTTTTTGCTGGATCGGATTATTGAGACCAAATTCTTCAAATGATATAAAGTTATTTTTTGCATAGCCGAATCAAAATATAAATTTGCTAAAATTTTTGTAAATGTACCAAAATCTGAGTTTTCATGATGTCATTGCATTTTCAAAATAATCGGAAAGAATTCGATCTCAATAATTTGATCCATCAAAAACATTGAAATTCATGCTCTAGAACTTTTGTTCTTGTCTGTTCATGTTCAAAG
>SCLH01000266.1:334806-372565 GCA_004367855.1 Oikopleura vanhoeffeni | reverse complement strand
TTAAGAAAAAAACTTTTCCGAGTTTATTGTTAGATATAATTTTTTCACATTAATTTTAATCATTTTTTAATGAGTAATGATGTTTAATTAATTTTGTATTTATTAATTGGACAAATAGTCAAATTATTTTGTAATCAACGAATTTTTCGGGTTTAATTTGATATAATTTAATATTGGTGGGATTAATTTAATATTGGTGGGAACCTGGAAGCGTGCAATTATTCCAAGTTGAGTGTTTTCTCTGTCTTTGCGTCAGAATATTGTCACTAGAATCATAAATTAAGATGCAAGGTGACATAATAAATTTTAATTATTTACGGCCACAAAAATCACGGGATCCTGAAAGTTCCGCACTACCCAACAATTAAAAAGTATAACCATTCAATCCGGAAATATTTCGTTAATATATGCGTCAAAATATTCTTAAATGATTATAATTTAAGTCGAAATATTCGGAATATTATATTCCGACATTTTCTTAAGACAAAAAATTTCCAACTTCGATCCTTTAAATATAATGTTTTCACGACAATTCCGATTATCGGTAATTTCTTTTTAATGTGTAATTAGATTAAATTATTTTCATACAATAATTTGACGAATTGTCATTTTATTTTGTAATCAACAGATTTCTTTAGTTAAATTGAATATTGAGATTAATCATTTGTTGTGATTTGTGCTAGCCAAATTTATCAAAAAAAATCAAGACAATTTGGTTTGATAACATTAACCCACATAAACTTACGAAGCAAATCCTGGGAGAAATATGAAAAAAATTATAATTAATTGAAAACTTAAATAAACATTCATAAGGTTTCTATTTATGAAATACAAGAATAAAAATGCTATCAAACCCTTTTTCTCATTTTGAATCCTTTTTTTTTACTTATTTGGATCACCCACCCTCAGAGGACAGATCGAGTAAATGTAAATGGTACAACCAACGTGGGGTAGTCTTGAATCAAAACCTAGGATTGCAAAATAGACCTATTTCATGAGTCAGATTTGGAAAAGATCAGCCAATCAAACGTTTAGATTCCTTTTTTTTAATATAATGTATCTCTTCTTTGAGGGTCGGTAAATTACCGACGGTAATCCATATTGATCATGATCCTCCTTGATGAACAATACTCATTTCAAAAATAAACTTGCTTCAATGATAACCCGATTTTTTTCATATGAATGATTTTGAGGCTAAAAAAAATCAGAATTTTATTCTTCTGGTTTTTTTTGAAAATACAAACCATTCAAAATAAGCTGTTATTTTAACCCTATACAGCGTAGAAAAGTGTTTTTAGAAAAGTATTTTATCAAACTTTATGGATTTTCAGGAATTAAAAGTACAGTTTTGGAAGAGAAAAAAATCATAGAAATTTTTTCGTCGGAATTTTTATGAGACCCCATTCTACATGACCAAAATTTGACGAGAAATTGAATTCATGACGTCACGATTGAAATGAACGTCGAAGTATAATCTTCGATATATGCTTAACTCGTAGACTTTAGACATAAATCTGTACTCAGACTCGATTTCCGGCAACTAGTGACCATTCTTATAAATCGAGCCATATAAGCAAAGTTTCATTATCAATAAACATTTTTCAATAGCTTAACATAATATTCAGCCAATTTGCTATACAATTAAAGAAACAAAAATGAATTAAGGGGCATTTAATGAGGATCAGACAACAAAAAGTTGCGAAATTTACTGTCACTCGACTATAAAAGTGCAATAATGAGATGAAATTAAACCTAAATTTATATTTGAAACTACCTCATAAAAAACTTCAAATGATTTTCTATCGCTCTGTCTAAACATAATTATATGTTTTTTACAAAATTATCTAGTAAAATGTCTCTTAAATTTGTTGTGAAATATATTTTGTTGTNATACTAGAATATCCTTTATTCAACCGAAGTCCATGTAAACGTTTCTGATCTCAGGGCGCGAGTTCCAATTCAAGTGAACCCATCCAATCGCAGCGACTCGTCTCGTTTATATGAAGCGGGACAATAGATCAACACGGTCAAGAACAACACAGGCTAAGAGAGATCACCCTTAGTAAGTATTCCTTACAACAACACTAAAAACAAAAATCGGGAGGGTCCACTAGGATTGTGAACTCCAGCCCTGAAGGTCAGAGAACGTTTTCACCATTGGACCTTCGGTTGGAGTAGGATAATGAAGTAAAAACAATCGTTTTTTTGGCAGAATAAATCGTCGGAAAAACTATCTCCCCTAGAAAAAATTTAAAAAATGACGGCATTTTTTTAAAGCCAGTTCACCATAAAAACAAGATAGTTATCTTTAGGCACTTTTTGGAGATTTTGACCAATAACTTAAAAATATGATTTTGTTTAGAAACCCATAAAAATAATGCTTTGATTTTTTTAATATATGCTCTAAAGAAAGTAACTGAAACTCTTATCTAAAAATTTGTTAAGTCATATAGATATTTAAAGACTGGTTTAAATTAAATAAAAGGTTCTTTTGAACTTCATTTTGAGTAAAATCCTTAGAAAAAAATCGAAAAACGCAAAAATATTTATTTTTTTATAAGAAATTTCCGTCAGTAAGACAGTTTGTATCCAGTTCGAAAATAAATTGAGACCATTTTAATGCTCGAAGGCCTGATAAAACCAGCGGACCAGTACCTCCTTAAACCTTGTCCCGAGAGTTCTGTTCAATATATTATATAATGATTCGATGGTATAAAGAGAATTAATTGAAACTCAATATTCAATTTAACTCAATACTTTTACTTTAACAAAATTGGTTTTAGCCAAGGCCGAACTTTGAATGTAACGCATAATGCAAAATTTAACTGTTTTCATAATCAAACTTCCTATATTTGGTTAAACATGCAACAAGGCAAGATGAATAATTTTCGAGATGAACAACAGGACAGTTTGAATGGAAACCCCAAAATGATCCACAGGTAAATAATCTCAACAGTTTTCATTTTGGTACTGCATTGCGAGTTTGTGTATGCAAAATCGTTACTTGCATTTAAAATAAGTTCCGTATAGATTCATGTCGCAAAGTTTTTACTCACGAAAATTGAATGAGAATATTTTCTGAAAATAAGTTAGTGCAAACAATTTTTTGCGATTTCTTAAACCAAACATGAAAAATTTTTAAGTTTTTGTTATTATCTTTTGTGTGCCAAACAAAATGAGATCAAAGTTGATCAATAAAGTTGTCTCTCTGACATCCCCTCAATGTAAAGACACAAGTTATTTATATCTTTGTTATTAGTTTTCATGACATGTACTCATTTATAAAAAACCCTTGAAAAACAAGATTGATAATATTATTTTTGATACTATGACACATCAAACAGTTTTTTAGCAGCTTGCCTTCTCACGCCAGTGTAGCACACTAACATAGCTACTTAAGGAGGTGCCATCATTTCAAAAATAGTTTTTTTTTTGAGGAAGAACGATTTTTGATATCAGGATTTTTTTATGTGCACAATGTGTTTCCCAAAAAGTCTGAATTAAGGTTAATATCGTCTCAGAGACAAAATTGGACCTCGGATTAGTTGAAACGGAATCAACATGTAAAGTGTTTTTTAATTTTTTTACAGATACTCTGAATATTTTTTAAAAAAATCATTTCTTAGCTACTTTTATTAAATACTTTCGACACTCAGTCGTCGCCCTCAAGTAATTTGTAATTTGTTGTTTTGTTGTTTTTCAGCTTTCAAATTTTCTCAAATTAATTTTTCCATTCCCAAATATGGCTGATAAATATATAGCAAAATCGTTGAAAAAAACTTTAAGTTAATAAACATAAATTTCACATTATTTTCTTTCATAGCCTATGAATCATAGGGCCTCTGTAACAATTGTACCAATCTGCCAGACTTATGACACCTGTAATGGGGTCCTCGTTAATAAAATAGAAATCATGTCTTTTCTCATCCAACAGAGAACAATACCCGCGTGAGTTTTAAAGTTGGCGAAGACAATTGTGCCTGAAATGAAACCCTTCCTCTTTTGTGTAAATCAAACAATAAATTAATCGAGCGTGAACTGATGAACGCAACCAATTCGCGTAAGGTTTGATAGTCATCACGAAGTGCCCTAGATTCGACCTGCTTAAATGCAAAAAAAAAAATGTTTTCTCCATACTCAAGTTTCGAATATGCATCGAATATAAAATTAAATTTCTCTCAAAAAATACCTATAAAATATAATTTGGTGCAAGATTTTAGAACTCTAGAAAATGGCATCTACGGGCGCTCTAAATTTGAATCTACTTAAGGGAGTAACTGGTCGCAATTTAAAGACTCGGACATGAAATTTTCCCGATTAGTTTTGAAATGTTTTTTTTCTGAAAATATGGACAAAAATAAAGTTGATCAGATGTCTTTTTATTTTTCATTTTGTCATAAAAGAAAAAGTATTTTCATCGCGATTTGAACATAATTCAGTGTGATTTTTTTCAAAAATTCTTGACATTTCTGAATAATTTGAATCGCGGTTTCCAAAAAAGACAGATAAAAAAATGGCAAATTGTTCGAACTAGGGGCCTTGCGCGTTATCCTCAAGATCGTATACATACTAATTTTTAAAGGTTTCTCTGCCGTCAAAATCCAGGAAGGAGTATATTTTCCCCGGCACTCAAAATAAGGCCAAAACAGTTTTTTGCTCATTTAAAGCGCCGGATGAAACGTTCTCTGTGGTCAATAAAAGCTATAAAAGTATTCTCTATCTTCAAAACTGAGGGAGGAGTAGGCTTTGAAGTTGAAAATAGTGCACTTTTGAAAGAATCGTTCCTGATTGGTCGGCCCAATCGAGGCCTTCGATTTGTTTTGTGAAAGCCAGATTAATGTTCAACTTATCTCTAAAACTGAAATACATTATGTTCGTGCTGTTATCTAGTATCTTCATTGAAGGCGACGCTGAAAACCCTGTTTTTGGCCTAAAGATGCCGAATCCAGTAACTCCTAATGCAAAAAAATGGTCTCAAACCAAAATTTCGATATGCAATCGAATGTTTAAATCAAATTTATGAAAACATAGCTATGAGATTATTCGTTTTAAACGTTTTTAAGACTTTTTTTCTCACCAACAGAAAAAGTCCCAGATAAAATCAACGTGACAAAATAATTGAAGAATAAGGTTTGAAATATGTCATAAATATTTTTATTTCTTGAAAAATTAGCTCACGTACGTTTTGGAAAAATGCCGTTATGTCAAAATCTTAGATTATGGTTTATTTGCTGTGAGAATTTTTCGGCGTCTTTGAGTACTAAACAGGGGGGGGCCAATAATTGCCGAAAGTTTTCTGCCAAAGAATTCGGCAATATGGGAAAAGAAACGGCTGCATATTTGGTCCCCGGATTCAGCATTTAGGATTTCTCCGTAATAAGTCTTTTAAATATTCCACCGTGGAATGAATTCTAGGAGATAAATTGATTTGGCCCTTCTTCCGATAATTAAATTTACGAAACTCTGATTGGAGCATTATGACGTTTGCAGACTCATATCATTTTTATCAAATTGAATTGGTATACTCGCCAAATAATTTTCAAATTTTTACCATTGGGTACGCTAAGCACGACCCCGTGCTTTCCCGTACCCAAAGTTGACCTTGATTTTTTTTATTCAGATAATTTGGGTACGGCAAGCAGCGGGGGTGCTGACGTACCCAAATAGGTACACTAGACACCGACCTCGTAAATGTATCATTGTAATAATTGGGGGAGTTTTGATTTGTTTTGTCTTTTCCTTTCAGACAGGTGCTCGGGTCACGCGACAAAATGATTTGAGATTTTTTTTTCTTGTTTAATAATCTATTTTCAGTATTTTGTTGAACAGGTAAATTTCTCTATGATGTTTGACATATGGAAATCTACAGTAACATGGTTTAGATTTTAATGTATTAAACTAGATTAAGATTACATTGAAGTTTGACAAAACAATTTCCTCATAAGAAATAAATATTTGTTTAGCTCGATCAAATATCATATTTGCTACAAAATTTCAAGAAAGATTCCTATCACCCTAAATTTAAAAAAATTAAATTTTTTATGGTCCTTGTTTCTTGATAAAACTATTTTGGGTTCCAAAAATTAGAGAAATTTTTACAGTAAAACTCGAGTTAGTGTTATCGGGTAAATCTCATTGGCAAGGCTATGGCGCGAAAAAAGTTTTTGAAAACTATCGAGCTAAAACAAAATTTATTTTCGTTATGAAGGAAATTGTTGTCAAACTTTCAATTATTTGAAATATGAGAAATTAACAAGAATTTTTCGTTAATGAACCGCTGCGCGTCCGAAGATAATATTTGAAAGTTGGAAAAGCCTCACCAGTTTCAGATAAAAACTCGGTTTATGCGAATCAAAAGTGCAAATTATCGTTTCCACCAAAGCAAAACAAAGGATTCTTTTGGTCTATTAAGGTGTAAAAAATTGGTAATTTCGCGCACTTTTGTCCAATTCACAGCCAATCCCGGCAATCTTTCAAACCTACGATAGATACAATATTTCAGACCGTGCTAGCTGCATATTTTATTTCGTGAATCTATTCGACCGGAATTGCCCTAGGCTTTGTGGCAGGAAATAAAAAGATTTTTTAAACACCATAATTCTATCTAGGTATCAAAGTGAAGCCTTCCGGGGCAAGAATATGTTTATAACTAAAATTCTTCTCAAACTAACGGTAAGTCAAAGAAGATTTTGTAAATCTTCCTGGCAAGGCCCTGCTGGGGCTGCAAACATATTTATACCGAACATTGGTTTGTCTAACATGATAAAGATCTGAATTAATCAACTAAATTTATGCTCAATCTTTGGTTCGTCTATGAATGTTTTCAAACTGGTATCTTTCTTGGCGCACGGTCTTTTTTTGACGGTAATGGGGAAAGCATTAAAAATTCCTATGATGAATAAAAAATAAAATTTGCGCAAAAGAATCAGCCTCGCGAAAAAAAATTTTGCTCGAATGATTTTTTCAAAATCCCTGGTCGCTGATTGAATAACCTTAATGAAGAATATTAAAGGCTCATTGTTGCCAGAAACGGATTCCCTTGCAAGTTTTCTAAGCCTTTTGATATAAAAAAATTGCAAAAAAAAATTCTAACCTTTCAAAATCGCAAATGAAAAGTTTTCGAAATGAGTAGGTTAATATGAATCATAAATTGTAGGAATTTCTCAGTTTTTCGATTTAAACCCCTCGGGGACTCCAACAATCATTGTTTATTTTATAAACAAAACTCAAGAAAGATAATCGAATGCAGAAACGCGAAAATGAATCAGATTTACTGGTTATATATATATTTCTCTCAAATATACCATCAAAGTTATATTTCATAATCAATGGCAACTTTTGGTTTTTTACAAGATTTACGAATAATTGGTTTTTTTTAAAAAATTTGAGTTCGAATTAAAACTTTTTTGAATTCGACAAAGTTATGAGAAATTTTTTGAATAAAAGTACCGAATATTATATAAATGTCTTATTTTTGTTTAAATTCCTATCCATTATTTATTTTTCTGGAATCAGCCAGCTGAAAATAATGAAAAAATGCACTTTTACTTTATTCCAATAGCTTCCTCGTTTTGTTTACTCTTCGCTCTTGTTTATACTCTGAATCACAATTGTTTGGACAAAACTACGCGTTCGGAGAAATCCCCACTCGAAGCTCTCTTTTATCCAGAATTAAAAGAATATTATTTCAAACACCGAAAATTTGCCAAAAATTGGTAAGCCGACTTGATACACACGTAAAATTTATTTCGATTGAACTCACGAAAAAAAACAAAAATTAAATGAATTTAAACTAGTGGCGAACCGTTTACGGGCGTCTAATTGATAAATTTTACTTTAATTAAGACACCTCGAAGCAAATGCGGATTTTTTAGTGTTTTTTCTCTAGGACGAATGATGAGGTAAAAAAATAATCGATCTGAGAAAATCAGATTTAACGAAGTAAAGAATCGAAAGTGGCAGCTTTTTGTTCGAATATGTTTTATCCGAAGATTTCAAAAGTGGCAAAAGTTTTTCATCAAGAGAAAACCACTGAAAAAAAGAAATCTGTCAAAATGCACCGAACTGCCCTAAGTGAATAACACATAACATTTCAAAATTTCGATGTCTTGACTCGATAAACTGCGAGAAGAGAATATTTAAAATCAAAAAAGATTCACTCACCTGCATTTTCTTGAAAACCAAACATTTTTCCCAAATGACTATAACTTATATAATATAAGTAACAATTCACAAAGGTGAAGACTCTAGCTATAATACTGGTCTCAGATTTGAAATAATGATATCTCGATTGCTTACAAAACAATTATTCATATCGCTGCGCGTCAAAATTCTTCGGAAAAATAATTTTTGATTAAAATAATTCCTTTTTTATTATTTGAGTTTCCATAAAAAATCACTTGTGAATAAGTGAATCTTTGTATATACCAGTTACAAAAAAATATAAACTTATATTAAAAAAATTAAACGAATACTCTTCTAAAAAACTGGGCTTACACAGAATTTTGATTGCATGTATCGTTTTCAACACAATTAATTTTTTAAAGAAATTTGGCGCGAAAAATCCTAAACAAAAAGAAGGAAAAATATCTTTCTGAACGGCCCTAATCGTATAAGTTTTTTTGGAGATGAACAATTGTAAACTTATGACGCATTTTGAATAAAAGGGGTGTGACGATATTTTTTGCCTTAAGATAGTCAAAGGATGTGAAGGGGGGTTAAACCGTTTTTGAAGAATTTTTTTTTATAATTTCACCCAAAGTAAAGTGCTCAAAAACGCAAAACCCGTCCTCAAAATTGCTATTATTCGCTTGGTATTTCGAAAATCAATTCAAGGATAATTGCTCGAAATATTTAAATTAAAAAATTTGTTGGGCACACCTTCGTGTAGAACCAAAACTCATCTTCATTTAATGAAAATAGTTTATGGCCTCCAAAAATTTTGAATCGCAATATTTTAAAAAGACAACCAATAAACGTGCGAATTTATAAAGTGTAGTAAGCGTTCTGAAAAGATATGCCAAGCATAACGTGAGCATTTAAAATGATATAAAAATTAATCTTCAGATTTTATGGGGTAACATATAATAATGACCATTATATACATATAAATGATTCTTCGTGATTGGTATTGCATTGAACTTTCCTGTTTCTTATTATTCGTGCTGCATGGTGAGTAAGTTATATTTCATTCATTAATAACTAAATTTTATTTAAAATTGATGGAAAACTTTGAGCCAGGCATTAATTCAGCGAAAACTAGATTGGCAATAAAGCTAGAAACTGTGGAACCGCAAAACTTTTAGTTGTCAACAGTTTTTTGAATTATGCTTAATTAATATCCCATATTCACACTTTTGTGAATATCCCGCCTTCTATCTTGAAAACACAGATCGTTTCTAATTAGGGGGGCTGGGATATTCACAAAAAGTGTGAAGGGGGAATATGGTAATTTTTTAATAAAAACAAGTCAATCAAGTCAAAAACATTAAATGTTCTACCTGAGGCGCCCTTATTTGTACATTTTGTTCTTTGAATTTTACAGTTAATGTACAGTTCCAAAATCTTTGAAATAAAGTTTAATTATTATCGAAAAATTAAGCGCGGAAAATTGGAAATCTGATAAAAACGTTATGTGAAAATCAATAACACTCGCTCAAAAATGAAAATTCTGTTTCGATATTTTTTAATCAATGCGGCTTGAAACTTTCTTGTAATTTTGTCCGAAAGAAACTTAAAATTTCAACCAAATACAGAACGAATTGTTTTTTATTATGAATATTCTACAAGGGTGTAAGGTTTTTACCATTCTTTTTCGCAAACTGGTTTACACTTTGATTTCCGCCGTTTTAATTGGTTGTCAGAGAGAGTTTTTCAGATTCAACCAATCAAAACGGCGGAAATCAAGTGTAACCAGTTGGAAAAAAGAAGGGAAAAACCTTACACCCTGTAATATATTTGATTGCGGATGTCCTGTCAAGGTTGATTCTAAAAAAAAATTGTGTAATAAATTTGCCGAGCTTTTTTTTAAAAAGGTTTTGGCTTTGAAGCCAGCTACAAAATAGCGAAATTCTCGGCAAATTTATGACGAAAAATCCTAATTTTTGGTCTAGGAACAATCGGACAGATAATCCGCAAATTTTTTTATTTGGGGTTAAAAATATTTGAACAAATACAATAAATACGACTGAAACATAAATGGTCAGGTCAAAAACGACCCTAACTCACTATAAATTGTCCAAAGGGACATACAAAATGTTAATTAAAAAGAGTTTTCGCTTACCTTACAATAAAGACAATTTGAAATAATTAATTTTTGAGTTAGTGGCCATGGAGTTTTCCAATCTTGAAAATGTTCCTGCAACTCGATGTCCATTTGACAGAAAAAGAAATTATTCGGCAAAGATTCTAACAAATTAATCAATTTCAAATAAAAACAGTTCTGAAGGACGCATGTAAAATGTAACACATCTTTCATTTTTAAAGAAATAAATAATTTAATTATATTGAGTTTTTTTATGCATTATCAATTGAAACATAACGCCCATTGTGCGCATTTAAGCCAAATAAACCGATCATTTGATAGATAACATCAAATCCAGGGTTACGTGGACTTTTATATCAAATATGTAAAACGTAATACGTTTAACAATATAAGCCTGAGTTTTTTTTATGTCATTTTTTTGTCAGCGTGGGTAGACCAGCATTTTGCGGACGAAAAAAAAAGTGACGAATAAACAAAGGCTTTTTGTCACTTTTTTAATCGCGGATAAAAAAAAGTACAATTGAGGACGAAAAAAAAGGGTGACAATTTGCGGACGAAAAAAAAAGTGACAATTTGCGGACCAGAAAAAAAGTACAAATTTAAATATGCCTTTGAAATAACTCGTTCTAAGAATCCGAAATAATTCCGATTCGAATATTAATCATATTTTAATATTCAATTATAAATTGAAAGATAAATGACTTGGAACATTTCAACTTTTTAAAATTTGTTCCCAAAAAAGTTGCAAACCTCGCAAAATTTTAAAATTGACTGAGGAAGATGTCAACGCAATTACAGAATACAGTCGAAGGTTCCAACTTTCATTATATTTTTAACCTTTGAAAAGGCTTCAAAAATTATTGTTTTTTCCATCCGATTTAAGCGGAGATGAACTTTTCTGAGGCACTAAACCCTTGTGAGCATGATGAATACAAAAGTTCCGCCAAAGGGCACCAGAGCCACAGATTTTGGCTTACTTTTTAACGTTGTTTACAGAAAGCTTAAAGCAGTTTGGAATTTTAATTTTTTCCATAAGAAAGTTGAAAGGGTAATAACTTTTTGCATCCGACATTTAATATTTCTAGAATTTTACTTTTTAGTTCTATCTATCGAAAATATAGTGAGAAAAGCAAGGTAGACCATATACGTGATACACAGTCCACAAGTGTCTTCACAAGTTTCATTCTTGTCAGAAACGATGCACAAGTATCCTGGCCTACGTCATAGTTTTTCCCGCTTCGATTTATATCTCATAAATCGAAATAATTTCTAAATAAGTCAAAAAATTTGATTGAAAAAACCAATGATTTTTGATGAAGAAAGTCTTATTTTTCCCTAATAAAAGCAGATTAGTACCAATTTTTTTTTATTAGTTCTTCCGAGTAAATATTTAAATAAAGTACAAACTGTGACAATTTTGTTTGCCTACATCACTTTTATAATAATTAAATTTTATCATGGATACTGAAGTTGAAAATTTAGAAAATGTGCACTTCCGAACAAAAATATCTGCCCCAGAGTATTAATAATTTTCCATTTAACTATTATGCATGCACAAAACGCTTTCCTCAAAACCTGACCTGATCTCACATTGTATTTTAATGTCATTGTTCGAAATAATTTTTCTGGAAGTGAAACATAGGCCAATAATCCTAATTAATCACTCACCGTAATACTGGGACCAAACAATATAAAATTCAAATTATTTTTTGGAACTGAATGAATTTTTGAAAGTTTTGGGGTCAAATTGAAGAAACGTTATTTTTCTACTAATTTGAAATAAAAAATAGTCAGAAAAAAACGAAAAAATTCCAAAAAAATTCGAAATTTTTTTTTTTGTTCTTTATTTGGTGCATTTTTATTGGACAATAATAACTGCAGAAAATGAGGGACCGGGATACTTAACGAATTCGAAGAAAAACGGGGTTTCTGATTTGCTCTAATTAATTTTCTGAAATTGTCACTTTGTTTTTTCGCAGGACCGAAAAAAAAAGTGACAAAAAGTCACGTGACACAAATAAGTCATCTGTATGGCCCAAATTCAGCAGTATTCAAATCTCGCTGTCTACCCAACGGACCGAAAAAAAAGGTGACAAAAAAGGCTGTATAAATATTTGACATAAGTTATCTGAAGTATTCAAAATTATACAGCGTGATTTTTTCGATTTCAATTCAACCCTTTTTTACCCAGACGGGAGACAGATGGTTTTAAGATTTCAATCAAATTGGTGACTCATTATTTCAACGTGATATTTTTCCTTCTCTTTTTACCCAGCTTTCCCTTTCTCACACCTTCTCCTCTTTTTCAACCAGCTCCCCTTTTCACCCTTCTCCTCTTTTACCCAGTTCCCCCTTTTTCACCGCAGCCTTATTTTTCGGATTTTCACTCGTTCATAATTAATTTTGTTGACTTAAAATTCAATTGAAACTTTTAATTTCTATTTTTTTGAAAAAATATTTCAGAGTTATTAAGAGAAAATGATATGAATAAAAATTTTCTTTTTAGGATTTCAAATTTCATATCTGAATCATTTTGGGCTATTTAAGAACCAATCAGATGAGTCGTCCTTCAAAAGCCAAAACGTAAACGTGTGGACACCGCTATTGAAATACAAGAAAAGCACTTGATTGCGAAATAGATATGCGGTAGAAGATAAGTGGCCAATTTTAATGGCATTTTTTGAAAAAAAAATTTGCTTATTTTTTGATTGATAAAGAAAATGTTGTGCTTATTGATGCAATAGTAACAGGTTTTGATCGAGGTTATTGATACATCTATGCATAGAATGAACTTATGCAGTCGATATTCTCAGGATATTTTTTTTTTTTTCACAAATAATATTAAATCGCTTCTTTGCTTAAACCTCTCTTTTTTTTATCTGATCGCAGCTGGCGAATATCAAATTGAATGTCCCCTGTACATCATCCCTCTCAACTTTATTTTAAAATTTGGGTTAAGATCGTCTGGGTGAAATTGTCAGTCGGATTTTGTCGTCCATTGTAATTTTCCTCTTTTCTATTTTAGTCGAATTTAATTTTTTCTGATAAAATAACTTTATTATGGTTGAATTTTGCTGATTAATGAATAACGAAAACGTTCCGCACTTTTGAAAATGATTTAAATTTTTATATCAATATTTAAATTATTTTGTAAATTATCAAAATAAATTTTTTAACTGAGTTAATAAGTCTACGAGCACATCTAAAATCTGCCTTTTTTTTTACCGGGTAAAATTGCGGCAGAAAAACATGTTTGTTTACATCTGCCGCTTTTTCAACCCATTGGTGGCTGTCTAACCGTCTGGGTGAAAAAGGGGAGAAATCGAAAAAACCTCACCGCTGTAAAATTTGTTTCCTTTAATGTCATTTATTTATTAAAGTATTTTCATGCATAACACGTAATCAAGTCTTATTTACCAGTTCTTTAAATATATAATTGGAATTTATCAATCGAATTTCAATCAATTAAGAGAGCTCCATGTTGAAATTTAATTACAGCCAAATCAGATGCTGATGCAGAACTACTTGACGCAATGTACCATACTCATTTTTTAATTGATCTTCTAAGAATACTTTAAAAGTTGCCATGAATTTTCAATTTCGATAATATCCTATGGACTTAAATGCAATTTGTGAAAACAGAATGCAATCATCGGACAAAATATCCTACAAATAAATGTCAATGAAACTCATTTGTAAGAATTAAATGTGAAAACGAAACCATATCTATTTGATTAATAAATATTGTAAGAATATAGAGTTTTTATCATATTAAAAATATAGGCCATAAGATGTTCGCAGTCAAAAATGAATAGTCTCGAAAAATTTTTGAAGAGCAATTAAAAAAGTCGATTGTTAAATATATTTTGTAACGTACAATGGATGAATGACAAATTTTTGAATTTCAATAGACAATAAAAATAGTTCTTGTAACGATAAATTTGAAATAACAATTTTAATTGAATCAGATTGATATCTCCTTGAAAGAATATGAAAAATTTTATTGCATGCTATTTTGAATGGCAATTGGCTTAGTATTTGAAATGTGGCCGAACAGGATTCAGGAAGTATTGCATTTCTGAATGTATATATGCAGTATAAATAAAAATATTTTAAGCTTGTAGTTATATGTGGTTCTATATTTGTACCATTTTGTGAAGTTCGTCGAACTTTGAGTTCTAGAGCTTTTTCTGGTACATTCACAGAGAACAATTGGTTATCGGGTGAAAGACGACTTTCTAATAATTGTGAATTATGCTTTTTTCACGAATCATCAAAACTCAAAATACAAATTACGATTCTGGAAAAATAATCACCATAAGATGGTGGTGCATCTGCTCGTCAGCTGAATGAACTTCGTGGTCTACTGAGGCTGATGCAGGTGTGCGGATGGATTTACTTCCTCCAGCTTAATAAACGAGCTGTCTGTACGTCGGCTTCAAGCTTGAAAGTCTTTTAAGTGTTAAAATCAAATAATTTTACATAGTGATGAATATAATAAAAACATGAATCTCAGAGTAAATTATATATTAGCATAATATTAGGAAGATTATAATTCTTTTTAAAGACAAAATTTAAATCACTGTTAAAGTGTTTGAGTTTTTTGTCCTAGATAAGGCATCATAAGATTTTCTCGTCACTCATTTGTGCCGAAAGTCAAAAATTGTTAGGCTCTTGCATTTTGTGGAAACTTGGAACTTGCAAACCTTCGAGCTTCTGCAATAAAAAAATACCGGAAACTCGCCAAACGTTCGATTTTCTGGACAAACAGTGGATCCGGAACTTTGTTAAAATCAAGTTCAGGCACAAATACCAAAAAGAGTGACCCCTTTTTCAAGAAGAAAATATTTAAGTAAACTTTCGGAGTCCTTTTCCGGAGATTTCTGTTGGGGCAAATAAAATATTCAATAAAATTTTGGGTGCTTGTGAGTCATAAGCACACAAGCGTAACTGAGAATAACTTCGCTTTTTGTTGATAAATATTTGATAAATGTGGAAAGTTAACACATGCCTTGCATTTTCCGTACCGGTGATTCAAGTCCCGCACAAATTTCGAATAATCCAATTCCAAAGAGAAAAATAATCCCTATTGAAACGCAAATTACAGCAACAATAATGACGTTTGATTATTCCAAGCAATTTCACTTCCATCCCAATATGGTTTTTTTAGTTGTAAGCCGGCTTTTGATGTAAGCCCCGAATTTCCAAAGTGGTGGTAGGAACTGGCAGGGGCCGCTGATTTTCCTTTAATTATTTGTTAAGTAAAATAATGGTTGGTGAATTGTAATTTGTCGAAATTCATTAAAATTAGAAGTTTAAAAATATAAGGACCTTTATTAGGAAATCTCTTGACAATCTTTTTGTCGCAGATAAGTTAACTAATATAGCTCAAAACTAATTCTCTATCAGAAAAAGTGCAATTAAGCAAACATTTCTAGAATGAACAAAGACTCTAAAAAAACTCAAAAAAAGCTGTGTTTGTAGTGGAAAAAAATTAAATTTTCGATTTTTTTACGAAAAACTTTTTAGCTGATTATTTCCTTCAAATGATTAAGTGACAATACCCTAAAGTAGTCGGAAACCTGTAACACCACCGCTTATTTTTTTGTATTATTAGGTCAATGTATGCAACTTTAAAATATTTCGTTGGTTGCAAGCAAGTGCCTGAGGCAACTCCCCAATACCTAAATATAAACAATACTTTTGTAAAATTTGAGTCACCTTGGGGAGAGAAAATGAAGTGCTTTCTTCCAAAAATAAGATTTAAAAACTTTAAAGAGCATCCTCAAAATAAGATAATAACCAAAGTAAATCAAAACCCTGCGCTCAAAAACACCTAAAGAAAATCTTTGAAATTAACGTGCCATTTTCTTCTTGAAATTCAAATTTCAGTTATGAAAAATTCGAAAAACTTATGTACTATTAAATTGTGATTCAAGCAGGCAAAATAAGATGAGAGAATCCGTGAAATGTTGATGTGGAAAAAATATACGAAGTAAACCGAAAGGTTAAGATGAGAAAAACAAAAAAATGGATCAATCAAGAGTATTTTGAAAGTATTGAAAATACCTTGGATTCTTTGTAGCATATGTGACTTGTAATTTTTTCCATTGTTCGTGTACTTGATTTTTTAGTTGTATTGAATTTTGTGATTGTACTGTTCTTTCGTTGTTAATTTTTTGCTTATATTGAGCTTCTAGTCGTGTAAATCCGCTTTTTTTGTACTTGGGTTGGCGTCGCCAGGTTTTCGGAGCCGGCACTCGACCATTAATAAATCTTCGGAGTGGTTTAACAGAAATTCTGGTTGTTTTTGGGACTAAATTTCGCTTTCCATTTAAGATCATTTGATACATGTTTGTTGTTTCAAAACCTCTGAAATCGGATTTTGATACTTGTTGGATTGTTTTTTCAGTAGTAGTTACTCGAATTCTTGGCCTGCGTACGTTGAGTTGGCCGCAATTGTACTCTGTTGTTATTGGGTGTCGTCAATAATCGTTTTTACCAATCTTGAATTATGTTCTTTTATGAAAAATTATTATATTATTAAAAGATTGTAATATTATGAAATGGTTTTTGCAAAAAAATTTTCCTAAAGGCAAAACCTGAAGCACCGAATAAAAAATTGGAAAAAAAAAAAAAATTTCTTCAACCTCAAAGCGCATGTGAATAATAAATTACATGCGCAACTCAGTGTCTTGAAAACAATTATTTGCAAATTAAAAATTATTTTCTGAAAAATATTGTTGAATCCTAAGCTCAAATGCCAGACATATTTATTGAAAATGATGAACAAACAATTTTTGTCCAAAATCAGATTTTTTTCAATTAAAATCAAAAACGTATTTGAAAAAATTATGTCCAGACAGACGATGTCGCAACACAGTGTATGATTTCGAAACTCATAATCTTAACATCATTATTCAAATCAATAAGTGCTTTCAAAAACTGAAATGTAACCAGTTGAACAAATCCTATTCTGACTATAGAGATACTCATTAGAGAATCCACTTCGTTGTATAGAGAAAAAACAAACAAAAATGAAAAAAATGCCCTTGACAAAATTTTTATCAAAAAAACAAATTCCCCGCAGTTTTGAAGAAATTAAGGGACAAAAATGCCCGCTTTTGACCCTTAAACTTTCATAATATTGTTGAAATTCGGGAACTTTTTGGTTATTTTCTTTGAATGTTCCTTGCGGGAAAAATTACTCATATTTATATCTTCTTGGCTTCTGTGTCCCAAAACACGGCATAACTGGTGAAGGAAGCTATTTCTTACAGTTTCCAAATTCATAAATTAAAGAGCAGATCGAATCATTTCTACCCCATTTATAAAAATCATAATTAATTGATTCCGTTTACCTAACAAATTAAAAATTGCAGTTTTTAATGCAAATCAGTCGGCACGTTTCAATTGTGTTCTAAAATCTTTGACTGATCCTTCCACTTTGACGCGAATCATTTTTTCTCCAAAACTGTATAAATTGCATGCAAGAATCATCTGCCGTACAAACGATGGCACGAATTTCATTAAATTACTTTAGATCCAGCTCGCGATTGGCTCGTGACAAAAATATTGTAGTCTGCTTGGGTGTAGAGTCTGGTTGTTGAATTTTGTTGTAGATAATTCCGTAGACGTGTTGTCGACATGTTGAGATATTTTTCGTTGATTGCTCTTGAGTGGTCGTGAACTTATGACTTTTATTGAGAACTTCAGTGCATTGATTTTAGTATTATTAATTAGTATAGACAATTGAAAAAAAGTCATAAAGAGAAAGTTTTTTCGCCTTCGAGACTTCGAAAAATTCAATCTTTTACCATAAAGCTCAACAATGAACTGAATAAGGTATTACGGGGCACTTACTAGGGATTTTAGAAACTTTTATTGTCAAATTTTCTATATGATTCGGGGTTTGAAAAAACTGACTTATTCTGATTTAGTTCTCAGGTAGCTCAATCTTACAAATCTATATAGTGGAATTATATATGAAAAAATTGGTTCCCAATCGGAAATAATAATCTGATTTCGGATTCAAATTTGTTTCAATCAGTTCTCTAAATAATTTTTCCTAGATTGAGCCTATTTAAAAACTCCGTCGAATAAGTCGTTTTCAAAAAGCCAAATAGATCAAAAATTTTGGGCTTGAAAACTGGCTTTACAGCTTCAGCCAAGTACCAGTATAAATATACAGTAGTTACCTGTTGGAAGTTACCCCGAACTATTGAAAAAAGGGTAACTCTAACATGATAAAAAGGTAACTCTAAGATGAATTACTCGATATTTTTCCAATTTGAGAGTTCTCTTTTTTTTTAACTTATAAATTAATATGATATATTAGTTATGTCTTTTTTTTGTATCTAAAAAAACAGACAATAACTGAATTTCATTATCAAACAAAATAAAAAATCCTATGTTTCAAAGAAGTCATGGAAAATTGATATTCAAAAAATGCCACTTTTATTAAAATGAGCGTAAAGGTCAAAAAATAGGTATTTTGGATAAAATTTTGATTAAAATTACGTGAAGAGAATCCACACCGTGGCTACCAGAAACTGGCAACATCATGGAAGTTATTATAACTTTAAGCTATCTAATAACTTTACGTATGATCATAACGTTATCAAATAATACTTTTAGCTAGCTCTAAAGATTGGGAGTTATCAGCAGTTTTTTTCTGCAATCAGGAGATAAAAGCTAGTGGGTTAAATTCTAAATGAACAGTTCGTAAAATTGTGGCAACTTCGTTATTTTGGTTTTATTCGAAAAATTATTATTTAATCACAGTAAAGTTGAAGAAATTTGTGTTCAAAAAAATATTTTTCAAAAATTGAAGTTTGGACCGTTACCAATAATTTCGCCCGTCCAAATCGCTTGAGAATTTAATGTGATGAAATTAGAGCAACTACATGTATATCTCCCATAGAATAATATAGAACTGTAGTAAAACATAAAAACATTACAGGAAATTATCTTATTACTAAAAACCATGAAGTTGGGCATGAAATCAAAAAAAATTTATCAGAAAGAAGAAAAATATTAAGAAGGAATTACTTCGAAAACACGGAATTCTGATTCGGGTGTTTTTGGCGCGCCAATTTCCTAGATACACCGCGGCCAGCCAATAGGATAAATTGCATAGCCCTCCGATTATTTCCCGTTTTGGCCAAAAACGAACAGTAATTCTGTTAAGTACTGTGGGGAAAAATTTAAATATAATTTGGAAGTCTAGAGTTTTTTGAGATTTTCTAATAAGGGGTGACTCTAATGATAACGTGACATGAACTTCTCAAAAAAAGGGTAACTAAATAACAGATAAAAGGTAACTCCAATAGGGATAACTCTAACAGATATAATACTGTAACATGTAACTACAAGTGTTCATTGAGTTTTCCAGGTTTTTCCAAAGGTTAAAAAAAAAATGAATAAAGCCAACAACTGTTAATCCTGGAATCCACGGAAAAAAGTTCCGCGACGCCCAGAGTCTTTTGGAAGGGTTAAGCTGAAACTAGTGGACGGAAAGAACAAAAACCGACCAAACTTGTTTAAACAGAAAAAACAAAATACAAGAACTCGAATTAATTAACCTCGAAAATACTCCCAGGTATCACCATATACATTTGGGAACATATTAGAAGTACTGAATGTTTTCGAAGTCGTTCCAGAATGACTTTGGGCTTCATTGAAGAGGCTTCAATTAAATTTTGATTCTTTTGTTTAATCAGCCAAAACATTTGAAGAAATGAAAAAAAAATTATTTTCAAAATTAAGGGGGGTATATCTGGCAGATTTGACATATTCACGGTGATATATTGAAAAACTAAAGGCTATGAGAAAAAACCGAACATACTAATTTGTTAGATATACCTTAATCTTGCGAAAAGTACATCACAAATTATTTTTGAACAATCACAACCAATAGGTACAGTATCCGTCACAACGGTGGACCATTTTCAACTGGCAAAATCTATCTCCTCCCAGACGGTATATCAAAATTGAGTTCAAATTTTCATAGATCACGTAACGGTAGTATATCATCTTTTAAGGCGAGCTTTTAATTGATCCGACGAACCTGATCAATTCTAGAACGCGCAAATAACCGAAGATTTTTCACAACTTCGGGACTTCAAAATCTATCTCTCCGAAGATTATATTTGCAAAATGGCTCAAATTTTTATCAAAGTAATTCTCAAGAACATTTGTAAGAGATTAAAGCGAGGCTTTTTTGCATTCGAGGCGAAAACTCGAATATGCTTTTTTTGGTCATTTTTGAGAAAATTTCCGAAAACAAAAGTGCGTCGATTTTGGAAAAAGAAAGGCTCAAAAAAGGCTTAACACTGATGATAAAGTTTGGCTTACGTCAAGTCGATATTTTGAAAGTTTTAGTGGTCAAAATTCGAACAATACGTTATTTTTTTTAATTCATCTTTAAAAAATACTAAAAAAAAATATCGAAAATTTCGAAATTTTTTTTTTTCGATGACTGGGTTTTTAGTACACTAATTAATCTACTCGTATCAATGAAGCATTTTAATGCCCTCTAAGGCCTTTATTTAATCAAGACAGATATACCCCCTTAATATATCAGTGAAAAAAAACACAAAACGCATAAGAATGTAGCCGAAACTGAGAACTAAGCGTCCCTGGATTGGCCAACAGGCGGCCTGAACACTCACCCGTGGCTTAAAAATCGTCATCCTACACCACACTGACACTCTTTGGTTTTTGTGTTTTGTTACTGGAACAAAGATATAATCTTTATTCAATAAAAAGTTTTCTGACTCACGCATTTTAAAATGTTGTTTACTGGCCGTAAATATGGGTCCAAATTCTACGATATTTCCTTGAGACAAACAGACCATCATTATGGCCAATGGACAATTCAAATTTTTAAACACGCAATGTTTTAAAAATTAAACTTTTTGATTTGGCGGGACGTACGTTTTTATCATAAATCTTTAATTTCAACAAACTATAAAACATGTTGAGCAGGTCAATGCACGGTGCCCTTTAATTACGTATGAATTGGTAGTTCCAGAAATTTTTAACGGCAGATGAAAATAAAACATAAGAAAGAAGATCTCAACTTTGAAAAAATTTACGCCCCGAGCAAAATGTCTAATTACCATTCACGGTGAATTTCAACCCTAAAAAAAAACACCGTGTCCATGCTGGTGAATAACTAACTTTTATGAGCAAAATAGTAACTCACTCTAGAGAGTTGTTTCAGTTTTTATTCTCTGTTGTTGTAGTGGTCGTCGTAGTTGTTGCTGTTGTGGTTGCGTTGTGTTCATTGCCTGATAGATTTTTGGAATTCCTTGCTTGTTCGTTTCAAGCATTTCTTCCTCATATTATGCTTTTTGGAAACTTCGGCTTTGACTGCTAGCTTTTTCCATGAGATCTAATCGCTGTTGCTCCATAACAAATTTGGCCGTTAGCATTTTTGGCGTTTTTGTTTCAGCTGTTTGTTGTTTTTTGGGTTTTGTTTGATTAGCTCTGACTTTTTGCCATTCTCGTGATTTGTGAGTCGTTGTTGTTTGGCGATTTTTAAGCCCTTTAACTTGAGCTGCTTTTTTCTGGGCGGCTTTTTGGAATAGCTCGGCAATTTTTTGGGAAACTACTTGGGTAATTTCACAGGATAATATAAAAAATCCTAAAAATGTTACAATCTCAATTAAATGTGAACTAGGAGAATTTCACTAGCGCAAGCCTTTTTTTACTTTATAAAAATTTAATACATTGAGAAATTATAAGATAAATCGTATTTTCAAATGTAACGACTATGAAAAAACATTTCCCTCGGATTATTTACGAAAAAGTTTCCTGAGAAAAACTCGTACTCATCGGTGATAAAATTTAAATTTTAGAAAAATTTTCATATAAAAATAGCTCTTTTCCACTTATATTTTGGCTTGTAAGCTCCCATGGCTTGTGTCAGTTTTTTATTTAAATGAATTAATTTTAATATTCCCGTAATTATAATAAAAATACACGCATATTCCGATATGCAGATATATATTGATGCCTTTTTCTACATACATGGCAGGAAAGAACTTTCTCATCGTTTGGAAAATATTTTGGGGACTTATCTATATTTATTAATCGTTCTTACCAAAATGCATGAGAATAATAATCTATTTAATTAAAATTAATCAATTTCGGAAAAAATCAAAACACGATTTATGAAAAAAAAAATAATAAATTTTTATAAAACGTTTTTAGGGGTTCTGCATGGACGTGAAAATTTAAAGTAAATATTCACTGAAAACAAAAATAAATATTTTTTAAATATGCAGTCATAGACCCTAAAAAAAGTAAAAAAATGCAGACGTATGGGGAACTGAAGCTAATGAAATCTTGTTCACTAAACACTCCTAATTGTTTTTATAACCGACCTTTCACCATAGAAGGGCATTTAATCTAATAATAATATTAATATAATATTTTTTTACGTCATGCTGTTCAAAGATATGAGACTCGGTACACTGACGCTTAATTTTAAATTCAGGTATAATTTATGAAATTAAAGTTTAAACTTGACAGAAAATAATTTCTCACCACCAAAAAAAAGGAAATGAAATTAATTCATCATCCGAAAATTATACAAATATGGTTGCTTTTATGTATTTTTGGCGAACGTTTAGGAGCCTTTCTCAGTGGCACTCAGATGAAATCTTTAGTTCAAAGGACGATGATCATTAGAAGTTATGTTCTTACAAATTAAACGAACATAAGGATTTGAAATATATTTTTTAAAATTTTGAATGATTGTTTTTTAGTGTAAATATCCAAAAATTCTGGCTGTACCAAGAGTTTCAAAACAATAGTATTGAGTTTTCGTTTACCTATTGGTCTCGAAATTGACGACGTTTAGACCAGATATATGGTTCATCACATAAATATTTATAACCATTTTGGTTATTTGCGTATGTGCTAACTCGGTTGGCAGTAAGCATTTTTGATAACATAAAACTTATAGGGCGTTTTTTTTGGTATTAATTTCATACTTTTTACTCTGATAAAATACGTTTGTGGCATTGAGATTTTTATTTTTTTTTCGCCAAAAACAGGACTTCCAAGTTCCTTGTTGCAAATACAATTTGGTGGTGGGTTTGGTTGGTCAACATGAATTCACCAAAATGAGCCTGACTTCAGTTTACAAGGTTACTAAAACCCAGGAAAAGGATCGTTATATACATCATTAATGCATATCCCTTTAAATCACTTTTTGGTTAGAATGCGTTGCCGATTTAACGTGCGGATTTAGTTGTGGCTAAATTCTAACCAAAAAGGATTAAAGGGACGATGGAATTCTCAATAATAGGTATCCTGGTGAATCGTAAGTATTTTTATAGCTTCATCCTTGATATCTTTGGGGGTGCAAGGGTGGACTGGCGCTTTTTACGAAAAATATTTTGGTTTATTTGTGTTTGGTGGGCCAAGTTCAATTAAATCATTTTTTATCTATTTAGGAAACGGATTTTAAGTTCAAACTTTAAATTTTATGATACGTAATATTCGGAAAAAATCAGGCTGTTTTTGGTTCAAATTTTTTTGAATTAATTTTTTGGAATCTTGTGAATAAAAACATAGCTACGTTAACTTTTTCTTACGGTGTTAACATAGTATGTTTTACTGCTTTTGAATGAAATGTTTATTTGTCTTGTGTGGGATTTTTTGGAATTCGCAATCAAGTCAAATTTTATTGTTGTTTTTGAAATCCCTTAAAAAAGCCTGTGATAGTACTATGATTTCCATATTTCAATCGATGGAAAAGTCAAAGCCGAATATGGTTTCCTCGACCTGATAGATCACAAGGAACCGGTTTGTGCCATTGGCACGCTTTATTTTAGTTTTCAATTTAAAATTGCACGGGGGTTACTAACGTAATAATTTATCAAGCTAACTTGGCGTTTGCTCATTCAAAAACAATCTCATGTCTTATCAATATCAGCTTTTTAGGTTTGCGAAAGAGGGTATTTATTGGTGTAATTTTGGCGATGACGCATCAAAATTGATTTTTACATAATCCTGGTTCTGCCATAACTGAAACTAACCAAAGTGAAAGAATATGTATCAATGTTAATCGTAGGGGTAGACGAGTTTGTTGTTTTCGTTTTCAAAATATTTACGGAGTATTTGGTATAAACGTAAATAAATTGTTAATTCGAAAGGATTTACCTTTGTGATAACAGCATGAAACATAAACCATGTCGATTCATGTGGGTATGTCTTTGACCCTTATTTCTAAAAATAAGATGACTGACGTTTTTAAATTCCGTTAGTTCAAACTCTAAGAAACGTGTTATTTGGCCCTAATTATTCTCAATATGATGTGTTTGAAACTTCTGGTTTATGCTGAAAGTCTTAATTGTTGTAGAACCCCTTAACTTTTTCAAAAGTGATTAACAGTAGCTGATTCTTGCTGTGGAAGACCTAGTTGGATCGAAAATATGCATAGTGTACAACGATACGATCTAATACAGTTTAAACTTCAACCCCCCCCTCCGATAGGATCCACCAATAAAGTTTTAATTTTACCCTTCCTCGATTCCGATCCAATACGATTTTTTTTTTTCATGGCGATCCCTAGGTGAGACCTTATTCTGCGATATAACTTTGTAGAGCTCAATGGCGCCCCCTACCGAAAAACTAAATAAAACGTCTAATCATGACCAGTGGACACCAAAACTAAAAAACGTCTTTATCAATGACCAGTGGACCCAAACTAAAAAAAACGTATAATCATGACCAGGGACCCCCAAACTTAAAAACGTCTAAATCATGACCAGTGGACCCCAAGCTAAAAACGATCTGCTTCGTGGACCTGAAAGAAACGTGGGTGGAAAAAAGTGGCCAATCATGACCAGAGGGACCTCGTAATCGGTATCGGTTGATTCGCGAACCATTGAAATCGATTATCAGATTCTGAACTTTCGGTTGCCTTCTCAAAAAAAAGATAGGATTGGTTTTCGATCTGATGCCAATTGTGCCGAGTCGTGGCACTGCGCGGCAAATATGCCGCCCATAGGCAAAATTAAATTTATTGATAAAAATGTAGCAACCATAATTCGAAATTTCTCCGTAGATAAAATAAATCAGAAATATTTGCCACAAAATTAATTTTGTGAGCCAATAATGAAGTTGATGTAAAAAAGATTTCACCTCAAATAGTCAACTTGAAAATTTATTTCTCTGTGTAATAGGTCAGAATATTTGTACCAAATCGGGATTAATGTTAACTGTCATACCATTAAATCCCGATTTGAGTAGCAAATATTCTGACTTTTTCAAACAGATAAATAAATTTTTCAAGTTGACTATTTGAGTTGACAATCTTTTTACATCAATTTGTCATTAAATGGCTCATAAAAGGTTTAATTTTTGATAACCGTGATTGATTTGCATAGATATAAATAAAGTGGCATCAAGCATCATAAGTTTCATGAAAAATATTTCGATCTGTTGGAGTTGACTCGTTGTTTTCAAAAAATCCCTCCTCTTCTTCGATTTCCAAAGTTAAAAAAAAATTTAAATTTGACCCACTTGAGATATTGACGTGTAAAATTCAACTCATTTTTGACCTTTAAAACGTCAAGAAATATCTTACTCAGTAAAGTTTTCATTGGTATCACAAACGAGAATTAATTTTTATTAGAATTCGGGATAAATCAAGATTTTAACACATAAAAATTTCTGAATGCCAAAAAAAATGTTAATATAATGATGATTCGCGTGATAGTATTCTGAAGTATTTTAAAAAGCGACCAAATTTCTAAGTTGAATGTGAAGGTTAGTTGTCATATTAATGTTGATTAAAGGTTTTCTAAAAACAAGAAAAAAACAAGTTAAAATGTTACCAGTGAATTTTTCCACATCATTATTATGGGTCGATAGTGAATGTTCCTTTGCCCAACGAAACTCCATCCAAAACGTTTACTATTCTAATAGCGCGTGTCGAATCCACTGATAATTGTCTAAGTGATTTTCTTAGTGATTCTTGAGTGATTGAACACCGATCAATTTAAGCGGCCCGATATCAACCACCTTGGTTTATAATCATATCAAGACAATGAGTAAGACAATATTAGTAGTATTCGAACACGGCTATAAAGAAAGTAACCGTTTTGAAGATGAAGTTCCGTGGGGAAAAGGGTATAGAAAGTGAAATGCATAAATTTGAGATTTTGAACATGAACAGGCAGAACAGAGTCTAAGGAGCAATAAATTCAATGTTTTTGCTGGATCGGATATTGAGACCAAATCTTCAAATGATAAAAGTTATTTTTGCATAGCCGAATCAAAATATAAATTGCTAAAAATTTTTGTAAATGTACCAAAAAATCTGAGTTTTCATGATTGTCATTGCATTTTCAAAATAATCGGAAAGAATCGATCTAATAATTTGAATCCATCAAAAAAAACATTGAAATTTCAAGCCTAAGAACTTGTTCTTGTCTGTTCATGTTCAAAAGCCTAAATTGTATACATTTCATTAATTATTGAAAATTTTTGTCAATGTGTAATGCAAATATTGTAAAAGTGTCATTAACTCGTAGACTCGATTTTAGCCAACTAATTTGCCCCGCACAGGCCCATTTAATCGGCCATTTTACGACGCTTAATCATTAATGACAAGAATCAAGTTATAAAGTTATCGATAAACTTTGAAACAAAATGACGTTTTTGCGTTTTTTTTTTTGAAAAATTTTTACTGTATTACAGTACTAATTTTTTGCAAAAATTTTTTAAATCACAAATTAAGTTTCATCGTATAAAAGAAAAAAAATTCCTAAGACTTTTTTCCCATCACACTATAGCCCCAAAATGATCACAGTGACCGTTATATTTGAAGGAATAAGGTTGGTAAAAAGTAGTACTGTTTTTTTTCCAAAAATTGCCTAAAATCAATTTTGTAAAGAAGTGAAGTGGTTCCTTAGAAGTTTTTAAGACTTTTTTACATTACACTCAATCCCGAAAATGATCACGTGACCTTCAAAATTAAAGAAATGAGGTTTTGGCCCAAGTACCCAAAAGTACTCTATCAAATCGCCGAAAAGTGTTTGAGGAGCTAATACACACCTAATTTAAGAGTTTTGAACATAAATTAATATTCTCAAACACGTCACGTGAATCTTATTTTCAAGAAGTAAGGAATTATTTATGACATATTTTAAAACTTTATTTGGATTATTTCGTCACGTGATTTTATTCAGACTTTCCTGTAATGAGAAAAAGTCTTAAAAATCGTTTGAAGTTGACCCTGGAATTTTTTTGACGGTAACTTTGAGTACTTTTTCAAATTACTGTTACATTGGTACATATATTTTTTTTCAAAAAAAGTACTCAAATCAGCGAAAGACCCCTTCAAAGAATCGTAACGAATTCTAAAGAACCTAAATGCATTACAGTATCGCCTCCAAGTTTAATAGAGCCAGATCTCCAGAAGTCATAGGCTTTCGAAATGCTGATAACATAAGAATGCGTAGGCGAGAGAGAAGGTGAGAAAATGAATAATTACCGATTAGGTTTTTTTTAATTCAAGATTTCTGTTTGTATTATTTGTAAAATTGGCCTCCGGTTGACTAGAGCATTTCTAGAAATCAAAACTTCCGATAAATTAATCACATTGAAGGGTTGCGCCTACGTGCGTAGGCGTCAGTATGTCTTCGCATGTCTGTCCCATTAATAATATTGAAAAATATTTTAGAGTCTTTCACTCGAGAATTTGCAATAAGAAACAATATAAATTATTTTAGAACACATCTGCAGAGAACATTTGAAAAGTTTTATAAAAGGTAATTGCAATATAAATTAAGGTTAATGTCATCTCATTATTGCACTTTTATAAGTCGAGTCATATGACATTTCGCACTTTTTGTTTTCTTATCTTCATTAAATGCCCTTTAAATTCGTTTAAAATTTCTTTTGTTATTTCAAATGTATAGCAAATTGGTCCTGAATATTATTTTAACTATTGAAAAATGAATGTATAATGAAACTTGGCTAATAGGCCGATTTAAAAGTGAGGCAACAGTTGGGCCTAAAATCGAGTCTGGGTACAGATTCATGTTAAAGTCACGAGTTAAGAAAAAAACTTTTCGAGTTTATTGGTAGATATATAATTTTCCACATTAATTTTAATCATTTTTAAATGAGTAATGATTGTTTAATTAATTTGTATTTATTAATTGGACAAAATAGGTCAAATTATTTTGTAATCAACGAATTTTTCGGGTTTAATTTTGATATAATTTATTGGTGGGATTAATAAAGGTGACCTGGAGCGTGCAATTATTCTCAAGTTGAGTGTTTTCTTGTCTTTGCGTCAGAATTATTGTCACTAGAATCATAATTAAAGATGCAAGGTGACCTAAGAAATTTTAATTATTACGGCCACAAAAATCACGGATCCTGAAGAAGTTCCGCACTACCAACAATTAAAAAGTAATAACAATTCAACCGGGAAATATTCGTTAATATATTGCGTCAAAATATTTTCTTAAATGATTATAATTTAAGTCGAAATATCGGAATATTATATTCCGACATTTTTCCTTAAGACAAAAAAGATTCCAACTTCGATTCCTTAAAATATTAATGTTTTCACGAAAATTCCGATTATCGGTAATTTCTTTATAATGTGTAAATTAGATCTAAAATTATTTTTACAATAATTTGGACGCAATTGTCCATTTATTTGGTAATCAACAGATTTCCTTTTAGTTAAATAGTTGTATGAATATGAGATTATCATTTGTTGTGATTTGGTGCTAGCAAATTTATCAAAAAAAAATCAAGAAACAATTTGGTTTTGATAACATTAACTCCACATAAAACTTACGTGAAGCAAATCCGGGGAAATATGCAAAAAATTATAATAATTGAAAACTTAAATAAACATTCATAAGCGTTTCATAATTTATGAAAACAAAATAAAAATCCTATCAAAACCCTTTTCTCTATTTATGAATCCTTTTTTTTACTTATTTTGGATCACCACCCTCAGAGGGACAGATCGAAAGTAAATGTAAATGGTACAACCAAACGTGGGTGTAGTCTTGAATCAAAACCTAGGAATGCAAAATTAGACCTATTTCATGAGTCAGATTGGAAAAGATCAGCCAATCAAACGTTTAGTATCCTTTTTTAAAGATATAATGTATCTCTTCTTTGAGGGTCGGTAAATACCGACTAAATATATTGATCATGATCCTCTTGATGGAACCCAATACTCATTTCAAAAAATTAAACTTCTTCAATGATAACCCGATTTTTTTTCATCATGAATGATTTTGTGATAGATGCTAAAAAAATCAGAATTTTATTATCTTCCTGGTTTTTTTGAAATTACAAGAACCATTCAAAATAACACTATATACAGCGTAAGAAGTGTTTTAAGTTTTAACAACGATTCAGGATAAAATAGTTTTAGAAGAGAAAAATCATCGAAATTTGTGATCAGTCCGGAATTTTATGAGACCCCATTCTACATGACCAAAATTTTGACGAGAAAATTGAATTCATGAAGACGTCACGGATTGAAATGAACGTCGAAGTATAAATCGTTCGATATATGCCTTAATCCGTATAGACTTTAGACGTAAAATCGGTACTCAGACATCGATTACCGGCAACTAGTGACCATTCTTATAAATCGAGCCATATAAAGCCAAAGTTCATTATCAATAAACATTTTCAATACCTTAACATAATATTAGCCAATTTGCTAGAATTAAAAAACAAAGAATAGAATTAAGGGCATTTAACGAGGGTATCAAACAACAAAAAATGCGAAATTTACTTACTTCGACCTATAAAAGTGCAATAATGAGATGAAATTAAAACCTAAATTTATATTTTGAAACTACCTCATAAAAAACTTGCAAATGATTTCTAATCGCTCTGTCTAACATAATATTATGTTTTCTCAAAAATTATCTAGTAAAATGTCTCTTAAAATTGTTGTGAAAATATATTTTGTTGTAAAATTATATTCTGTCATGCGTAGGCGTCTCATGATAATTTTTTACCCAAGTTTTGACTGGCTAGAAATGCTCTAATTTAAACCGGAAGGCCATACTGAATCCAATTAAAGTCTTATTGAAAAGTTCATTACGATTCTTTAAGGGGTGCTTCCGCATGATTTGATTACTTTTGAAAAATATAATATATAGTACCAATATACAGTATTTTGAAAAGACTCAAATTATCGTCAAAAAATTCAAGGTCACTTCAAACGTTTTTAAGACTTTTTCCTCATTACATGGAAAGTCTGAATAAAATCACTGTGACGAAAATAATCCAAAAAATAAGCGTTTAAAATTATTCATATCCTTCTTGAAAAATAAGATCACGTGCACTTTTTGGAAATCATATTTATGTTCAATAAACCTCGAAAAATTAGGTGTTTATTTATCCACAAATTTTTCGGCGTGAATTTGAGTACTATTGGTAACTTGAGCCAAAACCTTATTTCTAATTTGAAGGAACGTGCATTCGTTTTTGGACTTTAGTGTAATTGGAAAAAAGTCTTAAAAACTCCTAAAGAAGAATCTTCACTTATTTCAAAACGTTGATTTAGCATTTTTTGAAAAAAAGCATATTGACTTATTCTTGAATACGCAGTGATCCTTTTTTTGTTAATAAAAATCTAGATTTTTTTTTGAAACAATTGAAGGGTTTTATTGGTGATTCAAATTTGTGCAAAAAATAATGTACTGTAACACAGTTAAAAATTTTCAGAAAAAAACCGCACAAACCTTCATTGTTTGTCTTCAAGTTAATTCGAATCTTATAACTGATCTTGTCATTAATGTTACAGGCGTCGTAAAATGCGATTTAATGGGACATGGTCACTCACTGCCGGAAATCGAGTCCTACGAGTTAATGTTAATTTACATTATGTAATGGGCTTACTTATGAATCAAAATGATATCAGCTTACCCGTTTCTGAATTTTCCAAAAATTTCATTACCCGTTAAAAACATAATTAACAAATGAGCTAATTGTAAACCCTGAACTTAGCGTCGATTGTGTTGTTGTAGTAGTAGTGGTTGTTTTTTCTGTTGTTCTTGTGCTTTTTGTTGTTATAATTTCAGAGTCATCATTTTCGTTTTTATTTCTAGAAACTACGCTGAAAATCGGTGGACGAATAAAAAATCTTTCAGGTTTCGCAGTTGTTGGTTGCAGAATTGTAGAAAATTTGGTCGGAGAGGTGGTAGTTCTCGAATGACTAATTGTTGGAACATATTGCCTGGACTTTTCAAAAGTACTATCATCAGGGATATTTCGTACAAATTGAGATTTCAGAAATATCGAAACTCAAACTTTCAGCGGTGATAAATTTGAGCCGGAGAAAAAATACATATACGTATAAAAAAAATAAAAACTCCTGTTGGTGATAGAGAGCAATTTACGGCTTTCCAAGTTTTTAATAAGTTAAATTAGGACTAAATCATATACAAAGGGAATAAAATAAAGGGAATAACACGCCTACGTTTTTCTACAAATTCGTATGTTTTTGCCTTACACGCCTACGCATTTTTTGGGAGAACCATTCCCTCAACTTAAACAGGGTAGTAGTTTAAAATTTCAACACAAAAAGTAAAGACAATGCAGTGACGAAATTGGGAGGGCACGTTAATCCGCCAAAACATTATCCGCCAAAAAAATTAATTTTGAATCGGAATTCATTCGGCATTTGAAAATGACTCATTTGTTTTGGTTTTTAGATTGCTCAAACTGGGCACAAATATCCAGTTAATAATAAAAAAATTGGTCCGAATTGAATTATTTCTAAATTTTTCTGAGATAACTGAAATTATTGAATTATAATTAAATAATTTCAATTATCTCAGAGAAAAGAAAAAAAAATTTTGATTCTAACTAATTCTTTTTAATGTTATTATTAACTAGATATTTGTTCTCAGTTTGAGCTATCTAGAAACTAAATCAGATGAGTCATTTTC
Organism: Oikopleura vanhoeffeni; assembly: GCA_004367855.1. Taxonomy (NCBI): domain Eukaryota; kingdom Metazoa; phylum Chordata; class Appendicularia; order Copelata; family Oikopleuridae; genus Oikopleura; species Oikopleura vanhoeffeni. The sequence goes on along the minus strand of SCLH01000266.1, from coordinate 340,333 downwards.
AAATCCCGAATGAATTCCGATTCAAAAATTTTTTTAGCAGATAATTTTTTGGCGGATTAACGTGCCCTCGAAATTGGAACAAAAAATTTGTGAAACAAATAGAATTTCATGTCGAAAAAGACGAATTTCGGTCAAAAAAAAGGTTAAAACTCGGATGTTCGGAGAAAGTGATATTCTGATATCTACTAACATGAAGTCGATTTTCTCGAAAGTCTGTAAGAAATATCCCTCGCTATCATCTTTTTTTGTGTTGAATGTTTTGAAATTGTTAGTTTCTGGTATTGTTGCCTCATAAAAATGTTTGTCTGTCAAATATCCTGTCGAATTATCACTTATTTCAGTTTCATGATATAATTTAAAGTTTTTTTCGAAATTGCTGCCAGAAAGATAAAAACTGGTTTCGATTGACGTCATTTCTCGCTCAAAAACTGGATCAGAAGTAGTACTCGGTGATATTGTGTTTGTAGTTGACTTTGGTATATCTTCTGTGATGTTAACTTGTTTATTTTGAGACAAACTAGAATTTAATGTAGTCACTTCTAGTAATTCACCGAAATTGCCAGTAGTTCTCTCAGTATTTGACGTATAAATATCATTCAAAAATTTATCAAGAGTTGACATTGGTGTAGTGTTCGCAATATTTTCAGTAAAAACGAAGGTGTTTTCCTTTGAAAAAGCAGAAAGATCATTAACAAAAGAGGTTTCGATTATTTCGGGAAATTCATCATCTTCAAAATATTGATCCTGGATTTTCACGATCGGAATATCGTATATAAATGATTCGTTCATTTCATAATCACCAGAGCTCTGGAATATATTGTCATGCTCCGTTTCTTCAATTATTACTGCTCTATTCAGGGGTTCCATCACTGAAATTTCTTCGATATCTACAACCCATTCTAAGGGATTAATCACGGTATTTGTTGTTAAATCTCTTCTCGTTGTTTTTTGGTGAGTTGTTTCAGTTTTTGATATTTCTGTTGTCAGTGTCGTTTCAAATTCTGAACTAGATTTTGTTTTTATTTCCGAAGTTTTGATTTCATTGCCATTTGTTGTTGTGAAATCAGTTGTTAATGCTGTTGTTTTTATATCACTGGTTGTTATTTCAGCAAAACTTGAATTTATGGTTCTTGAAATATTAGTTTTAGATTTTTTTATTGTTTCTATTTTTGTGGTTGTCGATTCATCGACATTGGGACTTGTTGTTGGGATAAAATGTATTGTTGTTGATGTTTCGGTGTCATCTCCAGAAGCCCACCCACAATTAATGCCGCCGTACTCTATGAAGGAGGTCAGAACGTTACATAAAATTGATATAAAATTGTTTCTCATGATATCAAATGTTACACGTGTGTGTTGCTGAGATTGCCACCGTCATAACTGTGACATCAGAAATGATATCGAATAATCAAATCACACGCTTTTTCAAATAAGTTGACAATCAAGTGATCTGATTAGTCATTATCTTTTCTAACGTCACAGTTATGACATTGGAATTCTCAGCAAGGTGCAAGTATAATCTTTGATATACAATTGAAATGATTTTTTTTCAATTTCGAGAGGAAATAAAAATTTATAAAATTTTCTATTTGACTGAAACTTGACAGATTGTTAAGTCATTGAAATAATCAAGTTAAATTTATTTCATTTTTTGTTGATAATTTCATTTATTCATATGTTTCCGTAAGTTAAAAATTAAGAAAACGCAGATCTCATGAAAATTTTATCGCTTTGCTAAATTTTTATTTTTTCAGAATTTTAAATTTCGATTTTGACGTAAATATATGCTTTATTCAAATTTGATTAATTCAATTCGGTGGTCTCATCCGGTTTATTCTTTAACCAATTCAAAAAAAGGTCAAAAATCATTAAAAATTAATTCAGACACCTCCGATGGCAATCTACCGTTTTCTGAGGGTTTTTTACGAAGAAAGAAGGTGTAGAAAGTCTAAAACATGGTTTTGACCAAACCTATGAGCGCTGTTTGCTTCCGCCAACCGCCGTCCTCTCTGCAATCAATTGTAATATTCGCAACTCCAAGTAAAAATTGTTCCCACTCATCATAAAGTTCACAAGAGCACATAAGACGTTGATTCGATAATAACAACTTTGATTCGGTGGAATTTTCGAACAACATCACCGGTGAAAAATGACCAGGATTCAAAATTTTCAACAAATTAAAGCGAAAATCTAAATTTAGATTTGGAAAATTGCAAAAAACACATTCTGGCACATATAGGATTCGATTGCTTCTCAGAATCAAAGATTTTAAATGCAGATTTTCTTCGGCATAAAAAATTGAAGAGATTGATCGAATTTGATTATTGTCCAATTTAATCGTTTCGATTTTTCCAGGTTGGAATTCCAATCTTTTGAGTTTATTGAAACTCAGATCTTTGAGGAGATTTATTAATAATTATAAATACTTTTCAGCTAACTGCCAAACACTACCAAAATTTGACGGAATTATTTGCTTAATTTCAAACATGCAAAATGATATTTTTGAAAATTGTAAAGGATTAAATCGTAACGGAAGACAAAACAAAATAAGAAATATCTGTTATTATAAGCTCTCTGGCCTTATTTCGTCCAAATATGATTACCTATAGCGGTTTTTAAAGATTCAATTTACAAATTAACAGTAATTATTGTTTTAGGCAGCTTGACAACTAAATTGACTGACTGCAAAATTTTGCAAGAAACATAACAATAAGAAACTTCAGGCTCTCTATCGCCGTTTACAAGAAAAGTGTTAACATGTTGATACTATTTTCTTACTATTTTTGAAGAAAATGTTCATATGCTCAACATAATTCTGTGAAAAATTTCACTGTGAAATAAAAATTGATTTTCAGCTCGTTTGATTTTATCAAAATTTTCCTCCATGTAAACGCATTTATCTAAAAAAATTATTTTGAAGACAAAATAATATTATTTATTATATGTCATTAAATTCGGATCGGTGTTTTTGTGTGGTTTAATTGACTTTTGATTGTTTTAATAGCATTAACTTCTAACTGCAAATCAATAGTTAATTGAGCCTAATCAACAAATAATTGTATATAAATGAAACAGTACAAAATACAGTCTCAATTACAGAACAATTTATTTATAATAGATACTAATAAAGTTCACGTTGGCATTAGTTGTAACAAGTTGATGCATTGGCTGAGGTACTGAGACGTTTGACTTAAAGCAAAAGGGCGTGAGTTCGCGTCCACACGATGACTCTTATTTTTATTAAAAATTATTAATGTATTCATAGTATGAATTTCATACTGAAGCTTTTTTACGTTGAGAGCCAGAAATAAAGTCGGAAAAATAATACAGTCAAACACCTCTAATTGGAACACTTACCGACCTCAAAAAACGTTCAAGTTGGAGGAAGTGTTCCAGTTAGGGGTAACCACTATAATTTTGCGTAGAAAGCTACATTGCATATTAAAATTGATTTATTTTGTGGTCAAATTCGTTGGTAAATGAAAAAAGTTTTGTGTATAACATAATTTATATTACACAAGTCAAATACCGCAGGCAGTTTTGTCTTATTTTCTTAAAAAAATTGTTATAGAAGTTTGCTTTGTTTTTTTCTTGTTACGAATTTTTAGCACATTTTTTACTGTTCCAGTTAGACACACAGAGACCGACCCTAAAAAAGCGTTCAAGTTAGGGGAACTGTTCTAGTTAGGGGTGTTCCAGTCAAGGGTGTATGACTGTAAATAATAATGAAAAAAATTGGCCGGAAACTTTTTTGGTCATAAATACTTATTTTGCCTTCCGGCAGGCCCGTGCCGGGGGCTGATACATTGTTTCCCTTTGATCCCAACTCAATATAATTAATAACAAAAAACTTTGCGAGCTAACTTTGCGAATTAACGCACCCTGAAGTTTTACGTCCCTTAAGGGAGTGGTTGTCGCTGATTTGCCTGTTTTAAGATGCCGTTTCTGGCTAAACTAACTAAGGTGGTATCCCAAAAACCTTTTTAACGTTAAGAACAACTCTTTGCAATCAATTTCAGACATTCAATAATCTGATACTATTCAACCTACGCGCGCACATGGACGTATAGTAAACCTTACAAAAAAACACTAAAAAGCCTACTCCTCCGTCAGTTTTCATTATTTTCATTTTTTTTGTGTCAGGCTCCAGACCCTACATAAAAAAAATAATCTAGAGCGTTTTTTTGAAATTTTGTTTTAGTCGGACAGAAACTTTAAAAGAATTTTCAAAACGAAATCTGAAATCGATATTTAGAGCGTTTTTCAAAAGCCTACTCCTCCACCAATTTTCAGCATAAATATGAAAGCCCGAACTAGTTTAACAATTATCTAGAGCCTTTTTTTCGAAATTTTGATCAGACTTTGTTCTGGAGGCATATGAAGGTTACTATAATGTTTCAATATTTGAAACTCAAAAAGCTTACTCCTCCTACAATTTATATCAATTTTTGAATATTTTTTGAGTCAAGTTCTGGAAAACCTAAATCAACAATTATCCAAAGTCTTTTTTATTAAATTTTGCTTTCAACGAACAAAAATGCAAAAAACCCGAAAAACAAAATTGCAACGAAAATTGGTCGAATGAAAAATTTTCTGTCAAAAGCAAAATTTAAAAAAAGGCTTCAGATTATTGTTGATGTTGCTTCTCCAAAACTTCACTCAAAAAATAAGGAAAAAATCATGTAAATTGTAGGAGGACAAAGCTTTTTAGTGTTCTTTTTAGGAGGCTTATTAAGGGTCAGTGCGTGGGCGTAGGTTGAATTCTATTATATCACAATAAGTGTTGGAATTATTTTCGACACTTGTTCTTCACGTTCAGAAAGTTTTTATAATACCACCTCTACCAGTTCATCACGAAACTATTTATAAAAAGTTCAAAAAACAGCTCCATCAGCGACAACCACTCCCTTAAGGGAGTGGGTGTCGCAAATTTGAGCCTCTTCCGAGGCCATTTCCCGCGAAACTAGCAAAGGTGACATTCCAAAAACATTTGTTACTAACAGAACCAACTTTCGCGGTGATTTTTGAATTTCACAGTAATCTGATACAATCCCACCTACGCCGACACCTACGCTTTTGAAAAGCTTCTTAAAAAGACACGAAGTTCGTACCTACTTCTTCAATTTTCATCATTTTATATTATTTTTTTGCGTGAGGCTCCGGAGAAGCCTAACAAATAATGCAAAATTGCTTTTGTTTTAAAATTTTGCTTTCGGCGCCCAAAACAGCAAAAAAACGAAAACAAAAATTATTGATTTATTTATGATTTAAATTGAAAATGCGCTCATTTGTTTTCTTTTGACGCTACCGAGTTAAAAATTGCACCAAAATCCTTAAAAGTGTTTGTATTTACGGAAAAAATTATTTTGAAGCATTTTTTCTGGTTTCTAAATTTTGTCAAAAATTTAGGCTCAAAATGAAAAGTTGCCATGGCCCCCAAGAGACGCCAAAGCAAAATTTCGAAAAAAACTCTCTAGTTTATTGTCAAACAAGTCTTCTGCTTTCAGATGCAGTATGAGTCGAAACT
>SCLH01000266.1:271353-334249 GCA_004367855.1 Oikopleura vanhoeffeni | reverse complement strand
TTTGCTAGTTTGACGGGAAATGACCTTTGAAGACGCTCAAATTTGCGACACCCACTTCCTTAAGGGAGTAGTGGTCGCAAATAGGGGGTGGTGTAAGTAATTTTTCGGATTTCAGAGGCTTCGTACGGTTAGACATATTCAGACTGGACATTTTCGGAACATACATAAGAAAAATCTATCTTTGATCTCACGATTTCATTTGAAACTTAAGTACCACTCTGACCAACCATCTGGTTAACCGCGGTTAAAGACGAGTCCCTCAGCTTTTTTCAAAGAGACAAGGATCCTAGAGCTTATATTGGAAAGTTTTGAGATTTGGTGAGAATCTAAAAAATTGTCTGAATTTTGGAGAATAGGATCGGTTTTTTTCGATTTTTGCCTCAGGGGTCAGGAAATTGGCTGAATGTGCCGCAAAAAGGTGTTTTTGGACGTTTTGATGAAAGGCTTTTTTCTGTGGAAATGCCAGAAACGTCATTTTCGGAATGTAACAAGCCCTAAGGGTGGTTAACATCGGATTGGTCGTACTTTTTGGAATTTAGCCCTAATTGGCTGTAAATCGACAAAAAGTGCGCGAAAATGACAATTTGAAAATAAAAGTGAAAATTAGAAAATTTCAATGACACTAACAGATTTCTTGGGTATGATTTGCTGGAACGATATTATCAACTATAGTCTGATTTTCAACACACACAGTGCTAGAAATAAAATCATAATTTTAGAAAAAACTCTAATTTTTTTAAGAATCCGCTTGGGTCAAAATCAGACCATAGTTGCTGATATCGTTCCCAGCAAACCATACTCAAGGAATTTTTTGGTGACTTTTAAATTTTCTACTTGTCATTTTTATTCTCAAAATTGTCATTTTCGCGCATTTTTNTTTTTGTCGATTTACAGCCAATCAGGGCGAAATTCAAAAAAATACGACCGATTCGATGTTCATCACCCCTGGGGCCTGTTCCATTCCGAAAATGACGTTTCTTGAATTTCCACAGATAAAGCCTTTCATCAAAACGTCGAAAAACACTTTTTTTCCGCACATTCAACCAGATTACTGACTCCTGAGACAAAAATCGACAAAAACAGAACCGATTCACTAAAATTCAGACAATTTTTCGGATTCTCACCAAATTTCAAAACTTTCCGATATAAATTTCCTCAAATTTCCTCTCAAATTTCCTGGACAGCCCCAATAACCAAAAAATTGACAATTTTGACCTTAATTTTCAAATGCAGGCCTACCGAAACTTACTCCACTGTACTATGGACGGATGTGTAAACCAACAAAATGGTTTTTTGCTACAACCATCCAGCTCCATATCACACATGTACGGAAAAGTTAAGGTACATAAAAGTGAATGGCCCATCAGGGGCATATGCACAGGTTATAGTCACATGGTTATAGGACCAGAAACATACTTAAAAAAATTACTAAACCCCCTTACAACTCGTTGCACTTAACTAGTTGACAGTNTTTTTCAAGATAAGACCGAACCGGTCACTCTCCCAGACCCTACCAGAGAAAGTTCAAACTGTTTTCCTTACTCGCGTACTTACGATTTTAAATACTTTGGAGACGCAAATAGGCACATTTAAACAAGTAGAGGGTCTCCATAATGTGAAACTCCAATATACCTCTTCTAGCAACACTTTTATAGGGTGCCTTGAAAGGTCCATCAAAAAAGATGATAAAAACAGGGTACATTATAACGTGCTCGCTTACGCCGATGATAATCTTGCAATCATCAAAAAAGGATCTTTCGATCATATTTTATCACCGAAATAAACAATTGGGACGAAAACTCTCATATTCTTATGTGAAAAATGACGAAATCGATTACGTCTTGTTATCAACTACCATTTTTATAGAAAAAGATGAAATTCAATTCAAACCTTTCGTAAAGCTGTCCTGATACATTCTTAGTAATTATAAAAAAAATCTCGCAGCCTCGCAAGAGTATGCTCATTATCTAATACGTACATATATCCCCTTTTAACACATAACTGAATATCCGAGCTCTACACGAGACCATCTATAACAGACTTGACAAATCTTAAGGGAAATTTCTTATAAATAACATGCGTACCCTGAAAAAACCATTCGATGAAATTTTTGCTAACTACCTGTTTGTCCCGAAAGCCCAACAACCTGAGGTCACCGTCACATGCTGTATACTACACTACAGTAAAATTGAGTATATCTAGAACCTTAGACAAGAAAATAAAATCATTCATATCATTTTAATATAGACTTTCAATACAAAAGATATAGGATACAAACATTTCGCAAAAAACAGTAAACTCCACTATACCAAAACTGATACATGTACTGCCTATATCGATTTCAAATGTACATGTAACAAAACAACTGTAGGCAGACTAAACGCACTCTTCGAACAAACTACTGAACTACGAACTCTCTCACGTGCAAAACTACTTACCATATAAAATCACTGTCCAACTTACATTTAACAAATGCAAGAGCTCTTCAAAGACACACACCACATCCTCCAAACTCTAAGGCAATTTCATCAAAAATGAGAGGACAAGTTTTTTTCATGGACAGCTTCAAGAAATTACAAAAAAACTTTCCGAAAACTATTTGAACGACGTAATCAGAAGTTTCTTCAGTACCCCGTAAATGTTAAAGCCAACTCTTAATGTATCAACGCAAGCACCGTCACTGTTCGACTATTCTGACAGTGGGCTAAAACATTTGCCTTTTCTAGCCCACTTTATTTTTCAACGATGAACCTGTTCTAGACTATGTATTATTTTGTGAACTGTGAACTTGAAAACTTAAAAATCTTTTCTCACAAAAAGCCAGATGATGCAAAATGCAAAACGTTTGCTTAAACAATAAATTATTTACAATTTCCGATATAAGCTCTAGGATCCTTGTTTCTTTGATAAAAATCGAGGGACTCGTGTTTAACTGCGGTTAACCACATGGTTGGTGGTAGTTGTACGAAACTGTTAAATGGAATCGTGAGATCAAAGATAGATCTTCCTTATGTCACATAAGTTATGTGTGTTTCAGAAATGTCCAGTCTGCATTTGTCTAACCGTACGAAGCCTCTGAAATCCAAAAAATCACTAACACCAGTGGTGTTACACCACCCCCTTCGCCGCGACTCCGAAATTGTGGTTTAATTTCTTTGTAATTAATTATACATTAAACTACGTTTCGCGTCAGCAATGCTGACTCAGCATCTTTCATGTTTTTTTGAAAAATTTTATATTATTAATTTAAAATTAATTTTCTATTTGTGAATCTCCACCTAGAATTTCGAAGCTGCTATTGCTAAAACTGTTTGCTTCAATAAAGTCTATGTTATTATTTTTCAAGATGAATTTTTTCAAGTTTCTGACTTGAATGTTTAATTCTTCAATCTGCGCATTTGTAATTTCGACAATGTTCTGTCTTTCGAATGTAAAATCCTCCACTGATGCTGGAATGGAACGACTCGGAATTTGCTTGAAATCAGTTTCGATGAGGATGAATTGAGTTAATTTCGCCTTTATTTTGGTAAATGATTTATTTTGATAATCGAAAACACATTAACAAAATCAAAATAAACAAGTTTCATTATTGAAAGAGGCTCCACAAAGGGCAAAATTGGTGTTTCAATTTAGAGTTCGCCATATGAATTTCAATTATCGCTATTTTCAATAGGCTATTAATAATAAACTTTTACTCGTGAACAGTCAGCAGTTTGTTTTATTTCATGTAGCTTGTCACCGGTCGAATCTGAATTGAGAACGGAGATTGACTATTTCGACATTCACTTCAAACCGGTGACAGGCTAATTTCATTTAAGAAAAACTTGATAAAGTTTACTTTGTTTCTGAATCTAGAATTCGAAAATTAAAAAAAACAGTTTATACGATAAACTTCATATTTTCCAAATCAATCGTGGAAAATTTCCCTCTCATTTATCACGTGCTTCTTAAGAAGCCCCTTAAATACCCTATTATACCCTTAGAGCAAATCAAGGGGGTACTGGTCGCTGGCTTTATGAGGCCTCAGGGGCATAATAAATGCTTCAAAATGACCCAGGGTGATAACAAAGTGTACTACAGACCAAATCATCAAAAANGCGTTTTTTTATTTGTTTCCACGTATTTTTTCAAATTGAAATAGAAAAATACCGTTTGCTTTAATTTAACAACTTAAACGTCGAAATATCATCTTGACGTATTACGTCAGACGTAAGTCAACTTTCTGATCAGTGTTGCAGTGGCTTTCTTTTGAGCCTGCTTACAAAAAAATCGAAGCACTTTTTTTTCGAAAAATTTTTTACGTGACCTTCAAAAATTCATATTTTGAGTTTTAGGGTTGAAATTTGAAAAAACGTTCGCAGAGGATTTTTTTATTTGTTTCGAAAGCTACCTTCTGTGAAAATTTAAGTGAATTTGAAATTTAACCTAGGAAGGGATAGATGGCGCGCCTGTATATTGCTGTCCCGTACCTTCCACTTTATTCCAAACTTCTCAGTTTTAGATGACTGATCTTGTGCATCAAATAAATTAAGTCCATGGGAGTACTGTACAAAAATAAATTAAACTCTTTTTATTTTTGAAAAATTCTAATTATTCGAAGAAACCTATGAGATGAATAAATATAAGTACATGTTCGATTTTTCTCTGAAATTTTTCCCTGGTGGGGGCCGTCAATCAATATTTCGCTTTGTAATTCATAATTGAGGGTATTTTGTCTCAAAAATTTGGGTTTTCTAGAGTCATAAACTCGAAATAATGAGGAAATATCAATTAAGTCAAAGTGCCATAGCAAATATTTACCCAAATTGGTCTGAATCCAATTTATTTATTAAGACCAATTTGGGTATAAGAAATGGTTTACAAACTCTTGGACCCAAATTGGTCTGAACGAAAAATGTTTTCTAAAAAGTGCATCCTCATGATTATGCGTCATAAGAGGTGGTTGAGGAATTTAACCGACTGCACTGGAGTACAGTGATAAGCATAACTTATGCCGAATAAGTGGGGTCAGTACCGGGAGACTTATCTGCAAAATTGAACCTCTCAGTACTGTTTAATAAGATAATTACGGTTAAAATCTACCGTTAATTATTGATAAATTCCGTTCAAATACCTGACGAAAAGATATCTACGGAATGCTCAAATAAGTACGGATTCTCTGAGTTTTTGTAACGCTATCGGTAATACCGATCGGTATTATTATAATGACGATTTGAAATAAGGAATTTAAAAAATAATAAATCGGTTTTAATGTGTTCAAGCTATCTTGTAGAGAATTTTTTTCTGGTCATTTTAAGACGTAGGATTTTTTTTTTAAGAAAAATTTTCAAAAAAAAATCGTGATCCAGTTCTAGCGAAGCCGTATAAATTGCTAGAAGGCTGATTTTTTGGCCAGTGGAAATTAAGCGTTTTTCGGTTACCCATTTTTTTGATTAAGGGTTGGCGACCAATATTTGACCTCTAATCAACGGTCAAAGTTCACGGTCAATCTCAAGTTTATCGTATAGACTTGTAGGTTCCTCCAAAATAATCGGAAGGGTCGACTTCTATGACGTATTAGCAACTATGGGTCAAATAATGTACTTAAAAGGTTGCTAGAGGCAAAAACTAGAGAGCAAAAAAACCCAAAAATTTCGAAGCATCCGAATATAGAATTTTAATTTCATGAAAAAATAGCTATGAAATATTCGTGCAAGAATTTGAGAACTCTGAAAATGGCATCAACGGGCGCCCTAACATTTTTTATCTTACTAAAACACAGCGGCGTCAGTGTGCTTTTTTCCGACACAATTTAGGTCAAAGGGACGAACCATTTTACATTTCAGATAATCTTATTTATTTTTTGTGTTCTACAATTGTTGGTACCTTTGTTAAGTTTTTGTCTTTTTATAAATATTTTTATAAAAAGTTCATTTTATAGATAGTAATTTCTTTAAATATTTAACATTTCACTAAAGTTTTTTTCGCTACTTGAAACTAAAGCTATTCATCAAAATATCGATTTTGTTAACGAAACCCCGTTTTTTGGTTCACTCAAAACCTCTTCATTTCAATTTCTTTTCTTTGCTACTTGAAACTCAGGCGGTACGTAGTGATAATATAACTTTTTATTTTTTATATAAAATTCCTCGCTCGGCGCATACAATTTTTTGTTCCAAATTTAGGGTCGCCTGGAATCAGTTATACGGATCCGCATAATCATGACTATGTACTTTTCAAAAAACATTTTTCGTTCAGACCAATTTGGGTACAAAAGTATGTTAACCAATTCTTGTACCCAAATTGGTCCAAATAAATAATTTTGATTCAGACCAATTTTGGTACAAGAGTATGTAAACCATTTCTTGTACCCAACAAGGTGGTTGGCAAATTTGGGTACAAGAATACGTTCTCCGCAAATATGCTCGTATTCAATCAAAGGGCTACCTTAAACTTAGCAGATTACAGTCAATAAAACTCGCGAAATGATAATTTACGCTACTTTGTTTGCTCATTATAAAACTTGTACATTACAAATATTTGCAGCCCATCGAAATAATTTCTAAAAATTTTGATCCTAATTTAAATTTGAAAATTATAAAAAAAAATAAAATTGGAATTTTTGTGAAATTTTTTTTCTGGTTGTTTAATTAAAATTTTTGATTAAACCGGTTTATGCCATTTGGCACAAACTTTCATTGGTTCTAAAAATGTCGACAAAATTTTGAGTGTGTCATCCTTTTAGAGAAAACTACAAATTGTCTGATCAAATTTAACATATCAAGTAAAGTTGTATCGCGATTGAACCAAATTGACTTTATCTTGTTCAAACCTGGATAAAACGAATTCTAATAATGCTATAAATTCAAAATCAACTGTCAATCGCTAAGTTTGGAGGTAAAGTAACAGTGTCTCCATTATGGAAATCGCAAAATTTCTGATAGACTATTTCGGGTTTCTTTCTAAATAAAATCAATATCTTCACTTTCTGAAAGCTAATTTAGCTTAGCTAATCTTATTTTCAGGGACAATACGGAACGAGATATCTCTCTCCGTATTATTCATCTTATCTTCCATCTCCCACAAACAGCGCGAGAGCAAAAATTGCATTTTATGCTATAATTGTTTTCATTTTAGCTCTAGCACTACCTGTGGTTGAAATTGACCGATCGTTCACAACACTTATTTCAAAAACAGCTGATTAGTCTTGAAATTTTCGCTTGACAAAGTTGGACTTTGCCAATCACTACCAACTATTTTCAGGGACCATGATGATTACTTCGGAAATTCAAACTGGTATCAACAGCTTTGAAAAATTAAGCATCGTTCTGGCTATGAATTTCATTGCGTTTAGCTTGAAATCTGTCTGGGCCGATATTGAGAAAATAATTTTCAAAATTAATTGTATGGTTGAATAAATATCAAAAGTTGAGGAATCATCGAATTATAAAACCTAGAGTCAAAGTCTACTGGTATTGACTAAACCATTGTTTAATTATCTGATTCTTAGTTTCTTGTCTAAAAAATAATTAACTTTTCAGATAAACAAATAAAAATAAAATTCAAAATAATTAATTGTTTGTGGAGCATTTATGGTTTATTGAAATTTATCCAACTTAATTAATTTATTAAAAATAATCGTATTTTAATGTTTTTGGTATAAAAATCCGACAGATCAACGTTTAAAAAATCTTATATGTCAAACATTTTAATACAAAACAAACCAGTTTGATCTGTGAAATCTGATTTCAATTGAGGAGACTTATTGAGTGGTGTATGGATATCTATGAATGGGTGAGAAAATGTATTCAAAGTTCATCAAAATTTCTGATTCGAAAATTTCTATTTCGCCAACTTTTGGTTAATCCTATTGAAAACTTTTATACTTTGATTAACTCGGGTACGATCAAAGTTAAATATTGCCGATCCACCCGTTTGCCAGTGCAGCGCCTGATTATAAATTGCCAATTATCTAGAGTTGTTCATCAAGAGACTTACCAAATTCAGCCGTTGATGATCTAATTCAGACAATTATCTCGCTGCTGGATCCAAACTTTTTTCTTTATTTTGATTATAAATGCCTGAACTTCAGTTCAAAAACACATCAGGGTTTAATCAACAAGAAAGTACTAAAAAACATATTTTTTTCGTAGTTTATTTCAAACATTAAAAAGATCTGTTCATAGTGTCTACTCTGGTATCCATTTCAAAGAAAGTTGTTATCAAAAATTTTCTAGCAAGTCTAATTTTATGTTTAAAAATTTGTGAATAAAATCTTTCCAATCATACTACTCTATTCAGATTTTGTATGCGTAGGCGCATCAACAGATACGAGACTAATGGCGTGCAATCAGGCTTTAAACATAAGTGGCTCACTCAGGGTAAGGCATCTCAATGGTGGGTCTCCACATTTTCCTACACTCACCAATTTGTTCTTAGCATACGAATAAGCTGAAATTAATATATTAAGAATTACCGTGAAACATTCAGTATGAATATAAATGAATTATCTTATTTAATTTATTTTAATTTAGACCAATGAAAATAAATTAGTAAATTCTTAGAAAAAATGACAAAGTTTTTGTCATAAGAGAACAATTCAACATACTGAGTTTGTGTGAATAAGTTCCATCATTATATTTTCACGACTTTTGATGCATATCTCATTTATACGTTCACTTGATTGTTTTTCTTTACCGTAATGGGAGGAAAGTTCAAGAATTTTCTGTAGAGTAGCCTCACATATGTTTGGGACAGATTTGAGATGTTTTGCAAAAATAACTACTGTTATTAAGGACTGTTATTCCCAAAAAAAACGTACAAATAATTTGTCGCATAATATTTGATCTTTCACTTAGTCGACGATGATCCCATTATGTATAAGGGTCGAAAACCCCATTTAAAGTCGATCAGGCGGTGCAGCGTCTAACGGGTGGCTGAAAGTTTAAATTGAAGTTTTGATATAAAATATAAATTATCCTTTATTTTCATTACCGCGAACTTTTTGACGCGAAGAGTTTATTCACGAAAGCATCCTGATAAATTAGGTTGAAAATAAAAATATGCAGGGTTTTGACGTTATTCCTAGGTAAATTTGAAAAAATATCAAAGCGTAATTAGGTTGATTAACTTAATCAAAAATTCGTAGTAATGTTTTTATCGAAAACAGACAGCAGACGGTTGCGACTTAAATCAACTTCAATTTTCTAGCTAGCAATTAGATTAAAATAAAAATAATTGAGTCGAAACTTTATTAAGATTTATTTGAGTCAATTGACCAATATTGAAATAAAACTTATTTTAATTTATATCCGGGTCCCCAGACTAGGGAATGAACTGTGAAAGCAAGTTTTTCTGATCATAATTTTAAAAACATTGGTAAGTTTTCTCTAATGTTTATACAGTATTCATCGTGTAAACCGTTTTAAGTCATGCGTAGAGTAAAGTTATTTGATACAACAAAGGAACTTTTTCTAACCACTTAAAACAGTTTTACTGATGCACTATAGCATCTAACCATTTATGAAAACCCACTTACGCGAAATAAATGGTTTCCATAAATGATCATGGGTTTCTATGAAAGGGTTATGGGTTCCCATTACAGGGTAATTTTCGGCAAAATTTCAAAAGTTGTTTTCAGCCAAAAAATTGAAAATTTTCTTTGAGTTTGTTCTCAGATTACATGTTCGGGGATCAATTATAGAGCAGCCGAAATGAAGAAAAAAATTTTAGAAAAGTTTTGACCAAATTAAACACCAAAAGCAGAGTTTATTTTACTCAAACATGCCTTGTTTTTCAAAAATGGTTCCCATAAATGATATTTTCTTGATTTTTAAAAATGGTTTTCATAACTGGTAATGGATTTTCATTAAAAGATTAAGGGTTTCATGACTTGGTTATGGGTTTACATTACAGGGGGTTTCCATAAATGGTTAGTTGGTGTATTGTCAAAAAATACCGCCTATATATAATATTAGCCAATAGCTGGCTAGCTTGTTAACGTTAATAGTAATCATCAACATCAATCTTCTCGGAAACCGAGCGAGAACCTCTTTCTCTGCCATTCTTGATCGGCGCAGCGAGAGAAAAGCACACCTCAGAAAGATGAGGTAGTACCACTTTTTAGAACTGAATGTCCGCCCAGCTGATGTGTTAGTTCCAGCTAGGCCTAAGGGTTGAGGTTAGAGCTAATGAGTGAGTTCAAGCTCGAGTTTAGCTCGGTTTTGAACTCGCCCAATAGCAGCATCTCTTTAAAGGGTTGGCTACCCTTTAGAGAGATCCTAATTTTAGCCCCGCTTTAATGTTCGCCAATGTTTACTTATTACTGTGATATTAATAAATATAACGATAAACTAAAGCTGTGTTGTGTCGTGTCAGGGTCAGAACTGGAGGTTAGCAACAGTCCTTATACGTTAGGCTCTTTCGGGTCGTCTGAACCGCGGTCCAAACCACCCTCTGTTAACGTGGTATCATGAATTGTGAACGAATCACGCGTCCTACAGCGCTCGGTACCGTCTTAGCGATAATTTATTGATAACGTTTTTTTTCGAAAGTCAAGGTGCTAGGTCTTTTGCAGCATAATTAACGCGCCAGACTCGATAGCTAAATCACACCTGAGTTTTGCACTGACCACATTGTGGTCACCACACAATAAAGTCATTCAGGAATACCTACAGTATTATAAAAATATGACATTTTTTTTAACGATAAAACTTTTTTAATATATTTTAAATAAATTTCAAATACACTGAGTAGGTTGGCGCCCTTAAAATATAGCTTTGTAGTGCTGCATGTAAGCTGTGCATATATAAGACGCACTTTGCCTAAGACACTTATGAAACTCAAAACTTATTTGATTTTTGTTCATTATTTTATTAACGTTAAGTTTTTGTATAAATCGAGAAATGTTTGTTGTTTATATTTTGGTTGTTTTATATTATAAATTTTTATAATAATTATTGTTTAAAACGTTTCACCGTTAAGTTTTTGAAAAAGAGAATTTCACTTCTCAAAACTCCATTTTGGAAACCTATAATCGATATTTAGGTTCAGAGTTGTATTTTTGCAAATAACGTAAAATTCAGTTTTTGGCCAATCAAATTGACTGAAAGGTCAACCACGTGATCTTCGCGGTTGAAACTTTTGTTTGTTTTTAAAATCTCGAATCTCAATTAATAAATTTTTATCGATAAAACCGGAAAATGCGATTTAAACACAAATGAGTATAAAAAACGTAAATTTTTGGTAAAATGGTTGGAAAATATTCTGTCAATTTCAAGTTTTTCAAGCGTAAGAAAATTATTCTTGATGAAAATTATTCCAAAAGTAATAGATTATTGTATATGAATTTTATCGATAACTAAATTAAAACTCTCTCGGAGGCGTTTTTTGGAAATATAAAACCTGCTGATATGTAGATATCGCAGAAGTTTTGGTATAAAATCAAGTTTTAATATAACGATAAATACATTAAAATAAAGTGATTTAAAAACGATACTTTTGCGATTGTGCATCACGTACATCGAATAGAAAACTTTACTGTAAAGTAAGAATAAAACGATTCATTTGCGGTTGTGCATTATGTAAGGTCGTTATAAAAAAATCTTGCCTGTACTGTAAAGTGAGGCTAAAACGATACATTTGCGGTTGTGCATAATGTGAGGTCGTTTTCAGAAGAATATTTGAATCAAAAAATAACGTTAAATGCGTTTTTATGTACTTTAGAAAGGTATAGCGAAATCACTCCAAGTTCAATTTTCGAATTTACGATGAAGTTTTGTTCAACCAATTAGAAAGTCGTATTTTTCGAATTTTATTTTTTTCATTATTGAATTCGAAAATGATACAAATGTGATTGTGCATTATGTAAGTCGAAGATAAACCTCTAGTAAAGAGTGTAAATTTAACGATAGTTTTCAAACTGAAAATAAGCAAACTTAAAATGATATGCGACTGTGCATAATGAAAAATATCACCGGATTGTTAGTTCGTAATCTCAAAAAGAAAATTTGATAATTTTTACGTTCGCATGTGGAACCAACCGGTTTGAAAGGTTAACCGGAAAAAAATTTGTTGTTGTATATTTAAAGCATGTTACATACAATAATATTTTTACGTTTAATTTAGCTCCTTTGAAAATAACTTTCGATCGCAAGGTCATTGTATCAAGTTTTAGATAGCAAAAATAGCTTTTCAATGAAATTTCTGTGAATTAAATTAGAGAATATGCTCAAATGATATAGCGTATGATTTTTCTTTGGAAAGTTTATGAATACGATTAAGTGAACTTTCAATTGTCCCCAGCAGCGAATAACTCGCGGAAATATCAGAGAAATTAATCAAATTTTCAGAAAAAAAAAGAAAGGAAACAAGTTTGGTCACAAAGTTCTTGAGAGATAATTCAAGATTTAATTTTACCTTTTTCGTAAAAACGAAAATACTGGTTTTCATTAACGTTCGAATAACTGGCTAAATATATTTCAAAACAATTCCTGAGTATAAAAATTCTACGCAACAAAGTCTAAAAAGTTCTGTAAATTTTTTAAAATTTTTCGCGATTTCCCGTGATCAAAGGTGCCGCGCACACTGATATTTCGTTGCAAATATATTTTTATAATAAAGAAATGATAAAAAAGTGATATATCTGTATAATATATGTTCTGGTGAAATAAAATTGTGATTGTAATTTTTGAATTCGTTATTTTTCAATTTTCGAATTTTGGATATAAATTCTAAAAATAGACTATGGCGTCATAATAGCGCATTTTCATAAGTTGCAATCGATTTAAAAGACCCAGTTTACTGGGAATCGGTATTTTGTCTGTTTTATTAATGAAGCAAATAAATTTAATTCGTGCAAGGAAATTGACATGTCCAAACCTTCAAGGGGTAGCTGACGCGTTTTACTGATTTTTAAAACGTTTTCAGATTCTAGGATACATTTGTTTGAAATTTTAAGATTTGCATTAAAAGTAATGGCCGTTACCGCGGTATACTGGACCGGTGCAGAATGACATTTGAATGTTTTTATTCAATATAACAAAATCTTGTGATAGTTATGAATAAACGGAAAAGTACATTTTGTGAAAAATCGTTTAGAGAACAAAATTTTTTTTCAAGTTATAGACCTGTTCGTTTAAATCTTGCTATGCCAACGCTGATAAGTTATTTTTTTACCCATTATTGAAGAAGAAAACTAAAAGTTTTGGCATCATGTTAATAAATAAATACATATATTGAAAACATGCCTTTTTTCAAGGAAATCACGTCATTTTGCCATAAATTACCGGTAAATCGCGTTTTGGAAATTTTTCGACTATTAAATAAAGATGGCTCTCGTCAGGGCGCACATATCACATGCCAAAAACAAGAAAAAATTTTGGCATAACGTTGATAATGGCGTTACAAATATTGAAAGAATGCCAATTTTCAAGGAACTTGCGTCATTTTGCACTAAATCACCAATAAATCGCGTTGCGGATATCACAGTGTGATAATCACACGCCAAAAAACTAGAACACAATTTTGGCATGACGTCCAAAATGCCAAAGTCACCGAAATTTTTGTCATTTTTTCCAAATATTCTTCATAATATTTGATATTGATTTTTTCAAGGCTCCATTATACGGTATAATAATAATTTATACCATTATATAATCAAAGATGGTTCCGGCATCATATTCTATCAGTTTGAGTTTTTTATGCTTGAAATTATAGAAGATATCGAAGAAACGATCTTTTTGAAAAATACCAGAAAAATTCTGGCTTCTAATTGGTCGAGTTTCATTTTTGAATAAACTGAGTGAAAAAGTTTAAGATTAGTCCAAAATGTTTGTCTTGTCACACTGAAAGTTAATCTGAGTTAATAAGTGACGATTAATAATATATTCTTGGAGTTATAGGGAGGTGACAGCCTTCTGAAAATTAAACAAAAATCCAAATAAAATACATCGAAAATTATTTTTGGGTATTTTCTTTGTTTAAAAATATTTCGAAAACAAAAATAAAACGCAAACTGAATTTCATCACTTATGGTGTATGTGTTTGCGGATTAATTAATATGGCACCCTGGAAACTTAACGGAAACTATTTAAAAAAAAAATATTAAAATTTGAAAATTTTTAACGTTCATTTTTTTTTAATTTGGGAAACAAAAAAGGGAAGTGCAGCTACACTTAGCTTACAATCACTTTCAATTATCGAATTAAGGCACCCGCCGCGCCGTGGAGCTCCGCTGAATTAACGCGCCTTAAATAAATATTATCGATAATATTTTTATACAATTTTTTTCAAATTTTCTCATCAAATAGCTAAGAAACGCTAACATAAATAAGTTCTCAAAATGAAGATATCGGTAATGATGAATATTAACATTATTTGACTAGAAGTCAATTCAAAGTCTGGGGACGTCCATATATAGTAGTAGCCAATAGCTGGCTAGCTTGTTAACGTTAATAGTAATCATAACATCAATCTTCTCGGAAACCGAGCGAGAACCTTTTTCTCTGCCATTCTTGATCGGCGCAGCGAGAGAAAAGCAGACCTCAGAAAGATGGTAAGTACACTTTTTAGAACTGAATGTCCGCCCAGCTGATGTGTTAGTTCCAGCTGGGCCTAAGAGGTTGAGGGTTAGGCTAATGAGTGAGTTCAAGCTCGAGTTTAGCTCGGTTTTGAACTCGCCAATAGCAGCATCTCTTTAAAGCGTTGGCTACCCTTTAGAGAGATCCTAATTTTAGGCCCCGCTTTAATGTTCGCCAATGTTTACTGTTATTATCTGTGATTTAATAAATATAACGATAAACTAAAGCTGTGTTGTGTTCGTGTCAGGGTCAGAACTGCAGGTTAGCAACAGTCTTTAACACGTTAGGCTCTTTCGGGTCGTCTGAACCGCGGTCCAAACCACCCTCTGTTAACGCAGGATTAAAGTATCAAAGTTATGTTAACATTTCTTGGATATCGCATTTACCAGTTTTTTTTTGACAAAATGAAAAGATTGTTATTGGTCTATATGACAATTTGACAATGATGCATGACATGAATATTTTTATAACTATCCAATTCAAATTTTTAAAATTTAAATATTTTAACCGAAAATTAATAGTGAACCACCGTACGTCACATGATGAAAAGATAAGCCGTGAAAAGCCAACAACTTGAAAATTGCTCAAACAACCTTACATTCTCATTGGTCGGTTCAACTCAGTCTTCTCAAACAGGATCACCGATAGGGATAATTCCCTGGGAATTCACTTTCGAGAACAAAGTCTATAAAAGTGCAATGGAATCTACGCTTTATGATTAAATCGATCTTTCCGCATCCACTGGTGGCAATTAAAAATTTTTTCAAATATCCGGAAACCTGTTTTTTGTGAAATTACCGGTTTTTCGATCCATTTTTCAATTTTTGACAACTTATTTATCATTTGTCAGTACAGGGGGGTGCGGCGTATAGTTGTACGCGTATTGTTGGAACCCGAGAAAAAACCTACGTAAGCCTCCGCACAAACCTACGCATTTAAAAAATAGATTTATTCGTTCCTGGCGTGCGGGCGTATGTTGTAGGCAAAAGATAGGGTTTTTTTTCAAACGTTCCTAGGCAAAAGATAGGCGTTTTTAGCCAGCAAAAAAAAATATCCCAGTTTTTTTATCAATCAAAAGCGACCATACAAATTTGTAGTTCCGAGTCGGAACTTCCGACCTTTTATTTCGAATATTCAGGACAATTTATTTCTCTTATTAATCTGCACTAATTTTCCCCCCATTCTTGCCCAAACGTAAAACTTGCCAATAAGAAAGCCCGTAAAATTTGACGTAGGTTATAGAATGTCTGTTATAATCCGCTGAGTATAAAGGAAAAATGCTTGATAATATCCATCAAGGAAGCTTTAGGATTTTTTCGCAGACTTTTTTTGCGGACTTCAAGAACCTTTAATTTCTCTTCGACCGATAAATGATAGTTGTTAGCAGTGGTCTTATTTTTTTTCCTTGAAATCTTCTTTGAATTCTTGTTTTTTTTTAATTTACTTTATTTCATTTTTTCAATGTAATCAAATTTATACATACACTGGAAAGTCTAGTCTAGAATATATGTAAAATTACCCTTAAATTACCAAAAATTCTTACTTTGACCATATTTTAACGCAATTTGAAACTCCAGATATCCTTTTCCCAACGGAACTCCATCTCAAAAACGTTTACTATCATTATAGCGCGTGTTCGAATCCCACTAATGTTGTATAAGTGATTGCCTTGAGTATGATAATCGGCAAGGTTGCTTTATATTGGGTCCGCTAAATTTGATCGGTGTGTAATCACAAAAGCAATCACTACGACAATCACTTATACAACATGAGTGGGATTCGAACACGCAGCGTGTTACACGCAGCGTGTTACACGCTCTTTAAAGATAGTAAACGTTTTTGAGATGGAGTTCCGTTGGGAACAGGATATTGTACAAATTGACCAATCAGAGCACATTTTCCCCGAAGTACGCGTATAGTTGGAAAGAACGCGTATAGTTGGAATTACGCGTATAGTTGGGGTTTTTTGGCGTCAAACTTTCCAACTATACGCCGCATCCCCCTGTACTTATTTGAAATTTGCGCTTGACAATTCTGAAAATAAAATTTTATTTTTTTTCCCGACAAACCTTGGCTGCTCGTTTTATTTTTTAGAAATAACTCAAATAATCATGAAAATATTTAAGGGCCTCGGTGCATTTTGGCAGATTTGCACTTTTCAAATTTTTTTGTCTTCATGCGAAACTTTTTGCCACCTGTTAATTTTCGAATAAAAAGTATTTCAAACGTTAGTTGCCACTTTTGAGCTAACTTTGTATAATCTGTTTTTTTAAGATCGACTATTTTTACTTTATAAATCGTCTTTAAAATAAACACTCTAAAAACGCGCGTTTGGTACTTCAGGTGTCTAAATTACATCAAAATTTATTTTTTCTTTTTTATTAATTAAAAGCTTCAAAAAACGGTCTCGACCACCGTCGAAAATTTATATAATTTAATTTCATATGATTTCTACGTCGAAATGTTTGAGAAAATTAAAAATAATAAAGAAAATTTTTTTTTTGCAAAAATATTTGAATTCGAAAAAAGTTTTCGAATTCGAAAATATTTTTAAAAAATTGTTTTCCATAAAAACTTTAATTTTAAAATTTTTGCTTAATTTCAAAAATTAATTGACAAATTTAAAACAAATTCATAAATTTTCCATAAATTTTTATAAAATGTGAAGATTTTTTTTCGAAATTAGATAATTTTTTGCAAATTTTAAAAATTCATTTCGAATTTGACAATTTTTATCAAAATTGGACTAAAATTTTAAACTTTATATTTATTAAGATAATTATAAAATTTTCCTTAAAATTTGGCAATTTTTTCTGCTTATTTTTAGCCGAAATTTAATAAAAAACATAAAATCGTCTTTGGCCGATTTTGGGCTAATTTTTCAACAAAATTCAATCAAAAATTTAAAACTCCCTTTATCGGTCTTTGGCCGATTTGAGGCTCATTTTTTAACAAAATTTAATTAAAAACACAAACCCCTTTTGATCGGCCTTCGGCCGATTTGGGGCTCATTCTTCAACAAAATATAATTAAAAACATAAAATCCCTTTTTATCGGCCTTCGACCGATTTGGGGCTGGTTTTTTAACAAAATTGAATAAATAATTTTAAATCCACTTTTATCTGCCTTCGGCCGATTTGGAGCTCATTTTTAAACAATATTCAATGAAAAATATATTATCCTCCATTATCGGCCTTCGGCCGATTAGAGGCTTTTTTCAAGGAAATCAAATAAAAAATATAATATCCCCTTTTATTGGCCTCCGACCGATTTGGGGCTCATTTTTCAACAAAATTGAATTAAAAACATAAAATCCCCTTTTATTGGCCTTCGGCCGATTTGAGGCTCTCTCGTCAACAAAATTAAACAAATTATTTAAATCTCCTTTAATTGGCCTTGGGCCGATTTGAAGCTCATTTTCGATAAGATTAATCTTGAACTTAGTTTTTTGGCCAGTCAGCGTCAAAAGTCTGCGTCTGACAATTCAATATCTAGTTTTTTCAATTTAACATCAGACCCCCAAATTAATAGTTTTTTCTAGAACACGTTAGTGTTTGTCAGAAATCCTCAGTAACGTTCCTTTATAAGGAATCGGATTGTCCTTATAGAAGCACGTCACTGAATTTTCTTTGAGGCTCCAGAAATAACGCGTCGAAAAATAATGGTGTTACGGCAGGGTGTTACGGTTAAATTAAGTGTTACGGTAGGGTGTTACGCGTCGGAATTGGGCCCAGAAAAAATTCAAACTAGGAATTTTGAGTAGTCCCATTGTGTTCTTTTATAATGTTGGTGCGAAAAGTAAGTTAATGACATTTTACAATTTTAACTCCCTGGCGTCCAAAATGACCAAAAAAGAAACCGGCCATTATAAAACCTGATATTAAACCGGAAGTGGACCTTGGATTTTTTTTTGTCTATTTTTTTTGTCTTTTTAGGGATAAACTCAACCTTGTTTACTGGTAATAAAAATTAAACTTTTCAAATTTTGAATTACAAATATAACACTTAAACTTTCTGATAACATAAAAATAATATCGAAGAACTTGTTTCGATAAAATTTATTTTTTTAAGAACTATGGTATTCAGTGCATTTAATTTGCCTGCAAGCAGGGGTCGGCACAAGATTTGCAAAATTTTTTTCTGTCCTGATGCAGGCTAAGTTCAAATTACTCTGTCCTGTCATGTCTGTTATTTGTTTTGTCCTTAAAATCCAGGACAAGACAGATATTGCAAGGGTTTTTTCTTCGAAGAAACCAAAATTAAAACATTTTTTTTATTAAATATTGTATATGAATATGTAATAATTCTGTTAAAATATTAATATTATATCTTGGTTTTAAATAGTTGCTTTGAAAGTTTCGGGAAACTCATGTTTTGGGTTTACGATTCGACAGATATTTGTTGATCAATGAACATTGGCCGATAATGGCTTGATTTCATACCATTTTCAAGCAAACGGAATCCTTTAAAATGTTTTAAACAATAATTTTAGGTGCGAGTTGTAACAACTCAATTGTTGCCTAAATAATAAAATGTCTTTGAATTATCATAGTGTGCTTTTGTTATTTTAAAACATTCCAGGAAAAGTGTTGGTGCAGTAGTTTATTAATGCCAATGACTCGAATTCATTCATATCTTACTTGTATTCTTGAAAAATTTAAAGAATTCATTAAATTTCGGATTTGTAACTGCACATTTGAACATGATTACAAGATAAAAAGAATAAAATTATTCTCTTCAGAAGAGAGTAGCGTCAAACTGCTCAAAAAGAGAACAAACTTTGCATAAGCGGTTTTTTGCTATGCAGCTTAAACTAGAGCTGAGAATTTTCCGAAAATTTTATCAAAATCATGATGAAAAATTAAAAAAAATTTATTACTTGACATTCCCATTTTAATTTTTGAAATTTCATATTTCAAATCGGCTATAATTATATCTTAGATAACATTTACGTCTCCCGTGGAACTTTGACGTCAGAAACCTAATGAATCGTGTGATGATATTTGTCGATACGCATTGACTCTTTTGTATCGACCAATAAAATCACGCGATATTTCAGGTCTCTGACGTCAAAGTTTAACGGGACACCTAAGTTTAATCTTGGATATGGGCCATATAATATGGCCCATATCTAAGATTAAACTTACGTGTCCCGTGAAACTTTGACGTCAGAGACCTGAAATATCGCGTGATTTGATATCATATGGCCCATTTCGGAAAAAATTCCGCGAAAAAATGTTCGTCTTTCTGAATAAAAATATGAAAATACTGATGAAAAATATTGTTTTTAATGATGAGCCCTTTTTTGCGCTATTAATTTTGCTAGCGATGATCTAAAAATTGGGTCCATTAATAAGGTCTATTTCAAAATAAGTGAATTCAAAAGAGTTTAGCTTATAAATGGTCTTTAGGAAAGCAATGGAGCGCACTCATAGTGTTTCATCTAAAAAAAAATTTTATTATTTTGTATATGTCATTTTGTTAACTATCGCAGAAATGCAGTATTTACTTTAATTTAATTATGTCTCAGGAAAGTGCACTTAATACTGGGTTTTGTATCAAAACACATAACAAGCTTCTAAACTGAACAATAATCAGGCTGCCAAAAAACTTGTGGGGAAAATTAAACTTGTATTACCTCATTTCTATGTGAGTTAATTTGGTTAGTCTGCTCAAACTTCTTTTTATAATTCATAGAAACTATCATTTAATAAGCTTTTTCACTTCGCGTCGAAACTGTGATACCAGAAAAGATAGTGACCAATCAAATTACACGATGCTAAAAATATGTTGTAATCATGTGGTTTGATCGATCACAATTTTTCCTGACATTATAGGAATGACAAGGAATGAGAAAGCTAACCAAAAGATAATTTTTGAAATACCCTTAGATATTTCGTGGTCAAAAATTATAACTGTGAACAAGGTTGGTGCAAAGCAAAAATTATTAGTGCTAAATTCTACAGTTCTCACTTTTATCCATATTTTTCCTAACAAGCAGTTTTTATCGATTGATATCATGTCCAAAAGGCAGAAATTTACTCAAGTCAGGTAACTTGACCGAAGTTTTGATATAAATATATGATTTTCGCGATACTTTATCAACCTATTTTTTGTAACAATTATAAATGAAATTTTGAAATAACTTTGACAAAAAATATTCATGTCGAACAAATTTTGACGAAAGTTTCTAATTCGGAATTCAAATGCAAAACATTATAAATACCCCCAAGTTTTATCAGGTAATTTTTTTTCGCAAGGTCACGGGAAACCAAAAGAAATTGTGACTGCCCTGATCAGAAATATTAAAAATGTTTGAGAATATTTGCTTTTCAAAATCGAACAGTTATTGTCACTCACAAATTGTGAGTGACAATAACTGTTCGATTTTGAAAAGCAAATATTCTCAAACATTTTTAATATTTCTGATCAGGGCAGTGAGTCACAATGCTCAGCTCTGTTTTTAATCTCGTTTGATTACCCATGGTCGATTGACTTATTTCTGTTTTTACACATGAATATCTGGAAGAAAAATATTCGAAACGTCGTGAATCACGACTCGTGATTCTCTTTTTTAATAACCAGCATTTTCCGTTTCGTTCTTCTCTTCCTATCATTTTGCTACCGTTAGTAAAAAGTCGTTTAAAAAATGAGGATTAAAATTCACACGTGGGAGGCTAGAGAGCAAAAAATTTTTAATTATATAATTTTTTAATCGTATGTTGTATGCTTCCAAGAAGGCAGAAAATGAGGCGTTCCCATCTTTTCTCCTCTGGAATATCAAATTTACACAAATTAATTTCATTCGTAGAAAATCGTTGTTAAGAATATTTATGTTGGCAATATTTAGGTTGAAAATTTTTATGATATTTATTTTTTTTGCATTTGCTTGTCATTAACAAACCAGTGTCACTGTTTTTACATAAAGCAAAAAAGGGCAGACTGTCCGAAATTTTAAACTTAATATTTAAACAAAATACATTATTAGCTAACGACGATTTACTGAGGTTAAGCAATTAATTTCGAACATGAATATTTAACCTAATTATTGCAAACATAAAAATGTACAGTTTGTTTTTTGTGCAGCATATTTTCTAGATCAATTAATTTTATGGTTTGAGTTCACCAGTTGAACTTTCAAGCCTTCACAAACGGGAAAGATCTCTTCAAAAACTTGTTTTACGAGAAAAATTCGCAGAGTTTCGCTCATAATAAAATCTTACCGAAAATTTTAAAAATTAAAATTAATTCACGTAATTTTCGCTCTCTTATTCGTCAATTCGAAATATATAATAGATCTGATCAGGACCTGATCATCAGGTTCGTATTATGAAAAACTGACATTTTTGAACTGTCACTTTTGATTGATTAAAAATGACCTTTTGAGAATAACGAAGAAATTGAGCACTTTTGGACGATTGCGTATTTCCAGACCATCGGGGACTCAAATTGGGGTCTCTCAGTTGATAGAGCTCTATTAGATTTTCAAAACTGTTTTACCGAAGAAGCTTTGATAAATTTTGAGAGGACAATATGAACATCAAATTAAATGAAGATTGATAAGTAATATCATATAACTCACTGATAACCAACGATTTACCAACTGTTTGACCAAAAATAATAATTTACCATCCTTGATAGCTCTTTCGTGAATCCATCTGATTGGCGTATTTTCAATCTTGAGGCTTCTGAGAGATGGTAACTGTTTCACCGAATTTGCCGGAAGTTGAAATAAATTGAAACATCCATAAAGTTCTGTTGTGAGAGTAACTAAGATTTATCCCGTGATATTGCAATAACTTGTTTTTTTCGATATTTTTCTGAAAACAAAAGTCTGCAAAGGTCTAGATTCTAGAAGGTGTGAAGTTTACACTCTAAACTATTTTTCAAAAAAATAACTATGTAGACTTGCATTTAAAATTGTTTTTATATGAAAAATTAGCATCGGAAAATATTAATTTTATGACAAAAGTTTCGAAATTTGTAGCCCGTACAATAACTTTGCGTTGAAAGTCGTTTTCTCAGTTAACTATTAGCAAATTTTGGAGATTCATTTCACAACCTACGCTTCAAAAAGCATAAGGCCCTCACTAAGCTCCAAATTTATTTTTGAAATATTTATATGGATTAAAAACAGATTTTCAATAGATTAAAAAAAATAAACAACAAGCTAAGACAAACTATAAAGATTATTCAACGAAAATTATATAATATTTTCAAGTATTGAAGATTATACTTTGGTATGGATAGTTACTCAGCGTTATCACTGTGAAAATCATCGATTGTCAACTTTGTTAAGGAATCGTTTGATTTGATTGGTCTCTATCTTTCCTGACGCGTCATGACATGACAGTTATGATGATGAGTAACTATCCATATCAAAGTATAATCATCGATAAATTCATTTGATATTTTGAAGCTATATTCCCTATTTACACTTTTGTGAATAACCCCGGCCCTGATTAGGAGACGTAGTTTGTTTGTAAGTAGTAGGGCCGGGATATTCACAAAAGTGTGAATAGGGAATATTCTTTCCCAACTCTAAAAAGTTGACTATCTCTATAGCGCGAGTTCGAATCCCACTTATGTTGTCTTACTGATTGTCTTGAGTATGATTATAGGCAAGGATGCTTGATATTTGGTCGCTAAATTTGATCGGTTTGTTATCACTCAAGCAATCACTAAGACAATCACTTAGCCAAAATCAGTGGGAATCGAACACGCGTTATAGAGATAGTATACGTTTTTAAGATGGACTTCCTATGGAAAAAGAATATTTAGTAGATTTAAAAAAAATTAATATATAAAGTAAAATTATAACTGTAAAATTGAATTTCCTGATCGTAGAACTAAATTTTTTTATAACTTGATCAACTATCTACGATCGATGATCGTTAAAGATTATAAGATTGTTTAAATACAGCTCTTTGTTGCGATTATTATCAAAATGTTTACCAATTTGAATATATTTTTAATTCATCATTGGTACGGTGACATTTATACTGTACTACTGATGAATAAATTAAGTCTGTACCGTGTAATAAACGTATTATTTTGAATCAATTATTCCATTAATTCATCTGATAATCAGATTGCAGACAATCGCTCTGAACATTTGGAGAACTTTCGAAAAATGGTATTTAATCTGAATTAAATGTCAGAAATTTTGGATTTGAAAATTTTTCTTCTCGGTTTAAACCAGACCTAGCAAAAATGTGACTTTTGTTGTTTGCAAAATTAACAAGTTTCAAAAAACAGGTTTATTAACTTAACTGGCATAATGGTTATATTTCAGAAAATGTACAGATAGCAGCCCGAATTTAATTTCGTGTATTCTAACACATGTTCTCAGCAAGTCAAAACAACCTTGTTCTTAGATCAGTATCAATACGCATTTTAATATTTAACATGAGTCTCTTTAAATAATTCCAGGAGTTTTAGTTTATCAATATAAACTACATTGAAACAAACTTTTCGCATCTGGGACGCGTAAAACTAATTTCAGGTATCAGTATTTCTCGAAATGACGGAAAAACAAGCCGGGGCTCGAACCCGGAACTTTTTCTTCATGATTATAGCGTGTTGACCACCTACAGTGTGGCTTGGCTTGGTCGGCTTGGCTTGGCTTGGTCCGAGCCAAGCCAAGCCATAGATTGCTTGGCTTGGTTTTTGGCTTGGCTTGGTCTTTGGCTTGGCTTGGTTTTTTGGCTTGGCTTGGTTTTCTGGCTTGAATTGGTCTTGGCTTGGTCTTTGGCTTGGTTTTTATGATTATGAAATTAAAAATTCGACTATTTTCTCAAAAAGTTCATAATTTGATCAAAAATTTCACAATTTATCAAAAATTTGACAATTTTATCAAAAGTTTGACAATTTTACCGAAAATAAGGGCAATTTTGTCATAAATTTGACAATTTTATTAAATAATTGACAATTTTACTAAAATTTGACAATTTTACCAAAATTTGATAATTTTACCAAAATTTGATAATTTTACGAAAATTTGAAAATTTCACAAAAATATAAGGAAATTAATTCAAATTTGAGAATTTCTTAACAATTTTTATAACTTAAACTTTATCAATTTTATTTATAATTTGCATATTTTTTAAAAAAAAAGTTTCAAAACAAAACTGTATGAAAAAAATTTTAAATTTAAAAAAATTTTCCAATGAAATTATTTCTTTAAGAAAATTTCAAATTAGCTGAAAAATTTTCCAGTGCTCATAAAATTTTCAAATTTTTTAGAAATATATCAATTTTAGTAAAAATTTTAAAGAAAGTTTTCGAATATGGAAGAAACTCTTTTTTTGGAAAATTCTTTATTCAAATTAATTTTTACAATTATAAAGAAATTTAGAATTTGTGGAAAAATTTTCAAATTTGACTCAATATTGTTAAATATTTGATAAACATTTCAAGATTAAAAATAATTTTGGATCATTTCAAGAAAACTTGTCCAAATTTTTTAAAATAAAAAGCGCTCAGAAAATTTTTAATTTTTAAAAAACATTTGTCAAAATTTTATTACAATTTATGAAAATTTAACGAAAATTTCTCAAAATTTAACGAAAATTTCTCATAATTTAGGGAAAATTTATAAAAGTTTTGCGAAAATTTGTCAAAATTTAAGGAAAATTTGTCAAAATTTAAGAAAAATTTGTTCAAATTTAAGGAAAATTTGTCAAATTTGAATTTAAATTCTGACAAATTAAATTTTTTAAATCTTTGAGTTTTTCGAAATTTTTTAATTTTTTTAAAATCTGGACGTATTTTTCTTAAATTTTCACAAATATTCTCGAAATAATCCTCAATTTGTTTATAAATTTGTAATACTTTTTGACAACTAAAAATTTTTATTTCAATTTTTAGTTTTTTGAAATTTTTTTGAGATCTTTACAAAATTTTTAATAAATTTTGACAAATTATTATGAAATTTCGTAAAATTATATTGAAATTTTGACAAATTTTCGAAAAGTTATGATAACCGTTTTTTTAATTTTCAATAAATTTTTTTCTCAAATTTGACTAATTTTATAAATTTCTGAAATTTTGTTTAAATTTTGACAAATTTCTATAAAATTTCGGCATATTTTCAAAAAATTTTGGCAAATTTATATGAAAACTTTGAGAAAGATTAAAATTGTCCGGAAATTTCAATTTTTAATGCGTAATTTGCAAATTTATAAAATTGTTCGGAAATTTTTATTTTTCATGCGTAATTTGCAAATTTATTTAAAAGTTTTCAAATTTATAAGGAAATTTTGCAACTTGACTTAATATTGTCAAAGTTTCTCTGAAAATTGTCATTCTTTTTAAAATCGTTTATTGTTTCAAAATTGTCAATTATTTCGAAATTATCAATTTTTTGAAAATTGTCTTTTTTTGAAAATTGTCAATTTTTTCAAAAATTGTTAAATTTGAAGAAAAATAGTTTCACAGTAAATGTCATTCAAATAGTAAATTTTTAGAACTAGGAATTTTTTAAAAATTATGAATTTTTCAAAAAAATGAATCAAAATCTTATTCTAGTGTCACAGAAAATTAAAAAAAATTCAATCCTTTTAAAATTTCAAGAAAATTGTTGAATTTTGCCTGAAAATATGCCAAATTTGAGAAAAAAATATAATTCAAAAAAATATAAATCAAAAAAACCAAGCCACCGACCAAGCCAGGAAACCAAGCCAAGCCAAAGACCAAGCCAAAAAACCAAGTCAAGCCAAAGACTAAGCCAAGCCAAAAAACAAGCCAAGCCAAGCTACCAACTTTTTTGTGGTTTCCAAGCCAAGCCAATCCAAGCCACAAAATTTGCTGGCTTGCCGAGGTCTGACCAACACTACATTGCCCGACATTTCGAGTTGGATATTTTTCATATCCTATATGCTTTTACCAACGGAACTCCACCTCAAAAACGTTTACTATCTCTATAGCGCGTGTTCGAATCCCACTAGTGTTGTCTTAGTGATTGTCTTGAGTTTGATTATAGCCTATTATTTATAGGCAGGGGTATTTGGTATTTGGACCGCTAAATTTGATCGGTGTAATCACTAAAGCAATCACTAAGACAATCACTTAGACAACATTAGTGGGATTCGAACTCGCACTATCGAGATAGTAAACGTTTTTGAGATGGAGTTCCGTTGGTTAAAGGATATTGCTCAAATGATTATTCGCTTTTAATTATTTTTAATTATTCGCTTAAGACAAGAAAATTAAAATTAAAAAGTAAAATTTAGATTTTTATTTAACCACCTCACACCCAGAAACGAGAACTTCGCCAGTCACCCAAAAGCCTATCTGAAGGCACTTATTTGAGCGCTTATCACGGGAAAACTGGAACAGATATCAATTTACTTATTTTTCACTGATTGAAATCAAGAATAGAATTAAGTGAATACACATAACATTTAAAAAAATTTAAATTCTGTAAACTCGATAACTGCGAAAAAAAGAGAGGTTCACTCACTTTGTATTTCTTGGAAAACCAAAATTTTTTAAATGACATATAAGTAGGGTCATACCCGGGGTTAAAATCGTCTTTTGAACTAATAATTTTATCAACGCATGAAGGTAAACACTCGGAGCAGAATTTCTTGAGACAAATTCTGATCTGAAAAAAATGTTGAAAATTTTTTTGTGGGTAAAATGGCAATTTAAAGTTTGAATTGTTGATTTAAGTGCCCCACCAAACCCCACCAACTGGCTTATAATGCTTAATCGAAAGCTTGGAAAATTTTTGGTGCAAACCAATGCAGCTTGCAATTTTTTATAAAAACGTTAATTCCGCCTACGCATTTTTCATCAAAATGACCATGATTTTTTTTTCAAAATTCGACAAAACATTTTTTCAAAATTTTCGAAAAAATTTTTTGGTAGTTAATAGCTTAACTTTTTCTTAACACGATCCATGAAATTAAATAATTTAATGAGAAATATATTATACCTAAAAGTGCTCTACAAAGCCCAAAAAAGTGTTTCTTCATGCTTAATTTCTGACCACTAGGTGGCTTCTAAAATTTTGTTCGAATGGTCGGATTCGTTTTTTTTGAGAAGAGTTGACCTATAAGTTTATGGAATATTGCTGACGCTTTTAGTTTTGGCAGATAGTGCTCCGGGCGTATGGACCCTACATATAAGTTACAAATTTACAAGTGAAACTTTAGCTATTTATAGCTGGTCTCAAATTTGAAATATAATATCTCGATGGCTTACAAAACAATTATTCATATCGCCGCGCACCAAAATATATGCAGCAAATGTAAAAAATATTGCTCATCAGCTGATAACTCAAAATCAGTACCACTTTATGTTCAACACTTAACCGATTTGTCTTTGTCGGCTTGATATGGGTTAAATTGGCGTTCAATTCTTTCGGAAAATTATTTCTTGAAAAATATTTTGTTTTCATTATTTTGAGTTTTATAAAAATAACTTAAGAAAAAATTATACTTCGTATAGAGACTGCAGAATAAATAAACTTATATCAAAATAATTCACAAATACTTTTCTAAAAACTGGCTTCCTCAGAATTTCGATAATAAATATCGTTTTCACACAATTAATTTTTTAAGGAATTTTGGCGAAAATTCTAAAAAAAGTAGGAAAAAATATCTTTCGAACGGCTAATCGTATGAAATTTTCAACAATATTTTTGGAAGTGAAATTGCAAACCCTATGACGCATTTGAATTGTAGGTCTGCGACGATGTTATTTCTGCGCCGTTTTGGCCCCCTGAAATTTTTTTGCCTTCAGATAGTCGAAGGGTGTGAGGGCGTTAATGGTAGCTTTTTTGTCTGACATTTGTGGACGAATATTTGTCCCTGGGAATCAATAAATTATATTTTAAGTGTCATGCATGCACAAAACACTTTCCTGAAACTGGCTTATCTAAGATTTGTATATCATGTCAAGTTTGATAATAAATTTTCAGAAGTAAAACATAGCCGAAAAATCCTCATAAATCAACCCCCGTAATATTCAAACCAAATTTCCAAAAAAATAATTAATATTTTTTTGGAATCGCATCCACATTTTTTATGATGTGTTTTAAAGAAACGATTCTAAGTTTTTTTTCGCTCTTTTGGACGATTTTAGGTATGCTTGAGCCACTATAATGGCTCTGTGCTCACAATGCTTAAAAAATAAAAACATTTCCTTTGCAGATCATTATTTTGTATTTGGGTTTTAAAGTTTACTTTAGCAAATAAAAATAATAGAAGACTAAAATTTGAGAAACATATCGAGTAATTTTCACAAACTTTTCTAAAAAGTGCGAGCCTTAAAATTTTGAGTGACTATTCGGGCTAACTTCTGTGAGTGAACGTATTTTAATTTAGCTTTTAAGTTCAAAAAGTTTTAAAATTTGAATTTACATTTTTCATAATGTAAGTTTTTACAGATATATTTTAAAATGGGATGGCATAGAACCAATTTCATGCATATACCAATAATTAAATAAAACATCAGTGTTCTAGAACTCTTCTGCGACTTGGTGCTGTGGTGCTTATGAAAATAAATGTTCACCTTTGGTTTATAGCAGAAGGTCAGTCCTTCAAATCAGTGTTTTCAAAATTTCTATAACTTGTCTTGTTTTATTCTGAGCCCCGATTCAAAACACAAGAAACCGTTGAGTACCCAAGTTAATGACACGGAAATCAGGGGATATTTTTACCTCGAATTGAAATAATAACATTAACCGATTGCTTTAATGGACACAGGTATATAATTAAATAAAAAATTTCGTAATTTATGCAGAATTGACGCTTTAGAAATGAGCGGTACAGAATTATTACAGAATTTAATTCAATCTTTTGAGTACATGATTCATGATCAATAAAACATCATATTATTTACTACTCTACATTCAACATTTACGTATCTTATATGAATCAGGAATGTTTTCCAAAATAAAATTGTCCTCTTTTCTGAAAATAATCATTCATACTAATTTAAATCGATAAACATCGACGAGTTATCGGAAAGGACTTTGGCAGCAAACAATATGTTACATATTTGAATTATTTACCGTCAATATATATTATACGAGAAATGAAAATAAAATAGTTTGACCATCATAATTATTTCTAGTTCAAATTTGAAACAGAGTTATTCTGGGCAGTAATGCCCATCTTTGTTGTCAAATAAGGTAGGTCACAGTTTTACAAAAAATCTTTATTGATTAATAAAGAGGTACAAAATTAATTTTCAATGTTAAAACATTCACACGTCAAATAATTTTAACATTTTATTTTTAAGTGTCGAATATATCCTAAATAAATAAATACAATCAATAATAAGCGATAACATGTATTCAGCAACATTACAAACTTTTGTATTCGCTGATTGGTCGACCTTATATTTTTCGAATTCGTACCATCATAATCGGAATAATTTTATTACTTCTATGAGCAATGAGAAGCACTTTTTGTAAAAATTTCGTGTGTTGCATTTTAGTTTTTCTTGTGCTTGAAATATTTTTGATGAAGTTATAAAATGATCAAATAACAAAAACTGGTGGAAATGAGACGATAACATTGTGTTTCAAATTTGAGACTGGTTTGCTCAAACCAGTGTTCTGAACCGGGATCGAGAACCCGGACATTTTCACTAAGTGTCGGGACCGGCACGGGATCGGGATTGAAGTCGAAAATTTGATCGGTATCCCGAGTGTTTGTACGTGGTACGTGATAGAAAATTATTATGTGAAATATTACAAAAAAAAATTGACAACAATAACTATTTAAAAAAACAAATTTTCTAGGATTTTTTTCTGATTGCAGTGTGGACCAAACATGATGAGGTCGGAAGTTCCGACTCGGAACAGGATCGGGATTGGAAAAATAAAAACATTCGGGATTGAAAGAAAAAAGTCACTCGGGACCGGGAGGGATCGGGAATGAAAACTAATCCAGTTGCTGGCTCACACTGGCTCAAACTATGGGTACTGGTTTTATAAGTTGTTAATTAGAATCAAACCATCAAAGGTCAAAAATTGTGAATCACAGTTTGCTAACTAAAAAGAGTAATTTCAGAGCTACTGATTGCTACTTTAAAGGTGAAGCTTAATTACATATTACAGATTGTTTAATAAAATGAATGTTTTCACACAAGTTTTTCTCAAAATCCTACTCTTTCTTAACCTCTGATTGGTTTTTTATGGTATAACCATTCGGCGTTTTAAAAAATATGAAAATTGCGTGGAGTCATTTTTATTTGGAATATTCTGTTGGGGTCTTAAAAAATAACTGGGAACAAATTCGAGCCACCTCAGAAGCTCTGAGTCAGAAGAATATAAGAAATCAGTTCCTATTTGTAGACCATATTTAAAAAATCATAACTCTTTCTTGAGCCTCCATTCGCTTAACCCTTGGACGTTCAAAACCCCATTTGAGGTTTGAAAAGTTTAAAACGTCTCAAAAGTGGAGAATTAGCGCTATAAGAATAAAATCAGCAAAAGACTTGATAGAATTGCTCCAAGAAGTTCAAAAATCTAACTCAAATTTATTTTCGATGATCCTTTCAGAAGTGATTTTTCTTACTTTTTTGGCCAATTTCTCCAGAAAAACCTTTGATCGCTAATTCTCTAATCTTGTCAAACTGCAGAAATTTTCTGTTGATATCAGTTTTTAGGAAAGTCTTCGGAGAATCTGTCATTTAAATAATAATGACTTTATCGTTGCTAAAACTCTTTTTTTGTCGCGACTGATTTCTGAAAAAATAAAGAAAATGGAAAAATTCAAGACTTTGAGAAAAAGGCTAAAAACTTCTTTTCGTTGCTTATTTACGTACCCTTGAAAAGTTTATTTTAGTAAGCTGATTAATTATTCTGAAATTTTTGGCCTTCTGCTTATATACAAATTCAAAATGAGATAATTTCAATGTCTGGTCATCACACTATAATCGCTAATAGTTGAAGCTCAAATGAGGTTTTGTGCCTCCACTGAATTTTTTTTCGAACGTCCAAAGGTTAATCCCGTGAAGAAGGCGTTAACCCTTGTGAGCACAGAGCCACAATTGTGGCTCTAGCATACCTAAAATCATTCAAAAACTGCAAAAAACGGGATCGTAGAACCTTTTTTTTNAATTTTCAACTTAAAGTATCCCATGAAAAAATTAAATTATTATTAACGTGAATTTAAGCAATCAAAAGCTGTCAACAGTTGTACTTTATTACCATATTGACTTAAAAACAATAAAAAAAGTGTAATAATCTGCTTTTATAGGGAAAAATGAAGATTTTTAATCGAAAATCATGATTTTTCCATCAAAATTTTTAACTTATTTATAAATTAATATTGATTTATGAGATATAAATCAAAGTGGACAAAACGATGACGTAGGCCAGATACTTGTGCATCGTTTCCGACGGAAAGGTCACTTGTGAAGACAACTGTGACCGTGTATCACATGATATGGTATACCTTGCTTTTCTCACTATATTTTCTAAAAATAAAAATTGAAATTCTAGAATATAAATTTCGGATGCGAAAATATTACCTCTCAACTTCTTTATGCAGAAAAAATTTAAATTCCAACTGCCTTAAGCTTTCTGTAAACAATATTCAAAGTAGAGCCATAATTGTGGCTCTGGTGCCTTGGCGGAACTTTTTTTTATATGCTCACAAGGGGTTAAAAAGGGTTATCTGAAAAGCGCTCACGATAACGTTTCGCATTTGTGTTAGCTAGTTATTGAAAAATTTCTATTCGAAATTTTTTTGGATCGGATTGGTGGACCAGGGGTGTAAAAGGGATGATCCCTGACCGAATTTTCCATCCCTATCCCAAAAAAAATTTTCCATCCCTATCCCATCCCCTTGGCGGGGATGGGATAGGGATTAGAGTGGCCGCAGTGGGGACCATTTTTGGGAAGGGGCTAAAATTCAGAAAAAATGAAGCCATTTTGTAGGAAATTTTACGGAGATCCTGACCGACTGCGGCCACTCTAATAGGGATGGAAAATTTTTCCCATCCTCATTCCATCCCCTAAATACTTGGTTCAATTTAAAAAGTATTAATTATTATTTAAAATGGCAACCAATCTTGCCCTTAAAAATAACATACTGCCCTTGGGTCATTACCCTACGCCATAAAAAAATACTGAAAACATTTTTTTATAATAACGAAGATTTCCATCTAAAAAGTGGTTGAGAAGGGGATGGGAGGAGATGGAATTGAAGATAAAAAGGGATAGATTGGGGATGGTCATCCCTTCAGAATCCGTCCCTATCCCATCTCATCCCCGGCCTCCATCCCTATCCCTTTTATAACCCTGTGATGGACCCATTAAAAAATTTGATCGGATCCATGGACTCTCCAAAAAATTTGGATCCGATTTGAGCCAATTGTGATGACGTCTGCCGGCTACACAGTGCCGCGGCATGCCGTACTGGTCTCTAAAAGTTCAAACAAATTCATTTGGTAATTATTCACTTTTCAAATCTGAATTTCAGATTGACTGAATAATTAAATTAATTTAATATTACTATTATTATATCAGGCTTAACCTCAATTGTACGATTTACAAAACTCCGAAGGCTTGACGTTCGGCAATTCTATAACGTAAAAGTACGTCGTATTATTTGTTGTAAATTACAGCTAATTAAAAATAAAATATTGCTTACCCTTACTTGAAAAAGTTAATTCCAAACATATTATTGAATTCAAGGTTACTGTTATGAATTAATTAATAACTTTTTTATGATTCTTGTTACGTCTGATGAAAATGCAACCTAATCAGAAAAATTGCGATATTTCGTCAGAATTAGAATATCGCAAAATTAGAAATTCGATTGTATACAACGATAACAATACTTCAGAAAAGTTAAAGCATTTACAGTAGTTGACCGCTTAGAGCCCCGGTTAAAACCCAATGACCACTAAGAACCCCGTTTTGAGCAAATGAGTTGCGGCATGTCTGAGTTTCCGCTGACCTGTGAGCACTTAAAACCTCATGTTCAATTTTCTCTGATGAGGCTGAAATTATAAGGAATCCTTATTAAGGATATTAATTAATGTGACGAGCGGAAATTAAAGTGTGATTTTTAAAATTTCGGTATTCGCTGATTGGTCGACCTTGGATTTTTCGAATTGTGGCGAGCATAATCGGAGAAAATAGTTTTACTTTTTGGAACAATGAGAAGCACTTTTTGCCAAAATTTCCTGTGTTGCTCAATCAGTATATCGCATCATTTACGCAAAATTCCAAAATTTCTAACAACCGATCTTTCACATGCAACAATTCAAATGATTGTATTAGATTGTTTTACAAACAAGGGTTTTTCGTAAATTAAAAGAAAATAATATTTCCTGAAAAACTTTTAACTGATGTTCGGAAAATGCTAAGACTAAATAACCTTTCATCGGTAAATAATTATAACCTCTCCTTTGCCTATGACCACTCATAAGTTATCAGTCATAATCCCCCTGCCCAGTTAAGGGGATTTAGGATGCTTTCAAAAATTTCCTCTCGGCATGAGAATAAAACAAATAAGCACTGCTTTTCTATTATACAGTACTCGACAAAAATTTTGGGACTATTTTTGAGGCGCTAGAACAACCGGAAGTTCTTTTTCACAAACTGTACTCATCATCAGTTGGCTTTGTGTAATAACGGGGCTTCTAGATTTGGTGAAATATTTTAAGTACTCAAATCGAATTCGTCATGAAAAGTTATTATGGAAATATTAAATTTGTGAAAATATTGCAAAGAGAAAGTAAAATAAATTGATTTGAAGTTCGACTATTGTATTGATGTAATCCATAACTGTTAATTGACGCGGCACACCTCCTTCTATCACTGAAGTGGAATTTGCAGACAAAAATCCCAACAGGATCTTGAAAAATAAACACAGAAAAATGACTTTCAAATAAAATATTTTTCCATATTCAACCAGCCCTGAATAGATCTTTTATCACATTATTTCGAAATTCACATGTTTTTTCATATATTTTATATATATTATTTATATATATTATATCCCTTTATCACTTTTTGATTAGAATGCGTAGCCACGACGTTAAAATCACACGTTAAGAGGAGTAGTGCCTACGCATTCCAAACATTATGTATTATTACATAAGTATCCATTATATTATAGTCATTATATTATATGTGAGAAATTTTTTAAGAGAAAAAAGGTAAAAATGAAAAAAATGGGCCAAAGACCAGTTCGAAAAAGCCTAAACAATGATCTGAGAGAAATTAAATTTTATTTGGAAATACACTGAAAGCTGTATTTAGCCGGGGCTGTAAAAAGTAACATTCTGGTTATGTTTTTAACCGGTTGGTTGCATCATGCATGCATAATACTTTCAAGGTTTTGCACTTCAATATAAAACAATAAAAAACATTTTCTCATGTTTAGATCAATTTAAAATTATTTCTTTTTGAGAAAGGGCTACATTTTCCCAAGCAACAAAAATGTAGGCAACCTCATTCCCCTTCAAACCCAACTTTTTGGCATTAACTGTAATAGGGTTTTAAGTGGTCAACTTCTGTAGCTTGAGAACCACCAGGGAACTAATCAAAGTTCAAATTTCGCATCCACACAAAAAAATTACCATGAAACTGATTAAAACTCATAATTCGCATCAATACAAATTTCTCAAACAATTTTGTAAAATTTAAGTTGATTAATAATCTGATCTCGACACCGGGTATGGCTGTTAACGCCAATAGAAAATAGCATATTTTTATAAACAACTGACCAAATAATATTTTACGAAATCATTATTATTCAATATTTTTTCGTTTCGCACATAAACATAACGACGAACTCCATAATCAAAATTAAATTAACAAATTAAATCGAATCACACATTGATCATTCTGATATCATTTAATTCATCAATATTAACTTTTTTGTCTTATTGTGAACTTGTGTTTGATTTATGCAAAACCACATCAACCTAGGGGTCGGCAGAATGAGATCTGATCTGATTGACTCATTTAGATCGGATCGTTTTTCACGCATTCGATTTGACCTGATTTGGTTCAAATTTTGCACGTATTCGGGCCGATCAGCGATCAGTTCGAATCACATCAATTTTTTTCTAGCCTCTTTATTAAGCTGCCTGTTTGTCCTTTAGATGAGGACAAACTCTCGTCTTACACGGGATAAAAAATTTTATCTATAGTAAATTTGTTAAAAAAATTAAAAAGCAAAATTTTAACGCTTTTACATCTTTTAAAGCAATTTTAATTTCGACGCTCAACAAAAAAGTAATTTAGACTTTTGGAAATATTCCCTTGAATTTTGAAAGTTTTAAGCTGAAATTTGAGAAAAAATGAAAATTCTAAATAGTCTTTTGATGCACCAAAATTATTTTGTTCTTGTTAGAGTGTACAAATTTTGAACTTATTTAATTGACATAAAAATTGATTATTTGAATTCAGGTCCCTTAGCCGACAGATCGTGACTTTTTTAAAAATGCGGAATCCGAGCATTTGAGTTGTTGTTCAGCTCAAATCTTACCAATGAAATCTACTATTACCTTCTCTGCAGGCATTCAATTGGGTGCTAGTATCCCGCGTTGTTTGTTTTCAATCAAAAAAGTACAATTTGTCAACTGCCTTAATCTATTATTATTAATCCATATTAGTTGCTGGATTTTTATCCACTGGATTTTGTTTGTTTTTCATTTGCGGTGAACTTTTTGTCCGTTATTTTATAATAAACAGTTTTGATTCCCGATATAAATCATTTTTGAATATGTGAACTTTGAATATGATCAAAGTGATTATTAAATAATGATAAACGAATTTGATTCTTGGTTAATTCCGATAATCAACAAGTTTAAATTTTCAAGAAAAACTCGACAATGACCTGAATGTAACTTTTTGACAACTCCAACTAGAAGTTCTTTGAAACTGGTTTTAAAAGTGACATGTAGGTCATTGTCGAGTTTTTGGATTGAAACTTGTTATGATAAAGGTTATTGTTGTTTTTTTCGAAAGATTTAAATTTGTTAATAATAAGAATAATAAAACATTAATTTGCTAACCATAATTAAGTTTTACTTTCGATAATGTTAAAACTTCAACTTATAAATACTGATCAATATTTGAAATCTAAACCGTGTATTAATTACCAAATTTTAACATTATTCATTTAATTTTTTATTTTATTTTCATACAGCATGTCATATTT
Source organism: Oikopleura vanhoeffeni (assembly GCA_004367855.1). NCBI lineage: Eukaryota > Metazoa > Chordata > Appendicularia > Copelata > Oikopleuridae > Oikopleura > Oikopleura vanhoeffeni. The sequence goes on along the minus strand of SCLH01000266.1, from coordinate 297,546 downwards.
TTGCTTCAGTTCTTGATGTTTGCACAATTAACTATCGGCCAATCAAAACGGTAAAACTTTGAAAAAACGTAGGTGCTACGTAAATTGTGTAAAAATCAAGAACGGAAGCAAACATGTGAAACCCTGTAAATACTGTAGGTATTCAAAGTTAAGTAATAAAAACTGATCTGTTTCTTCAGTCACGAGTGTTATTTATTAAAAAAATTATTAAACACAAAAATTTGTTCTCGTAAAGTTTATACATGTATAAAATTTCTGCCTTTTGACTTTTTGCTACTTCTAATCTCTACATGAAAGTTTTTTTAAATGTATGAAAGTACCTTGATATTTTTATTCTTAATGTTATCCTTTGCTTTTTGAACATACAAAATGTAGATCAGCCTCAATAGTTTATAAATTAAGGAAAAAATTTCGTTTGATATAGTTTTGGCAGCAAGTGGATGCAACCACCAAACTCAATTGATTTAATTTCCTTCAATACGCTTTTTGCGCCAAAACCTAAATTTTTTAGTTCTTCACGATAATGATACTCAAAATCCCGATTTGTCTCTAAGCACCGACTCCTTAAACAATCCTTAAAACAGCTTAACTTTTAGCGATGTTTTCACAATGCTAAGCAACCTTTATAAATATTCTTGAATCATTTCGTTTTCATGAAAAAGTTCAAGCGGTAAATTTTTGAGCCCGGAAATCATATTTATTATTATCAAATTTATCATATTTATTATTATAAATTACATGTCTACGAAAAAGGGTGTCACTATCAAAAAATATTGTTTTGAGGTCGAAGTCGGTGAATTCAAGTCATTCTCAATTTTAATGTTAGTGACTTTCAAATATCAGGTGATTTTAACCTAATTTTACATAAATAACATCAATTAAATAAATTTAAATATAAACATAAAAACATGTTAAAAGGCTATAAAAAATTTATTTTAAAGGTAAACTTGATGTTTTGCAACATGTTTTTAAGGTTAATCCTTTAATTTGATAAATGATACAATTCCAAAAATAACTTCAATAATCTGCATTTTCCCACAAATAATGAAATTTCAAAATTTTCTACTTTTTGTAAATATACACAAATTAAACTTAAGGGAGTGGGCGTTGATATCTCAGCTTCTCGTTTAATACTTTTTGATAGAGAACTTTGTAGAGAATTTTCTGGAAATTTTTTTTCACTTGTAAGATTTTTTGTGGGTTTTGAGATTTTTTCAAAGAAAAGTTGGTTTTTCGGAGGTTGAAATTAAACGTTAAATAAAGGGTGACGATAAGTGAGATTTCTCAACTAACTTTTTTGGTTGCCCAATTTTGTAGAGAATTTGTCACTGAGCTTTTTAACTTCCATGATTTTTTCTTAATTTTTTTCAAATAAAGTAGGTTTTAGAAAATTTATAGTTCAGAATTTCAACAAAAACAAGAAATGAGGTCGTTTTTGAGACTCTGGAGACAAAAAACAAAAGAAAAAGGCTTTCATTTGAACCTTAATTCAGCCTTTGCGGTGAAATTGAAGTCCAAATTAAAAAATTCTACATATTTTAAAGGAGGAGTAGGCTTAGGCTGACCGCGGTTGTCCCCTAAGGCGAAACTATACATTTCTCGAAAAAAGTATTCGTCTCAAAAATTTTAAAAACTTTCAATTTCTTCAAATCCAGATTTTTTTGAAAATTTTGAGCACGGCTTCTGATTGGTTCTCAAAAAAATGCTCAGAAATAGGTTTTGATATGTTTATAGCGCGTAGCGCTAATCAAGGCGATCATTTTTTATATTAGAACATACCCACTCAGACCCCTGAAAAAAAAGTTATGGAGGGTCTTTTGACTACTTGTCCTTATAAAATAACAGTTTTTTATCAATATCTTTTGTTAAAGAGACATGCCATCTCTGAAAATTTCACATAAAACGGGAAATATTATTTAGCGCCTTTGAAACTAAAAAATTTCCATAACGATTGCGGTCATGTCTAAATTTTGAATATAAGGGCCACAAAGGCATATTTTCGACAAAAATAGCTGAAGTTTCATAAGTATTTGACAATGATAATGACCTCGAATTCATTTAAAATTGTTAAATGTGTATTTCAAACAAAATATCTTGAGATCTTGATGACCACTTTTTCTTCAAAAATTATTGAAGGGGGCGGTAAGAGCAAAATAATGACATATGACCGATTAGATAAATTATAAGGAAATAATTGATCAACTGTCCTTATACGACGAATTAGACTAAAAAACGATCAAAATTTCAAAATACGGGGAAAATTTTCTCATATTTCATGAATTTTGATCCAAATTACGTTTTTTTCATTTTTATCAGAATTTAATTTTTAGAATTTTATAATGACTAACAAACTTTTGTTAAAACCGAATCTAGAGTAAATTGGGCCCATGAATACGGAAAATGATATTGAAATTATCCCAAAACGTCGCCAAGAGGTGTGATAAAGAGTCAAAAATTTAGTCTTCCGGTGGGATTTGATAACGATAAGAGCTCTTCGAAAAACATTTTGTCGAATGAATTTGTTTGACCATATTTTAGCGCTGACAAAAACCCCCAAATCAGCACAAAAAAATTATCAAAACAAATTTAATTTTGGATCAAATTTAAATTTCGAAAGAAAAAACACGAATCTTTTTGTCACGTTTCCGGACTCATGTGACATAAAAAAACTTCAATCATTAATTAAACGTGATCTCCAAAAGTTTTTTCAGCACAAATTTTGGAATTGTATTGAAATTCGTCTCCAGAGTCTCACAGGACCTGTTAGTTGATTTCCCCTAGGGTCAAAATTTTGAATACTAAGAAATGCCAAATTTCATCAAAAACAACGTTTATTAGAACATCGACCCAAATGATCACGAAAATGACCTCAAAAAATTCGAAAAATGTTCACAGGTGGTGATAGAGTGCAAAAACAGTTTATCTTGAATGAAAAATCATGCTCTTAAATGCTGAATTCGATCTAAACTACGAAAAAACTTTATCAAACAACCTTTTTTTTTCTTATAAATTATCCGAAGATGTTGCTAAAAAGCAAAATTATCGAATAATTAATTTAAGAGAAGGTGAAAAACCGAAAAACGTTAGGCAATTAAAAGGCAAGACTTTATCAAAATTTAATTTATCAAATACGTTTTCCTACAAATTTGTATCTTTTTGCCTTACACGACTACGCATTTCTGATGAGGAGCATTCCCTTAACAGTACAGAAATAATACAGTTAAAAATTACATTTGATTGTTCGACATCGTGAAAACTTATCATGCTGCAAAAATTTCAGACCAAACATATGTTAAGAAATGAGCTCCAAATCGGTCAGAGGGGAAAATGGAGCTTGATGTTTTTAATTAAAATTGTGAAAAATGAGCCCCAAATTGGCCGGAGGCCGATTAAAGGGAGTTTTATTTTTCGAATTAAAATTTGTTAAAAATGCGCCCCAAATCGGCTGAAGGCCGATTAGAGGGAGTTTTATGTTTTTAATCGAAATTTGTTAAAAATGCGCCCCAAATCGGCCGGATGCCGATCAAAGGGAGATTTATGTTTTAATTTAAATTTGTGAAAAATGAGCTGCAAATCGGCCGGAGGCCGATCAAAGAGAGTTTTAGGTTTAACATCAAATTTGTGTAAAAATGACCCCCAAATCGGCCGAAGGCCAATTTCAGGGAGTTTTATATTCACACTAAAATTTGTGAAAAAATTAGCCCCAAATCGGCCGGAGGCCGATAAGAGGGAGATTTATGTTTTAATTTAAATTTGTGAAAAATGAGCTACAAATCGGCCGGAGGCCGATTAAAGGGAGTTTTATTATTGAATTAAAATTTGTTAAAAAGTTTTTAATTCAAATTTTTGAAAAAGTGAGCCCCAAATCGGCCGAAGGCTGATTTCAGGGAGTATTATATTTACATTTAAATTGGTGAAAAAATTATCCTCAAATCGGCCGGAGGCCGATTAAAGGGCGATTTATGTTTTAATTTAAATTTGTAAAACTGAGCTCCAAATCGGCCGGAGGCCGATTCAAGAGAGTTTTATGTTTTCAATCCAAATTTGTTAAAAATGCGCCCAAATCGGCCGAAGAAGGAGTTTTATATTTTTAATTAAAATTTGCTAAAAATGAGCTCCAAATCGGCCGGAGGCCGATTAAAGGGAGTTTTATTATTGAATTAAAATTTGTTAAAAATGCGCCCCAAATCGGCTGAAGGCCGATTAGAGGGAGTTTTATGTTTTCAATTAAAATTTGTTAAAAAATAAGCCCTAAATCGGCCGAAGGCCGATTAAAGGGAGATTTATGTTTTAATTTAAATTGGGAAAAATGAACCCCAAATCAGCCGGAAGCCGATTAAAGGGAGTTAAATGTTTTCAATTTAAATTTGTAAAGAAATGAACCCAAAATCGGCTCGAACCAATTAAAGGGAAGTTAATTTTTTTAACCTAATTTCGTGAGAAATGAGCCCCAAATCGGCCGAAGGCCGATCAAAAGCGATTTTATGTTTTCAATTCAATTATATTTAAAATGAGCTCCAAATCGGCCGAAGGCCGATTAAAAGTTTTATGTTTTTAATTCACAATTGTTAGCAATGTGCCTCAAATCGGCCGATAAGAGGGAGTTTTGTGTTTAAAATTAAAATTTGTATAAATGAGCGCCAACTCGGACGAAGCTTCGCGAAAACCGATTTAACGCGAGTTCATGTTTATTATTCAAATTTATGAAAGAGGAGCCCCAAATCGGCAAAAGGCAGATTCAAAGCGAGGTTATGGTTTAAGTTTAAATATGTTGAAAAATGAGCCCAAAATCGGCTGATGGCCGATTAAACACGAGTTTATGTTTTTAATTCAAATTTAAAAAATGTGATAATTTTTCCAATATCATAATTTTTTTCCATAAAAAATGGCTAAAAGTAGAGAAAAACAACTTTTCTTATAAAAAGTTAAATATAAATTAACCTCCAGATAAAAATTAACCTCCAATTACGTTTTAATATTGAAGAATCACCAATTTAAATTTGAAACATAATATCCCTTCAATCGGCCTTTGGCCGATTTAGGGCTCTTTTTTTCACAAATTTAAACTTAAACATAAAACTCCCTTAAATCGGCCTTTGGCTTATTTGGGGCTCATTTTTTGACAAATTACAATTAAAAACATAAAACTCCCTTTAATCGGCCTTCGGCCAATTTTGGGCGCATTTTTAGCAAATTTAAATTAAAAAAATAAAACTATCCTTATTCGCCATCTGGCCGATTTGGAGCTTATTTTTCCACAAATTTGAATAAAAGGATAAAATTCCCTTAATCCGCCTCCGGCCGATTTGGGGCTCATTTTTCACAAATTTAAATAGAAACATAAAACTCCCTTAATAGGCTTCCTTATTAAGCCTTCGGTCGATTTTGTGCTGTTTCTTTAGAAATTTGAATTAAAACAAAAAACTTCCTTTTATCGGCCTCCAGCCGATTTGGGGCTCATTTTGAGACAAATTACAATTAAAAACATTAAACTTCCTTAAATCGGCCTTCGGCCGATTTGGAGCTCATTTTTTCACAAATTTAAATTCAAACATAAAACTCTCTTAAATCGGCCTTCGGCCGATTCGGGGTGCGTTTTTAACAAATTTTTATCAAGACATAAAACTTCCTTCAATCGGCCTTCGGCCGATTTGGGGCTCATTTCTTTACACATGTTTTATCTGAAATTTTTGCAACATGAAAAGTTTCACGACGACGAACACCCAAATTTTATTTTTAACGATTCAGTTTCCTAAATTTTCTTGCTTTCAAACCAATGTTGCTCTCTAGCGGCACCGAGTATCATTTTCAATCAAAATTTCTGTATTTGAACAATGTGAAATTGTTCAATCTTTTTAATCAATATTTAATAAATATAAATTTGTTGAAGTCTTGCCGCTAAATTGACGAACGTTTTTTGGTTTTTCAACTTCTCTTTAATTTTATCATTCGGTGATTTTGCTCTCAGACAACATCTGCTGATAATTTATTAAAAAATAATATTTTTGATAAAGTTTTTTCGTATTTTAGATCAAATTCAGCATTTTATAGCATGATTATTAATTCAAAATAAATTATTTTTGCTCTCTATCACCACCTGTGAACATTTTTTGAATTTTCTTAGGTCATTTTTGTGAACATTGGGGTCGATGTTCTAATAAACGCTGTTTCTGGTGAAATTTGACATTTCTTAGTATTCAAAATTTTGACCCTAGGGGAAATCAACTTACAGGTCTTGTGAGACTCTGGAGAGGAATTGGAATACAATTCCAAAATTTGTGCTGAATAAACTTACGGAGATCTTGCTGAAATTAAATTTAAGTTGTTGTATGTCACATGAGCCCGGAAACAGGGCAAAAAGATTGGGGTTTTTTGTATGAAATTCACATTCTCTAAAATTCATAATTCGGTGATTTCGCTCTCTAGCATCATCTGCGTATATTTTATTATTAAATCAAAAGTTATTTCTTAATATTTCTCAAGTTTCATCCTTTTGCCATAGGTTTTTATCAAATCAAGCATTTTTCGATCATGATTACAAATTCTAGATTNTCAAACTAGCAAAGGTGATATTCCAAAAAACATTTGTAACTAACAGAATCAACTCTTCGCGGTAATTTGAACTTAACAGTAATCTGATACAATCCCACCTACGGCCGACACCTACGCTTTAAAAAGCCTCTTAAAAATACACGCAGTTCGTACCTACTCCTTCAATTTCATAATTTTTTATTATTTTTTTTGTGTCAGGCTCCAAAGAAGCCTCACACATAATGTATTATTGTTTTTTTACTCGGAATTTTTTGCTTGGCGGCCAAAAAAGCCAAATAACGAAAACAAAAAATTATGATTATTTATGATTTAAATTGAAAGTGCGCTATTTGTTTTTTTTTAAACGCTACCGGCGAGTTAAAAATTGCACCAAAATCCTTAAATGTTTGAATTTACGGAAAAAATTATTTTGAAGCATTTTTTTCTGGTTTCTAGATTTTGTCAAAAATTGGCTCAAAATGAAAAGTTGACATGGCCCCAAGAGACGCCGAAGCAAAATTTCAAAAAAACTCTTTTAGTTTATTGTTAAACAAGTTTTGTGCTTTCAGATGCAGTATAGAGTCGAAACCTATATCTCTCAAACTGGTTGGAGGAGAAGCTTTTGCCTGAGCTCCCAAACTGATCATTTCAAATAATTTTAATTTTTAGTTTTTTGCGTTTTGTCCGCCGAAAGCAAAAATTTTTAAACCAAAAGTAATTTTGCACGATTTGTTAGGCTGAACCGGAGCCACACACAAAAAAATAATAAAAATGATGAATAATTGAATGAGTAGGTACGAATGCGTGTCTTTTGAAAGAGGCTTTTAAAAGCGTAGGTGTCGGCGTAAGGTGAATTGTATCAGATTACTGTTAAGTTTCAAAATTACCTCGAAGGTTGATTCTGTTAGTTACAAATGTTTTTGGAATATCACCCTTGCAGTTTGACGGAAATGACCTTGGAAGAGGCTCAAATTTGCGACACCCACTCCCTAAGGGGTTCTATAGGCAAAATGAACTTTTTGAATTGCTTATTTCTCTCGGCATAGACATAGGAAGTGAATAAAAGATTCTGATAAGTTAGTTCGTAATCTCTCTGGAAAGACGTTTTGAATCATATTTTATAAGATAGCATGTTGAACCAACCGGGTAATGAGGTTAACCAGGAGCAAAAAATTCTTGAAAAAGCTGTATTTTTTTTTTTCGTCCTATTTAGGAAATGTTTCAAAATTTGACATTATCGCGAATTCAAAAGGCGGTGAAAAAACTGTTATCCTTTTTTTTTTATTTTCTCACCAAAAGGTATCAAATTGGCCGAAAAAGGACTGTTTTTTTGCTATTTTGGCACGGAAAGTTTCGATTTTTTTTCATGCTACATGGCAGAACTGTTTTTTCTCCATGCACTATATGTTTTTCGTAGAATAATTGTTACAAAACTTGTTATGCTGATGTAGACGATTTCATGTTTTTAACGTCCCTAGGAGTACGATTGAAATTATTTTTGACATCAATGTTCGTCCATCAGTTTTTTTTTTAAAGACCAAAGCGATCGTGAAGTTATGTTTTTGGAAAACGGGTATTATAAACTAGTACTATGACCAAATTTAACCGTTCGATGGGCGAGGGGCGTAGAGCAGAAGATTTTTGATTTCGACCCTGGTGCAGAGCAATTTTAATATTTTTCGGGAAAATTTTTGGTAATTTTTTAGGAGAATTTTTTGAGGTTTATATGACTTGAAAAAGCCACGTTGATGTTCAAAAATCAGTAAAATCAGACTCTAAGCTCTGTTATTCAGAAAGAATAACGACTTTGCCTATAGACTATATACTCAAAATAAGCTGTGTTCAATTTTATGAAAAAAATTCCAGAATGTTAAATTTTTTCCAAATTTTTATTTCCTTATATATTAAAACAGATCTACGTGGAGATCAAAATTCTAAGAATCCAGTCAAAATAATTTTCAGTACAAAGATATGGGCTGCCTATAGAACCCTAAGGGAGTACCACGGAGGCTGTATCTTCTCGAGATCCATACATAAGAAACTTAGATTTGTCATTGCATCGATTTGTCATCGGTTTGCTTCTTAATCAATTAAAAATTTTCACCCGACTTGACCACAAAATTTTGGAAATTCGAATTTTTCGCCAAGATATTTTTTTCAGTATTGTATGGCCCGCTCATTTTTCTGAACGCTTTGTGATGAGCATTGTTTTGCTTGCACCAGCTAGCCTGTTAGCTACATCTTCAAAACGCAATAATAAGAAATAAAAAAATTCAAAAAAGCTGAAATATTTTTTTAAATCGTGAAATGGTCAAAATTTTGTGGTACCTGAAGCTTTGCACTGTGGCATCAAAAACTAAATCAAGATATCGAGAAACCCAGCTCTAAAGTACCACGTCCCTCTATCGATTGCGAAGATGACATTTTTGTGGAAAAAGTTTTTGACTACAGTGCCTGGAAATGAATTTTTTTAACAGAGGCTGAAGATCACCGAAATCGCAGAATTTTTAACGTGTAAATTTCATCGATTTGAGCCCAATAGACCTAAGGGAGTAGCTGGTCGCATTTACAAGGCCAATAACAGGGTTTTCAGCGTGGCCTCGAATGAAATACTAGAACGCAGCCACGAACCATATGGAGTTTCAAGTTTTGGGTAATTGACATTAATCTTGCTTCAAAAAAATTGGAAGGCCTCTGATTGGCGCCGACCAATCAGGAACGACCTTTCGAAAAGTGGAAATATTTTTCACTTCAAAAGGCCTACTCCTCCCTGAGTTTTGAAAGATAGAAAATACTTTATAGCTTTTATTGACCAACAGAGAAACGCGTGGGCAAGAACCACCAGGGTCCGATTTGCTGCATTAAAATTTCATCCGATCTGTAATGAGCAAAAAAACTGTTTTTTTGGGCCTGTTTTTTGAGTGCCCTCGGGAAAATACTACTCTCCCTGGATTTTGACGGCATGAAACTTAAACTAGTATGAATACGATCCTAAGGAATACGGGCAGAGCCCGCAAGTCCACAATTTGCCATTTTTGTATTTCGTTTTTTGGAAACAGCGATTCAAGATTCCGCCGAAATTTCAAAAATTGAAAAAATGAAAGAAATATTTTCTCAAATCGCGAGAAAAATAGCTGTTTTCCATGACAATGTGAAAATAAAAACCACGACTTCTATCAACTTATTTTTTGTATCCAGATTTTCAGAAAAAAACTTTTAAAGTAAATCTAGAAAATTTCAATGTCCGACGTCTCTAAATGGCGACCCAGTCTCTCCCTTAAGGGGGTACTCAACGTATGACCTTGGAAGAGGCTCAAATTTGCGTCACCCACTCCCTTAACATTCAGTTTAAAAAAAATCCGTTATCTGCATAAGATTTCACGTTTTAAATCAACCATGTTGAAATTTGCACTTTATTTGTCCGATTTTAAGTCACCTAAAATATTTTAATTATTTTTTGAGTTCATTCTGAAAAAATAAAACGAGTAGCCAAAAAGACCCAAAAAAAAATTAGTCAAATTTCATCTTCAAAATTGTCAAGAAAAAATTTTGGCAGATATAATAAAGAGGCACAATCGTTACCAAGATTGGTTGTCGAAATTTGAAAAAAAATACCAAAAAACCGGTTATTTCACCATTTAACCGGATTCCGGTCATTTGAAAAATTTTTAATTGCCACCAGAGGACGCGGAATGATCGATTTACTTATAACCCGTAGATTTCATTATATTATTGTATACTTTGTTCTCGGGAGTGAATTTCCAGGGAATTGTACCTAATCATATGATTTACCGTATATCCTTTTTCCAACCTAAGTCGATGTTGAAAATGAGGGCTATCTCTATAGCGCGTGTTCGAATCCCACTAACTGTTGTCTTAGTGAACTGTTGGGTATGAGAAATAGACAAGGGCTGGCTCGATATTGGGAGCGTCAAAGTTGATTGGTGCATAATCACTAAGGCAATCACTAACACAATCACTTAGACAACATTAGTGGGATTCGAATACGCGCTATAGAGATAGCCCTCATTTTCAAGATCCACTTAGGTTGGAAAAGGGATATCTAAGATGATGCAACACAGAGTTAAAAAACATATTCCGCACATGATATAAAGGTTAACTTTCCGAGAGTCTGTTTGACCGAACTTGCAGACTTTTCTGGGACTTTTACTCGAATCATGTCGAAGAATCTTTCAATAACGGCAATTTTGCTTAATAAAGCAAATTGGTTAAGATACCACTTTAATTTAATTATTAGCAAAAATGATGAATCGGAGGTCCTTTTACAAAGAGCACACTCCAAAAGCAAAGTATGAATTGTAAAATATCTCATTTACTATCGATGTTTCACTTTACTAGAGTTGTTAGGATTTGTGAGTGATCAGTTTAGAAAATGATATCCTGCTTTTGAACAATAATATCTTTGAGTTACATAGTATTTACTTGCATTATCTTGTTCCGCATCGTGATAATATTTTTGTAAATGTGTTTTCTACGCTTTTAATGTTTAATTTTATCGAAGGTAGGAAACTAAACAGTTGAACTCCTTAGAACTCCTTAGAATTCGATGAAATACTAGAATTACACGAACATATGGGTTTGAGTTTATAAATAAACAAACAAAAATTTGCTCTCGAAAAATATATCGGAAACCTCTGATTTGCCGACCAATCAGCAACGAGCTTTCAAAAATGATGATATTTTTACTTTAAAATGTATCTCCTCTCTAAGTTTGAATGATAAAGAATACATTTATAGTTTTTATTGACCACAGTAAACGTGCGCAGAACGCCAAGGTCCATTTATCTTTTAAAAAAATTATCCAGCGCTAGAATGGGCAAAATTTTTGGCCTTATTTGAGGGGTCCCAGGGAAATTACATCTCCTCCCTGGATTTTCACGGTAGAAAATTAAAACTGGTATGAACGCGATACTGAAGGCTACGCCAATATTTCCATTTTTGACCTTCGGCTGTTTAAAAACAGCCATTTAAATTTTCGGAAATCGCGAAATTTTAAAAAAATGCTAAAAATCAAGCAAAATATTTAAAAATCGTGATTAAAATACTTTTTGGTGACTAATAGGAATAAAAAGACAACTGATCAACTCAATTTTGTCTATATTTTTGGAAAACAAACATTTTTAAAATTATCTGGAAAATTTCATGTCTTAGTGTCTAAATGCAACCAGTAGTACTGGTCCATTACTCCCTTAACACACTCTGTATAAAAATAAATATTTTTTTCTAATTTCTGTTTTTGGGGTTTATATTTTTTCAAGCTATTGTCTTGGTAAATAAAAATAAAATATTTCTTTGAAATTCAATTTGAAATCATAAAATTTGAATCTTAAAACACGAGTAATGTGTCACAGTAACTGTGATAAAGATAAAATTATTCAAAAAACTGCCCAAACGTCTCTACTAGGGTGGCCAAGGCTTTTTTCAGGTCGCTGTAACTCGGTCGGAATAATAGCGATTTGATGGTACTTACGACCTAATGTGAGGACCTTGAAATTGATCTCGAACAAAGTTGAGGTCAATTTCAAGGTCATCATATTTGGTCGAAATTATCATCAAAAAATTCTTTGAGGTCGACTTTCTAGTGAAATATTAGCAACCATGGTTCATTTCGAATATAACAGCGGTAACACGTGCAAACTTTGAAATATAGCTGGAGATGACTTTTGCTCTTTAGCGACTTTTCTGGTCATAATTGACCCATAGTTGCTAATATTTTTACCAGAAAGTCGACCCCAAGGATCATTTTTTGTGGTACTTTTGAGGCAAGACGATGAGCCTGAAATTGACCCTGAACTTTGACCGGTCATTAAGGTTGAAGTTTTCAAGTCCTCCAAATTCTGAGATTTCAAATCGAAGCGTCGTGTCAATGAGAGTAACATATCAGAAAAAAAATAATCGCCATATTCTAACAAATGGAGACGAAAAGTGGTTTTGGACACCTCAGAGTTAAAAATAAAAAAAAATTTATTCCGATTTTTTCTTGTCTAGCTACCGGCCAAATTTTTGTAGAAATTTCAGGACTTTCTGTTTATTTTTTGAAAAAGCCTTGGCCACCCTAGTCGCTACGCAAGCAATAATTGGTTTAAAAATGACAAATAAGAAAATTATGAGAGAAGTCGTTATTTAATCAGTTCAGTTCAATCCAAGAAAAATCTTCGAATTTCCTTTTATCGAACCGAATTTTTGCATTTTAATTATTTTGTAATTTACATTTACATTGTATGTAAAAATTGAAATTAATTTTTGATGGTTTTTAACTATTATAAATAATCTTTAACTCGTGTACTCAGACAGTGCCGATTGACAATGAGTTGTTATTTAGCACGCCTGTGCTTATAATGAACTACGCAGGAATTCTATGAAATTGATAATGCTTTAATTTTTTAAAATTCTCTATCTTTTACTCCAATAATCAATTTTCTTAATTTTCTGGTTTGTGAATTACATGTAGAGGAAATTTAATATGATTTGTTTGAAGTTATTTAGTGCCGATTGGCACTTGTCTGAGTACAGGGTTATAAAAAATGCTAGGTATACAGGTCAATGGTTTATAATCGTGTTTTATATCCTGTTCCAACCCCTTTGAATCAAAAACAGTTTTGTATCGTACAATACAAAACCATTTTGATTCAAAGGGGTTGGAACCGGATATACACTACTCATCGTGGAAACCGTTCCAAGTCATGCGTAGGTTTAAGTTATTTAATACAAAAAACGAGCTTTTTCTCACCGCTCGGAACGATTAGTATTGTAGTCACATTAGACAATTTAATCTTGATTTCACAATAAGAATTTAAATTTTGATTGCAAAAACCTAGTTGAACCGTCTGCTGCATTTTTAAACAAAATGTTTAAACATAATGGAATTTCCGATTAAATGAAAAAATGGGTCAAATCTGGATATTTTTATGTGATGCTTTTAAAGAGATTGAAAGCGAGACTTTCGATGCGAAACAAATAGTTCGGACTAGTTACATTAGAACATGAATTTCATTCCAAACGTTCTTTTTTCAAGATTTATTTATTTTTACGTCGTTGCATAACACACCAAATTGATTCTTAACTTGAATTCAATTTATTTCATGCAAAAATAAGCTGTTTGGGTTCGATATCACTTCTAAATTGTTTTTTATTTGACTGAGGTTCTAATAATTATAATTTCTAACAATCAAATGGTTTTGGTATCGATAAACAATTTGTGCAGATTTAAAAAAATTCCAAATTGCTTTACGGGGATTGTGGGTGCTTTATAAAATTTCCTCTCGGCATCAGAATAAAACAAATGAGAAATTTATTTCTATTAAACAGTACTCGACAAACATTTTGCGATTATTTTTGAAGCACTGGGACAACCGGAAGTACTGTTTTACAAACAGAACTCACCATCAATTACTTCACTTTTTTTTGTGTAATAACGGAGCTTCGAGATTTGGTAGAATATTTTAAATAGTAAAATCGAATTCGTCATGAAAAGTTATCCTAAACATATTAAATTTGTGACAATATTCCAAAGAGAAAGTAAAATAAATTGATTTGAAGTTAGATTAATGTATTGATTTAATCCATAACACTGTAATAATGCACCGCACTCACTTCATATTAGTGATAGCGGGAAATCTAAGTGAAATTAGCAGAAAAAAATTTCGACAGGAACTTAAAAATAAACACAGGAAAATGATTTTCAAAGAATATATTTTTTCATATTCAACCAGTCCTGAATTTATCTTTCACCACATAATTTCGAAATTTACATGTATTATGTACAATGATTCATGTTTTAAATTAACCGTACAGAACGTGAGCAGTCCGCCAAGTTGAGTTTTTGGAAAAATTCTTTGATTTGGCTTCAGAATCACCAAAATTCTGAAGCCAAATCAAAGAATTTTTCCAAAAACTCAACAAGGCAGTCTGCTCACGTTCTGTACGGTTAATTCAAATCCATGAATCATTGTTGTACTTAAAAAAACTCAGGAGGAGATATATTTTGACAAAAAGAAAATTTTCAAAATGTATCTCCTCCCTGAGTTTTTAAAGTACAACAATGATTCATGATTTGAATATAACCGTACAGAACGTGAGCAGACGCCAAGTTGAGTTTTTGGAAAAATTCTTTGATTTGGCTTCAGAATCACCAAAAACAGTATTTTGACTCTCATGTTAACTAGAGCAAAATCAGTTTTTGGTTGATTCTGAAGCCAAATCAAAGAATTTGTCCAAAAACTCAACTTGGCGGTCTGCTCACGTTTTGCCCGGTTAATTTAAAACATGAATCATTGTTGAACTTTGAAACTCAGGGGGAAATACATTTTGAAAAAAAATTCCGTCACTTTTGTAAGCACGTTTCTGATTGGCTATTAAAAAACCTTAAAATGCGACGACCACCCCCTTAAGTATCCTCAAAAAAGTGCGACCGCTACCCCCTTAAGGCGTGTAAGCGAGTTTGGGAGCAAAAAAACCCCCTATTTCGGCCAAAAATACGATTTTTCCAACTAAATTATTATTTTTTTTGAAAAATATTGATTTTTGAAAAAAATTATTCCTACCAAAAGACGCGCAATAAAATTTCACACAATCAAGTATATGTAGAAAGTCAACTCTAAGTAGTCGATTTTTGCCGAAAATCGATTAGTGGAAACCCTAACAATCCCCTTAAACTCGAGCTCACTCCCCTTTCAACTCGAGCCCACTCCCCTTTAAACTCAAGCCAATCCCCCCTTAATGTCGAGCTCATTACCTTCTTAATATCAAGCCCACTCCCCCTTAATATCGAGACCACTCTCCTTTAAACCTTCGACCCGACCCGACCTCCGATTTTTTTTTTATTTTTCCAATTAAATTTTATTTTTTGAACAAAATGTAAATTTTTTAAAAAATTTCCAATTTTTAAACAGAATGTCCAAGTTTCAAACATAATTTTCAATTTTGAAACGTCATTCTAAATTTTTCTAAAAATTTTTTGAATTTTTGGACAAAATGTTCATTATTGAACATAATTTTAAGTTTTTTTATAAAAATTTTCACTTTTTATGTAAAGTTTTCGAAATTTTCACTTTTAATGTAAAATTTTGCGAGTCAGAAAGTCGACTTCTATTCCAGGCCGAAAATTCCGACCTTGCGACCCGGAAAATCCGTCTCTGATGATATATATATATTTAAGAAATATTTACAAATTTATAATAATAAAATGATCGATTTATAGTCTAAACTACATAAAAAATTATGTTTTTTCGAAAATTTTTTGCGGTCGGAAGGTCGGCGACCTTTTCAGTCGGTTCGGCACCGACCCGCCTGGCGTTCCGGGTCGAAATTTCCGACCCGGCGACCCGAAAAAATCCGATCCCTGGCACCGACCCCTTAAAGCTCCTTTAATCCCCTCTGACCCCTTCAGGGGGTGGTCGTCGCATTTTTAGGGTGTTTCAATGGCTAATTGTCGCACAAGTACAAATCGTTGAACCAAATATAACCCTTCAGAGAGATCCTCTCTCTCATATATTTAAACAAAACGGCTCGTCCAATCAGAACCGTGCTTACAAAAGTGACAAAATTATTATTTCAAAATGTATCTCCTTCCTGGTTTTTTATATACAACAATGATTTATGACTTTAATAAACCGCACAGACCGTAGGCAGATTACAAAGTTGAGTTTGAGATACATTTTGAAATAATAATTCCGTCCCTTTTGTAAGCACGGTTCTGATTGGACGATCCATCCGTCATGACGCGTCACTTTCGATTTTTTTTCAGGATGCAAATTTATGATTAGATTTTTGTTTAAATATATCAGAGAGGTTATATTTGGTTCAACGATTTGAACTGCGACAATCAGCCATTGAAAAACTCTTAAAATGCGACGACCACCCCCTTAAAGCGACAGATTTTGGAAAATGAAAATGCGCTTGAAGGGGTCAGGGACTGTTACAGTAATTATTAAACATCTAAAAATTTCTTCGAACTTTATTCCAAAATGGGCAGTCTTAAAAAAATCAAAACTTAATGTAAAGCCCAAAGCTGTAATTACTTTAGCTGTGAATTTTTTTACAGTCTAGACAATTCGAGTCGTCCACTCGGGGCACACCGCTAGTAGCGTGGAAGGATACGCGTCTCTGATTGGCTCAGATTTGGCTTTCTTTACAAAATGATAAGAGACCATGAGTAATAGCTTGTTGTCAGACTTCAAAATTGACTTAATCTAAAAATTTTTTTGGAGGGTTCGGTGAAGTATTGAGTTCTGAGCATTTGTTAATAATTTTTTTGGTATTAAAAAAATCCACATGAAAACAAAATCATTCAATGAAAATATGACGTCATTGATATCCAAAAGGACTCAACTGACCCAATTTTTTCCATCACATCGCCTAATTTCGTCAATTTCTAATATCATCTCATCCAAAAGCAACGGTAGATTTCCTTTAGAAACTAATTCAAGATAATTTATGATATTTGCACCTGAATTGATTAAGTTTGAAATTTAACTGAATGGCCGGTATTTCATGCGGTAACTGGACATAACAAGACGTCACTTTTTTTTAGCTATTTTGACACTTTTTTAATAAAGGTGGTTGACGCTAGTTGCGTCACGCTACATACTTTATTTGAAACTCATGAATCATTTTCTGGAAATATTTTTTTAAGGCAAAAAAAATTTCAAATTTTCTTCAAAAAAACTTTTACCTCTGAAATGAAGAAAAAAAATTTTTTCAAAATTTTTGCACCCAATTTTTTTTTTAAGTTTATTTTTAATATGTTAACTCTCCTCCACACTTTTATTCATACAATCCTTTGATAAAACTAACCAACTTTCCAAAAAATTTTATTTATCTATACTAAAACAAAAAAAAGACGCCTACATTTAATCAAAAAAGCCACAAACGTTCTATTTTATGTAAAATAAAGAGTTTATGGTCCGAACCAATCAGATGGGTATCGCGTGATGCATAGTTTTCTCGCTAAGCAAAACGTAGGTTTTCTCAATGTTGTCACGGCCTTGCAAATTGCTCTTGCTTTTTATTGTTCTTAGTTAGGGGGTTCATCGAGAAACAAAATTAATACTTCGAATTTAAGTACGCAGGGTTCAAGTATCGAAGATACGTTTAGATTTCTTGGATCCGGTTCTCGATTTCATGGTGAAGCAAAAACAATTTTCAATAACATAAATAAATCTAGATTTTATCTCGCATTTAATTGTTTTTTGACAAAATAAAAAAATTGTAATTGGACATCCAACATTGTAATTGGACTATATGACACTTTGACAACGATGCATCATGCGTGACATAAAGAAATTCATCACTATCCAATTCAAATTTTTAAATATTTTAAGTGAAAATTAAAAATGAACCACCCTATGTCACATGATGAAAACTTAAAACGTTAGAAGCCACCAACATGTTGTCAACATGTTGCAACATAGTGAAATTGCGGAGACAACCTTACATTCTGATTGGTCGGTCAACCCACTGTTCTGAAACAGGATCCGTTTATTTACGAGCCGTTTATTTACTTATAATAAACGCATTGGGAAAAGCGTAATAATTCGAAAAGACCAAAAACTCTTTATTTAACTCTCATCCGCCCGTCAGGCCCTGCAGGGCCTAATCGACTTTAAACGTTTTTTCGACCCTAATACTTAATGGGATCATCGTCGACCAAGTGAACGCTGAATTTTTTTTCAAAATTTTTTTTGCGGATTTTTAGTGGAATTACAGTACTTAATAAAGAAGTCTTAATTACAGTACTTTTTTTTGAAAAATCTCAAATCTGTTTAAAACATATATGAGACTATTCTACAAAAAATAATAAGACTTTTTTTCTATCACGGTATAGTCGAAAAACGATCACGTGAGTCACGTGACGTGACCTTGTAAATGAAAAATAAGATATTTTGAGAAATCTAGAAAATATGAAGATGGAACTTATTTGAACAAGCTTTCTATGTCTTATTCCACTGCTGATAACGTTGATGTCGTTTTAATTTTAAAACGGTAAAAATTTAGCTCAGTTCTCATTTGTTCTAAATTCAAAAGTTTTTTTAGTATTTTTTTTAATTAAACGCTGATTTTTTAACTGCATTGGATGCATTTATAATCAAAATAAAATAAAAGTTTTTGATCCATCAGCGAGATAATTGTCTAAATTAGATCATCAAAGGCTTTAAGCAATTAATAATTGAATAAGTTTTTGAATGAAAAACTATAGATAATTGACATTTAAAACATTAGGCGCTGCAGGGCCTGACGGGCGGCTGGGCCATCTTTAACTGTGGTCGTACCCGAGTTAAATCAAGATAGTAAAAAATTTTAAAACAGCATAATTTTATGCTGCAACCCTACTCATGATTCATTGGTCATGAAGTTTGTTTTCAAAGCAAAATTCTTTAGCAAGGTTTGTTTAATCGTACACCTCTCGCGTCCCTGGTGTAGTATCTAAAGGCTTAGTAGCTGACGGCCATAGATAGTAGTTAACCAGATAATATATCTCTATTTGTTTAGGTCGCAAAAAAATGTCCGTGAATGATCATTTAGATTAGGGTGAACGCGATTGAAGCATTTCGGTGTTATAGCGGTCGGGCAAAAATATGAGGGTAGTATATTTTTTCAACAAAAAAATTAGAAAAAATTTTCGAAACTTTTGGTGTTTCCTCCCGCGGGATCCCGGAAGTGTTATTTGCGCTATTTGACCACGCAATCATAATACGATAATTGTTCACTTTAGGAAACTTTATAGTGTATACTTTAGTAAATTTCCGATAAATGTTCATATTCGGAAATTGTTGAATTTTGCTTCAAAAAATGCATTACGCCTTTGAAGATCGTAAAAAACAATAAAAAATCAGTTTATGTTTAAAAAAATCAATTAAAAGCTCCTCCAGCAATCCTCCAGATTCACAGAAGATATTTCGCGGTGTCGTTTATTTACATAAGTTTTGTGAAAGACACCATTTCTCAAAGACAAATACAAGGACATTTTTTTTTTGATTCTGAAAAAGATTGAAAAAAATTACACTGACATTTTTCCTATCGAAAATCATATTTTAGATCACTGGCCCCTAGAGTTTTTAAAAAATCCACAACTAGAAAATATAAAAGCTTCGTCCGTCTTGTGCAGAAACCGGAATTTTTGCGTTGGTAGCGCGAATCAAAAAATAAAATTTTTGAAGTGGCATTTTGATGATAAAAAACGACAAAAAATGAGAAATCAGTTGTTTTCTGAAGACGGTATTATCAACTTTAGGTAAATTGTGGCCACAGGTGACGGTAGAACTAATTATTAGTTTTCTTATTTTCACTTCGAAAAAATACGATTTTGCAATTTAGCGCCACTTACACAAAAATCTAAAATTTTACCCTATTAAAGTTTTAAATAATTAGATTAAGAGTATTCTCAAAAAATTAAAAACATCTATAATCAGACGAAGGCAAACATAAAATTTCTATTTTTGACTTTTGGATTTTCTAAAAGCTCTCCAGGACCTGTAGTTCAGGCTAGGGGTCAGCACAATTGGATTGGATCGGATCGGAAAAATCGATCCGATCCATTTTTTCTAAGAGGGCTACCGATCCGATCCAATCCAATTTTTCGAGAAGGCCACCGATCCGATCCAAAATTTTCGAGAAGTCCACCGATCCGATCCAATTTTTTCAAAACCGATCAGATCGGTTAAAACTGCATTGTTTCAAGCTATGTAGTTGTGATTTTCGGAATAAAAATTGACTTTATTATTAAAAAAACAATTAAAAAAAAATAAGTTTTAAAAATTTTGATGATTGAAAAAAAAATCTAAAAAAATATCATTGAAAAACGTAGCAACAAATACGAATATTAATAATTTGAAATTTAATCACAAAATAGAGAGTTTATAAATAAAATTGTCATTTCATTTAAATTCATTTAAAAAATTTAAAATTTCATTTAAAAATATGAAATTTTATAAAAAAATTGAAAATATTATAAATAAATTGTGTTTTCACGAGGAAATTAAATTTTTTAGTATAATTGCAAAGTTTATCAACAAATTGGACATTTTTTATTAAAATTGAAAATAGCATAAATACTGAAAAAAATACTTAGAAAAAATTCAAATTTCCGAACTTTTTTTTGGTCAAATCAAATTTGTTTTAATTGATTTAGAAGCAAACTGATGACAAAATTTTGAATGCAAGAAAAATTCAGTTTCTACTATGTATGGATCTCGAGAAACAGCCTCCGTCGGTTACGTCAAATTTCACCATCTAAAAAATATTGTTAAAAATTTTTTTGAGATTTTAAATTTTTTTTAAGTGGAGTTCAAGATTACATTGCAGGCTACCTGATGCACGTTAAATTAAGGTTATCGGTCATAGCATTAAAAACATATAGCATAAATACTAAAAAAAATACTTGGGAAAAATTCGAATTTCCGAAATGTTTTTTGGTCAAATCCAAAATTTTTTAAATGATTCGGAAGCAAACCGCTAACAAAATGTTGAATGCAATTAAAATTAAGTTTCTCCCATGTATGAATCTCGAGATACAGCCTCCGTCGGTTACTCCCTTAAGCGATATTATTTCGAATCTTCTTTATATGCTGGAACAGATACAATATCTGAATTTTGGACTTGATTGGAAATTCGGTTAAAATTTGCTAGTTTTTTCTTAATTCTATTTTTTTTGGACATTTCTTTAGCTCGTTCGGCATTTTTAATCAAAATCGCACCATTTTTGTCGCTAATTTTAGAACTATCCATTTCTGGTATAGAGTTAAGGTAATTTACATATTCATCCTTTCTTCAGATTCCGCATTTTTATCAAAATTTTCTAGTTCGGAATTATTCAAATTTTCCAAAAAATTTTCATGTTCGGCATTATTCAAATTTTCCAAAAAATTTTCACGTTCAGAATTATTTAAATTTTCATCAGAATTGTCCAATTCAATGTCTTGTGTAAAATTTAAATAATTCGAGGTATCGAAATTATTAAAACTACTAGAATTATTTGAGTTCTCGTTTATATTTGAAATATGCTGATTATTGGAAGTTTCAAAAGATAAAATTGATTCATTATTAGGACGTAAAAATCTAGTGTCTAATGGACTATCAGGTCTTATTTCTATAGGGATATCTCTGAGTTCACTTATCTGATTTGTTTGAGCTATCTCTCCCTCCGAATTTTCACACCTGAATCCCTTGAAATTTCGTTTATTTACAAAACCGACATTTCGCCGTTTTTTAATTTTTGGCATTTTTTTCAAAAACATGAAAATACTCATATTTATAAGGGATTTTTTATGAAAGAGCGATTCCAAAACATTTATTTTGAATCCTTGATAAACGAAATATGTGAGTTCAAACTCAACTCAGCAGGCCAATATTTGATGAAAGCTGCTTTGATAAATACAAATCAGAAATTTATTTTGCGCAGCGTTCGTACTTTGAAAAACTTTTTGATGCGCGAGACTAAGCAGTTCCCACAATCCGTAGTTATAACTTTCAATAGATGATCGTCAAATACGATGATGGTCAAATAAAAGATAAATGCTTTAAATATAAATTATGTGTCGACCGTAATATAGAGAAAACAAAAAATATTTTGAATCCAAAATCAAAAAGCAATTTTCCATAATAACTACACATTCGATATCAACATTTAAATTATTTATGAGATGATCAGGCTTGATTCTTTAATCTGGCATTTGTAAATTTTTTTTTTGGAAGATAAATAATTTATTTCACGAACGTGAATTAAATTTAAAAATTTTCCTCGGTGAGATTTAAGAGTGATATTCTTAAGATCATTTTGCAAAACAAATCTACAATCCGCTGAAAACTCAGGGAGATGTGAAGTTTACTTTGAAGGCGCCGCCTGGCCGAACTTAACAAATTTAATTTAAAACATAAAACTTCCTTCAATCGGCCTTCGGCCGATTTGGGGCTCATTTTTTCACAAATTAAATTTAAAACATAAAACTCCATTTAATCGGCCTTCGGCCAATTTGTTGCGCATTTTTAAAAAATTTAAATTGAAAGCATAAAACTCCCTTTAATCCGTCTCCGGCCGATTTTGGGCTTTTTTTCCACAAATTTAAATTCAAAATATAAAAACTTTATTTTATCGGCCACCGGCCGATTTGGGGCTCATTTTCACAATAAAAGTTAAAACATTAAGCTCCTTTTATCGGCCTTCGGCCGATTTGGAGCTTCATTTCTTTACAAAATGTTTAATCTGAATGTTGCAGCATGAAAAGTTTCACGACTCGAACACCCAAGTGTAATTTTTAACGATTCAGTTTCCTAAATCTACTTGCTTTCAAACCAATTTTGCACTCTAGCGGCTTTACGAGTATCATTTTCGATCAAAATTTCTGTATTGAACAATGTGAAATTGTTCAATCTTTTTAATCAATATTTTATAAATTTAAATTTGATGAAGTCTTGTCGCTAAATTGACGAACGTTTTTTCGTTTGTCATTTTCTCTTAAATTTATCATTCGTGATTTTGCTCTCTAGCAAACATCTGCGGATAATTTATAAAAAAAAAAAGGTTTGTGTAAAGTTTTGTCGTAGTTTAGATCAAATTCAGCATTTTAGAGCATGATTATTAATCAAAATAAATTTTTTTGCTCTCTATCACCACCTGTGAACATTTTTTTGAATTTTGTTTAGGTCATTTTGTGATCATTGGGGTCGATGTCCTAATAAACGCTGTTTCTGATGAAATTTGACATTTTCTTAGTATCAAAATTGTGACCCTAGGGAAATCAACTTACAGTCTTTTGAGACTCTGGAGACGAATTGAATACAATTCCAAACGGAGATCTTGCTGAAAAAAATTCAAGTTGTTGTATGTCACATGACCCGGAAACGGGCAAAACAGATTGGTTTTTCTTGTATGGAATTCACATTCTCTAAAATCCACAATTCGGCTGATTTCGCTCTCAGCATCATCTGCGTATATTTATAAGTAAATCAAAAGTTATTTTTTTAATAACTATAGTTTCATCCTTTTGCCATATTTTTTATCAAATTAAGCACTTTTTCGATCATGATAACAAATTCTGGATTTACTGTTTTTGCTGTCTAGCACCACCTGTGAACATTTTTTTTATTTTTAAGTCAATTTTGTTATAAAATGGAGTTGATTCTTTCTAGACGAAGTTTATAGCAAAATTAGACATTTTAGTATCAAAAATTTTGACCCTAGGGAACATCAACTTACATGCCCTGTGAGACTTGGAGACGAATTTTAAAACAAATTCAAAAAATGTGCTGTGGAACTGCGGAGATCACGCTGAATCAATAATTGAAGTTTTTGTATGTCACATGAGTCCGAAAACGTGACAAAAAGATTCGTTTTTTTTTTTGTTTCAAAATTAAAATTGATCTGAAATTGACGTTTTGAAATTTTTTGCTGATTCGGGGTTTTTGTCATGCTGAAGAATATGGTCAAAAAAATTCAATTTGGGAAATGTTTTTCGAAGAGGTCTTATCGTGATCAAATCCACCAGAGTAGGAAGCACATTGCGTTTTTTGAAAAATTGCTCTCTAGCTCTAACTAGATTTTTTTTTTATTTCACCTTTACAATGTTTCGTTATCTCACAATCTTTGCTCAAAAGTCAAATATTCCAAAAAGGTCGTTCCCTACCCCCTTAATATATTTGCATTTTGGTCTGTTTTTACTAATTTGTCATTTTGGATTTTTTGTTTAAAATTTTGAATTTTTTTAGATGAAAACAAATTAAAATAAATGATTTAGATATTTATTTTTAAATAAAGGTTATTTCTCTCTTTTTTGACAATTTTTGAAAGTGTTTCAATAAAAAGTGAATTTGAGGTACTTTCCAGACCATTTTAAAAAAATATTTTAATTCAGAATACGAAGACTTATTGTTGATTGAACAAAAAAAACCAGCCAATACAGTGTCTAGTAAAAAAATTTCATCAATCAACTGATTTATCCAAAAAAGCGATCAGGTCAACGTGTCTCTAATTTTTTTAGAACATCGGAGACTGTCGTTTTGAAGAGATAAGTATTGGTTTACAATTAAAAAATAGTTTATATAAGATTTGAGTGAGAGAAACTCTTAAAATAACGTATTTCTTAAATTTTCTGTTATTTTAGCTCATATTTTAATATAAAGATTGGACAGCCTAGGTTAGTTCGCAATCGTTTAACAAAATTTTAATCAACTATTGTTAGAATTATCAGTTTAGTTGTCTCAAGAAAAATAGGGATGGAATATCTCTAATATTTGTTTTATCGGCTTATTACGGAACAATGGAAAATAACAAAATCATAAAATTGCTTAGATCTTTTTGTTGATTATCCCAGCCAATCAGTTTTTAGAGAAAAAATACCGCGTTGAAATTTGACGCATAAAAAATTTATCAGAAAGAGAAAAAAATTAGAGAATTACTTCGAAAACCACGTTTCTGATTTCGGGTGTTTTGACGCGCCAATTTCTAGATATACCGCGGCCATGAAATGAGGCTGAACCCACAAATTTTCCCGATTTTATTTGAATATTTTTTCTGAAAATATGGACAATTTTGAAGATGACTGGTAGTATTTTTATCTTCATACTTAGCCTAGGTTTCAACGGTGGTCGACAATTTGCTGTAACACCCTACTTAGCCAGAAACCTACTTTTTCATCATTTTGAAAATATCTGTCTTAATTTAAGCATTTTAATCAAAAATTATGGATTTTCAGGAATTAAAAGTACTGTTTTGGAAAATAAAATTATCGAAATTCAATTTCGAATCGAAACTTTCGATAGTAACAGCCCTCCGCGAGGTCATCAGCTGTTCATTAATATATGTTTCAATATTGTGACTAAAAATCCAGGAAGAAATAGGCTTTTCCGCGAGCCTCTTAAAATCAGCTCAAAATTTTTGAGTTTTTGCGTTTTCTAGACCGAATTATTTTCGAATTTTTCAAAACGATAGTAACAGAACCTGCGTGTGTTTCTTGTGGTTTTTAAAATCGAAAATAATTTTTCTAGCCCCAAAACTCACGGTGAAATAGGCTTTTTGCTACAAAATATGACTCTACTTTGACGCTCGTTCCTGATTGGTCGAGCAATCAGTGATCCTTAATTATGGTTTGGGATGTGAGATTTTAGGTTTAATTAATCTACCAGGCTAAACAATTGGGTATCACAATGTATAGTTTTACAGATATTTGCCCTCAAAACCAAGAAAACGGCATTTCTTACAGAGGGGTACGCCCACATCCTTAAGGGTGATTTTTTTGAACCAGGGCATTATAATGGATATAAGTACGAGGGTGTGGTATTCAAAATGTATCTCCTCCCTGAGTTTTTAAAAAACAACAATGATCATGATTTAAATTAACCGTACAGAACGTGAGCAGACCCCCAAGTTGAGTTTTTGAAAAATCTTTGATTTGCCTTCAGAATCACCAAAAACAGTATTTGACCCTATGTTAACAAGAGCAAAATACAGTTTTGGTGATTCTGAAGCCAAATCAAAAAAATTGTTCAAAAACTCAACTTGGGGAGTCTGCTCACATCCTGCCCGGTTAATTTAAACATGAATCATTGTTAAACCTTGAAAACTCAGGGAGGAGATACATTTTGAAAAATATTCCATCACTTTTGTAAGCACGTTCTGAGAGGTGGTTAGTTATTTTTTTTAGGACGAGC
>SCLH01000266.1:238324-271332 GCA_004367855.1 Oikopleura vanhoeffeni | reverse complement strand
ATATATAAACCCAGTGAAAAGATTTTCATCAAGAGCCCATATCCGTATTTGTCAAAATGCACCGAGGCCCTTAAGGGAGTTTTATGTTTTTAATTGATATTTGTGAAAAAATGAGCCTCAAATTGGCCGAAGGCCCATAACAGAGAGTTTAATGTTTTAATTTAAATTTGTTAAAAATGAGCCCAAAATCGGCCGAAGGCCGATAACAGAGAGTTTTATGTTCTTTATTCAAATTTGTGAATGAATGAGCCCCAAATCCGCCGAAGGCCGATTAAGGGAGTTATATGTTTTTAATTCAAATTTGTGAAAAAATTAGCCCCAAATCGGCCGAAGGCCGATTACAGGGAGTTTAATGTTTAAATTCAAATTTTTGAAGAAATAGCCCCAAACCGGCCAGAGGCCGATTAAAGAAAGTTTATGTTTTTAATAATTTTCTTCTAAAAATGCGCCCCAAATCGGCCGAAGGTCGATCAAAAGCGAGTTTATGTTTTCAATTCAAATATATTTAAAATGAGCTTATGTTTACGAGTTTATGTTTATTATTCAAATTTGTGAAAAATGAGCCCCAAATCGGCAAAAGGCAGATTCAAAGCGAGGTTATGGTTTTAGTTGACATATGTTGAAAAATGAGCCTCAAATCGGCTGATGGCCAATTAAACGCGAGTTAATGTTTTTAATTCAAAATTTGACAAATGTAATAATTTTCTTGATATCATAAAATTTTCTTCATGAAAAATAGCTAAAAATAGAGAAAAACAAATTTTTTTGTGATAAAAATTGACCTCCAATTACGTTTTGATATTAAAGAATCACCAATTTAAATTTGAAACGTAATACTCCTTTCAATCGGCCTTTGGCTGATTGAGGGCTCATTTTTTGACAAATTACAATTAAAAACATAAAATTCCCTTTAATCGGCCTTCGGTCGATTTTAGGCTAATTTTTCCACATATTTGAATTAAAACATAAAACTCTCTGTTATCGGCCTCCGGTCGATTTGGTGCTAATTTTTCCACAAATTTGAATAAAAACATAAAAGTCTCTGTTGTCGGCCTTCGGCCAATTTGGGGCTCATTTTCTTACAAATTTGAATTTAAAACATAAAACTTCCTTAATCGGCCTCCGGCCGATTTGGAGCTCATTTTTAACAAATTTTAATTAAAACTCCCTTTAATAGGCCTGCGGCCGATTTGGGCGCATTTTAACAAATTTAAATCAAAAACATAAAACTCCCTTTAATTGGCCTCCGTCGATTTGGGGATCATTTTTTGACAAATTACAATTAAAAACATAAAACTCCCTTTAATCGGCCTTTGGACGATTTGGGGCGCATTTTTAGCAAATATAAATTAAAAACATAAATCTCCCTGTAATCGCCCTTCGGCGAATTTGAGGCTTATTTTTTCACAAATTTGAATTAAAACCAAAAACCATCTGTAATCGGCCTTCGGCCGATTTCGGGCTCATTTTTTGACAAATTACAATTAAAAACATAAAACTCCCTTTTATCGGCCTTCGGCCGATTTGGGGTGCATTTTTAGCAAATTTAAATTGAAAGCATAAAACTCCCTTTAATCGGCCTTCGGCCGATTTGGGGCTTATTTTTTCACAAATTTGAACGGGGAAAAAAGATCTGGGTTTTTTTGTATGACATTCACATTCTCTTAAATTCATAATTCGGTGATTTCGCTCTCTAGCATCATCTGCGTATATTTTATTAGTAAATCAAAAGTTATTTCTTAATAGCTAAAGTTCCATCCTTTTGCCATATTTTTTTATCAAATTAAGCATTTTTTCGATCATGATAACAAATTCTGGATTTACTGTTTTTGCTGTCTAGCACCACCTGTGAACACTTTTTTCATTTTAAGGTCAATTTTGTGATAAATGGAGTTGATTTCTTTCTAGATGAAGTTTATAGCAAAATAAGACATTTTTTAGTATCAGAAATTTTGACCCTAGGGAACATCAAATTACATACCCTGTGAGATTTTGGAGACGAATTTTGAAACAAATTCGAAAAATGTGCTGTTGGAACTTGCGGAGATCACGTTGAATCAATAATTGAAGTTTTTGTATGTCACATGAGTCCGAAAACGTGACAAAAAGATTCGGGTTTTTTTTGTTTCGAAATTCAAATTTCATCCGAAATTGAGGTTTTGAAAATTTTTTTGCTGATTCGGGGGTTTTTTTCATGCTGAAGAATATGGTCAAAAAACATTCAATTTGAGAATTGTTTTTCGAAGAGGTCTTATCGTGATAAAAATCCACCATAGTAGAAAACATATTGCGTTTTTAAAAAATTGTTCTTTAGTTCTAACTGGTGATGCCGATCATAATGATGAAGAGTATTCTTTTCTTGCTTCAAATTGTGAGGAGCCAATTTAAGATTTCTTGTTTATTTACCTCTACTTATGTTCTCGTTATCCACAATCTTTGCCTCATAGCTCCAAAAATAATTCAAAAGGTGCGCCCCCTACCCTCTTAATATATTTGCATTTTGGTCTGTTTTTGCTAATTTAGTCATTTTGAAATTTTTTGTTTTAAATTTTTTACATGAACACAAATTAAAATAAATGATTTAGATATTTATTTTTCAAATAAAAGTTATTTCTCTCTTTTTTGACAATTTTCGAAAGATGTTTTCAATGAAAAAGTGAATTTGAGGTACTTTCCAGACCATTTTAATAAATATTTTTAATTCAGAATACGGAAACTTATTTGTTGATTGAAGAAAAAAAACCAGCCAAGTACAGTGTCTAATAAAAAATTTCATCAATCAACTGATTTATCAAAAAAGCGATCAAGTCAAACGTGTCTCTAATTTTTTTAGAACATCGAAGACTGTCGTTTTGAAAGAGATAAATATTGGTTTTACAATTATACACTTAAAAAAATAGTTTATGAAAGATTTGAGTGAGAGAAACTATTTCAAATAAGTTATTTCTAAATTTTCTGTTATTTTAGCTCATATTTAATATAAAGATTGGACAGCCTAGGTAAGTTCGCAATCGTTTTTTGATAAAATTTTAAAGCAACTATTCGTTGAATTATCAGTTTAGTTGTCTCAAGAAAAATAGGAAATGGTATATCTCTAATATTTGTTTTATCGGGGTATTACCGAAAACACGGAAAATAACAAAAATCATAAAATCGCTTAGATCTTTGTTGTTGATTATCCCAGCCAATCAGTTTTTTAGAGAAAAATACCGCGTTGAAATTTGACGCATAAAAAATTTATCAGAAAGAGAAAAAAAATTAGAGAATTACTTCGAAAACCACGGTTTCTGATTTCGGGTGTTTTGACGCCGCCAATTTCTAGATATACCGCGGCCATGAAATGAGGCTGAACCCACAATTTTCCCGATTTTATTTGAATATTTTTTCTGAAAATATGGACAATTTGAAGATGACTGGTAGTATTTTTCTTTCATACTTAGCCTAAGGTTTCACGGTGGTCGACAATTTGCTGTAAACACCTGACTTAGCCAGAAACTTACTTTTTCATCATTTTGAAAATATCATGTCTTAATTTTAAGCATTTTAATCAAAAATTATGGATTTTCAGGAATTAAAAGTACTGTTTTGGAAATAAAAATTATCGAAATTCAAGTTTCGAATCGAAACTTTCGATAGTAACAGCCCTCCGCGAGGTCATCAGCTGTTCATTAATATATGTTTCAATATTGTGACTAAAAAATCCAGGAAGAAATAGGCTTTTCCGCGAGCCTCTTAAAATCAGCTCAAAATTTTTGAGTTTTTTGCGTTTTCTAGACCGAATTTATTTCGAATTTTTCAAAACGATAGTAACAACCTGCGTGTGTTTCTTTGTGGTTTTTAAAATCGAAAATAATTTTTCTAGCCCCAAAACTCACGGTGAAATAGGCTTTTTGCTACAAAATATGACTCTACTTTGACGCTCGTTCCTGATTGGTCGAGCAATCAGTGATCCTTAATTATGGTTTGGGATGTGAGATTTTAGGTTTAATTATCTACCAGGCTAAAACATTGTGTATCACAATGTATAGTTTTACAGATATTTGCCTCAAAACCAAGAAAACGGCATTTCTCACAGCAGGGGTACGCCCACATCCTTAAGGGTGATTTTTTTTGAACCAGAGCATTATAATGGATATAAGTACGAGGGTGTGGTATTTCAAATGTATCTCCTCCCTGAGTTTTTAAATAAACAAATGATCATGATTTAAATTAACCGTCAGAACGTGAGCAGACCCCCAAGTTGAGTTTTGAAAAAATCTTTGATTTGCCTTCAGAATCACCAAAACAGTATTTGACCCTATGTTAACTGAGCAAAATACAGTTTTTGGTGATTCTGAAGCCAAATCAAAAAATTGTTCAAAAACTCAACTTGGGAGTGCTCACATCCTGCCGGTTAATTTAAACATGAATCATTGTTAAACCTTGAAAACTCAGGGAGGAGATACATTTTGAAAAAATAATTCCATCACTTTTGTAAGCACGTTTCTGATTGGACGAGCCATCCGTTAATTGAATTGTTTTTTAGGATGCAAGATTTTTGTTTAATATATCAAAGAGAGTAAAAATTGGTCCGACGATTTGTATTTTTGCGGACAAATTGGCTATTAAAAACCCTTAAAATGCGACGACCACCCCCTTAAAGCGATTTGGTTTTGGCAGGTTAGAATTATTATGCATTCTGATTATACGAAGTGATGTGATCTGACTCTTAAGACATGATTGAAATTATGAGGAAGCTTTGAAAAATCTTCAAGAAAATTCATGTGTTAGAAAGAATTCAAACAATCATATTGAATAAGATCCTTTAACCCAATTCATAACCGATTTTAAAAACGAGAATATGCAAGCAGTTAATTGTGGGCGTTGCTTTGAAAAAAAATAGAGTCGAAGAAATTTTTTAGCAGAATTATTGGTGCAGAAATAAATGCTTACTATATCCTGTTCCAACACTTTTGAATCAAAAACGAGTTCGTATTGTACAATACGTAGTTGTACAAGACGTATTGTACAAATCGTATTGTATTATACAAAATCGTTTTTGATTCAAGAGTGTTGGAACAGGATATACATGTATGCAGCATATATGTACACAGTATGCTAGCAAAAAACTTATTTCACTTTCTGGGCGCTCTTTCAACCCGCAGAGTCGCCTAAAAAATATTTTCTAGAATTAAATCTAAATAATAAAGAAAAAATTTGACCAATTTTTGTTCGTCTTTGATCCCGTTCAAATCTGTTTTTCTTCCAAGCAATAGCGCTAATATTATGTCTTGAAGTGAGTCACGCACGAGTCGTGCTGCACGACAAACAAAAGTTGGTTATTTAAAGCACGCACTTTAATTAACCAATTTTGCAAAAATATTCTTCAAGAAACTTTTGCTCGTTTTTGTACACTGGGCACGAGTTAAGCTGTACAAAATCATTGTGCGCCAATCACGAATGCTGATTCATTTTCCAATAATTAATTGCAAAAAATTAATAAGTTTTTTAATTATCGTCCGAAATTTTTAATAGGAATGAAAGACAATTGCTAATTTGGGTATTAATAAGGTTGAGTTGATTTGCCGACTTCTTGAAGCAACTTTTTTGGTTAACATTTTTTGTTTGAAAATGATGGTTATGTGAAACAAAAACTTTATGTTCTTAACCTCCTCACACCCATAAACGAGAACTTCGCCTCACACCCAAAAGCCTATCTAAAGGCAATACTTTGAGCGCTTTTCACGGGAAAGCTGAAAAAGATATCGATTAACTTATTTTTCATTGATTGAGATCAAGGATCGAATTAAGTAAATAACACATTTCAAATTTCGAAGTCTGTGAACTCGATAACTGCCAGAGAAAAGATAAGTTCACTCACCTTGTATTTCTTGGAAAACCATACATTTTTTACAATGACATATAAGTTACAAATTTACAAGTGAAACTCTAGCTATTTATAGCTTGTCTCAAATTTGAAATATGATATCTCGATCGCTTACAAAACAATTATTCATATCGCCGCGCGTCAAAATATATGCAGCAAAATGTGAAAAATATTGCTGATCATTTGATAACTCTAAATCAGTACCACCTTATGTTCTTCACTTGATCGATTTGTCTTTGTCGGATTTATTTGGGTTAAATTGCCGTTCAATTTTTTCGGAAAATAATTTTTTGATTATTTTGAGTTTCATAAAAATCACTTGTGAAAAAATTATTATTCGTATAGAAACTGCAGAATAAATAAACTTATATCAAAAGAATTTTGAAATACTTTCCTAAAAATTGGCTTTCTTAGAATTTAGATTTTATGTATCGTTTTCACACAATTAATTTTTTGAGAAATTTTGACGAAAATTCTAAAAAAAAGTAGGAAAAAATATCTTTCGAACGGCTAATCGTATGAAATTTTCAACAATATTTGTGGAAATAAAATTGCAAACTCTATGACGCATTTGAATTGTAGGTCTGTAACGATGTTATTTATGCGCCGTTTTGGCCCCCGAAATTGTTTTTGCCTTTAGATAGTCAAAGGGTGTGAGGGGGTTAAATGTATTTTGCTAGATATTTT
The DNA here is from genome assembly GCA_004367855.1 of Oikopleura vanhoeffeni. NCBI lineage: Eukaryota > Metazoa > Chordata > Appendicularia > Copelata > Oikopleuridae > Oikopleura > Oikopleura vanhoeffeni. Next base: position 264,779 of record SCLH01000266.1, on the reverse strand, counting down.
ATCAGTCATTTATTGTTAATAAATATTTTTTTTGTTAGATATTTTTTGTTTAAAAAATGTTTTGTTAAAAAAAGTTTTTCATATTTCTGATCGATCAAGCTGCTTGATATGAAAAGTTACAGATTGCTTGATTCAAGCAATCTGTAACTTTCCATATTTTTGTGTATTGAATTTGTGTTCAAATATTTCAAAATAAAAGCATATTCGGTAGTTTGATTTGTAGTCCAAGGGTACTCATTTTTTCTTAAAATTCGACCACTACTCAATAATTTTCTCACTTGTTTTGGACTATATCCAACATGAAAAAAAATATTTGGTTTATTAGGGGCGACATTTTGTGATGGGTCACAACATTTGTTTAGAGTTTTCATAATAAATCCCTGTTAAATCATCAGTTATACTTAGGAACAGTCTGACGGCGGTTTTGAAAAAATCTGAGGCAATTTTTTATACTGAAAATAATAATGCATGTGCCAAGTTCGGAGTTCAAACTGGTCGATAAGTATTTTGGTCAAAATTTTCAGACTACTTGGTTATCTGTGAAAAGAAAGAGCTTGATTAGACAGATTAGTAACATAAATCTCAATTCAACCCAGAACGACCTCTTTTTAAAATTCTTCTAGTTTGCTTTATATTATTCTTGTTTCGAATTTATAAACCGCTGAAACTAGTGTTTAATGTTTTCAACTTGTACTCTTTTTCGTATTTCAAAAACCATAATAATTCGAGGCGTTCTATAAAAATACATAAAAATAACGTCTTGAAAATTTGTTCGCAATTAGGTTTTTTACTTTCATAAATATAAGCAAAAGTTCAAAAAACAACTCCTAAAATATGTTGCAGTAAGAGACACATTGACTACCGCCAAACAATTGTACCAGTTAGAGAGTTTTTACCAGTTAGAGATGTACTGGTTAGGGAGCGAAAACTGTACTTGATCAAGTGATAGAGTGAATCTGTTCTTAAGTGGTCGTCGCTGAATGAAGCCCAAGAAAAAAAATCCCGAATTTTATTGGAATAGTTTTTTTATAGAAATATAGACAATTACAAGCATTATGGTGCTCGTTTCATTTTAATACATGGTCAGAAAGGCACTTTTTGATGATTTCGAAAATATTTTGTATTTTGTTGATAGGAAATAAGTTGAAATTTATCAATTTTAGGAAAGTCAAAGCACGATTTATAGAAAACTGAGAAATAAATTTGAACAAAACTCTCTTTAGTGATCTGCATGGACTTTTCAGCTGAACATTCATGTAGGTTTCGAATTTGTAACTTTCAAATCGAGGGAGAAGATACATTTTGATTGAGATCCCCTAAAATAGGGTCAAAATACTGTTTTTTGGTGATTCTGAAGCCAAATGCAAGAATTTTTCTAAACCGCCCCCAAATGACCTGCTTACGTTATGTGCGGTTAATTTAAGTCATAAATCATTGTTTCACCTTGAAAACTCAGGGAGGAGATACATTTTGAAAAAATAATGCCGTCAGTTTTGTAAGCACGTTTCTAATTGGACGACCCATCCGTCACTTTCGTTTTTTTAGGATGCAAGATTTTTGTTCAAATTTAGCAGAGGTAATATTTGCTCCGACGACTTGTACTTATGCGACAATTGGCCATTGAAAACTCCGATTTTCAGCTTTCTTTGCCGACGACCACGACATAATAGAGATTTTCTTCAAAAATTTGAAAGTTAAACCTGAAAAGGTATGGTAAAATTCAATAGACCTACTTCCCGAATGACTTGCTACCGGATACAGGGGTCGGCGCGTTTACCACCCCTCAAGAAGCACGTTGAAATATTTGTGTTGAAAACTGTTTCAAATAAACATAAATTACAATCGGCTCGTACAAATTGGATCGGATCGGTCGCTTTTGAAAAATTGGATCGGATGGGATTGAATCGGAAACAACGATCCGATCCCGATCCGATCAACCGATCCGATTCCGATCCGATCCAATTGTGCCGACCCCTGACCGGATACAATCTTATGCACTACAAAAATGTGTTTTCTCGGATAGACAAAATAAACTCGCTCTAAGCTGTCGCGTTTACGGGTAATCTAGTGTAGATAATAAACAGTATATTGTACTCTATATGTATTGTTAAAAAAGTGAAAGGTACACTGAAACACGCCCTTTAGAAAGTACAGTTTACCCACGCAAATAACCACAAGGTCAAAGTGATGTGCAAACTGTTTTTTTTCAATTTTTTTTCGATCAAATTTTTTTTTCAAAATATCATGGTTAAAAATTGTCTTTCAGAGTATTTTTTCGACCAATCTTTTTAGAGTTAAAGGGTGATAAAGCGAGGGGTTTAAGGTGGTTGTGAGGGAAAGGAGAGGGATTGGTGCCGCGTGTGACACCACCCCACCACCCATCCGAGAGCTAGGAACGGATACTCTCGCTTACATGCACCAACTTGACTATCGTTTTTCCTAAAATTGATCAAAAATTACACTCAAAACAAAAAAAAAACACATTTTATACCCTTAAATTTTTTTATACCGTTTCTGACCTGAATATATTTTTGAAGAAAAAATTGACAGAGAAATTTTCTGAAAAAAAGAGAAAAATCGACGAGAAAAAGCAAATAACGCAGGTATTTTTTTGTCTCTCCATATTTTCTGTTTTGATACTAATACTCTAATTTGGAAATAAACTGTTTCGATAACGGAGTAATCCGAAAAAAAAATCCACATTACGATTATTTTTCTTCTGCACTTTTACCTCAGATGTTTGTATGGAAAACATTTAAAAACGTTTAATCGAGTGGTATTTTCATTGAATAAAAAATAAATAAAAAAATTATAGCTACCTGGTTAACTTGGACATTGGATTTCTGAAAAAATTTTTGTTTAAAAAATCATTCAATTTTTTTGAGATTTTTAGCAAGATGATGGTCTAAGAGAATTTTGCAATACGAAAATAATAGGAATGGAGTTTATACGGAAGATGTGTTAATTAAAAACGTTAGAAAGTAAAAAAATCGAAATGTTTATAAATTATCCTTTTTTATAATTTGATGTTATATTTGTGAAATTTATGTTAATTTTTTTTTCAAAATATTACTGTTATAATTAAAATTTTTTATTAATTATCAATTTTTTTAACAATCATCTGAAGTTCAAAATGGCATTTCAGGCTTTTTGACCTCAAGATTTGTTTATATATATTTTGGCTTCAAGATCAAAAAATTAATTTTATTTTGATAACTTTGGCTGCTCAAACGCCTGTTATTTTTTGTCGAAATTCAATTTGGAATCGGTTTTTGGATCCTTTTATCTGACGTAACGACCAGATCAAGCCTCGTAAGTTCTGTTATGATATGATTCCAAAATCTTATTATAATCGAAAATTAAAAGGATTGAAAGTCGAAAATAGAATACTGACCTTAGCTTACCGTTAGTATCTTTTGGCAACAAATAGATTTGAAATAATACATTATCGATAATCTAAGCTGTTATGTGTATTCAAAGTAGTTAAGGACATGATTGACAAAAATGGCCACGCGGAGTTCAAGGTCAAAAAATGTAAAGGTCAGTTTTTGGTAAATGGCTTCTGAATTTGCAATATTTTTGAATAGGTTCAAAAGTTACGAAAATTCTCTAATCACTGATTAAGACTGTTTTTAATTTTTATTGAGTATTTTTTACTTCCTCCGGATGTTTCAAAGATAATTATAGATACAGCAATTAAACCTTTCTGGTTAAGATTACTGATTTTTGAGAGTAGGTACCCTATTTTTGCTTAAATTTTGATGAATTTAATTTTTTTTCAGTTCGGTTTTCGAACGTATCATATATTTTGTAATTGTTTCTTATTGTCAACCGTTCTGAATAAAATTTCATCAAAAAATAATCAAGAACGGTCCCATATTCAATTTTTTCGCAGTTTATTAACTATTTTACCCCAATATTTTTTGTTGATTTTCTTAAATGTCAGACTTCTTGAAACATATTCAAATGATTTTTTGGTTAACCCGTCAAAAGTCGTTTTTGAAAAAACCAAAAAGTTATACATTTTTTATCTTGAAATGGAGGTTAAAAACCTCACACTTACAGTCTTAGCTTATTTTTTTCTATTGAACAATTTTCATATAGTTTTATTTTTCGAATTTTTTTTGGTACGAGTGTTTAGACTCATTTATCAAGATTTGGCAGTACCTAAATAAATAACTCATCAAATTATATATTTCAAACAATTGATCGTTATCTAAGATTTGTAATAAAATAGACCATCAAAATATTTATTGAAGCTCCACGTTCTACCATGTGCAATTTTGCACAATTTAGACGTTTGTTTGGCTAAAAAAATATTCGTTAAGATATATGCCTAGACGATTAGAAGAGTTATTCAAGAGTCTTGAATCAAGACGCAACTCTAAAAACTTCGAGAAAAATTATTTTACTATAGAAACTTTTTAATGAAATAATGTAGGCCCAGCCAAAAAGTTCAGTTTATTCGTATCTATTTTGAGGCCAAGCTTGGTCAGTGTGACCCTAAAAGTTGACCTTCATATCACGTTGTAAATTAAATAAGATAAAATAGGTTGTACCTTATTTTGTCGGATAAAAAACTTAGGGGACCTCAGCAGGACATTCGAAAAATAGAGCCAGGTCATTAAAAAAAGACGACGATAACAACATAGATGCAAACGTACGATTGTTTGATTTAACTTGAAAAATACTTATCTCGAAAGTGATTAGAATATAAAAATCGCTACGTTTATTTTTCCGACATTTTCATTTTTTTTTGAAATACAACATTCTTTAGAATTTTGTTTAAAATAATTGAAATTGTAATTTATTGAAGTTTCTTGTAAAAATTACCGTTTATTCAATTTGTTTTCGGAGACAAATTTTGGCTCTCATTTTTATTCTGAATAAACCATATACTTTTTCCAACCAAAGTGAATCTTGAAAATGATGGTGATCTCTATAGCGCGTGTTCGAATCCCACTAGTGTTGTCTTAGTAATTGTTTTGGGTATAATAATAGGCAAGGATGCTTGATATAAGGAGCGCCAAAGTTGATTGATGCGTAATATCAGCCGATAACCTCCTGGCCAATAAGACGGCGTTAAATTCGACGATAGTGGGATTCGAACACGCGCTATAGAGATCACCATCATTTTCAAGATTCACTTTGGTTGGAAAAAGGATATACGTTACCATTCACCGATTTATTTTGTCTTTAAACAAAAATGTTCATTTTATAATAACAAATTTCGGTCACTAATTTTAGAACACCCCACTAGTTTTGTTCAGCATTTAAACCAAAAGACCTGAAAATACCTACATGAAAAGTTTCTCAAGAAAAAATGTTTTTTAATAAAATTTTTGTCATATATTGTCTTCGATATGAGGGGTCAAATAAAATTTTTTGTTTTAATTAATATCACAATATAATTGACAAATAAATTTACCAACAAAACTTCTGACAAAAAAGTTTTACTATTTACGAACAAATTGGCGTCCAAGGATGTACTGTTTCCTTAGAAGCGCCATTTTAATTTTTAACTAAAGGATTTGTTCAGGACCAAATTGCCGCTTTCTATTTTCTCTCAGACAGATAATTTTTATATAATAGCTTTTATTTCTTAACCTCCCATCAGAACAAATTTCATTAAATTTGTAACAAATAGACATCAAAATGAAGCTGAGAGCAAAGTTACTCGCCGCGCTTTTAGCACAGGCAAACGCCAGATGTAACGTAAGCGATCTAAGTACTGTAAAAACTGGAAACTGGTTATGTGAAGATAATGCAAATGAAGGTTCTCTACCATTTATTGTCGACAACCGATCAGAAGATACCGTCAGTTCTTCCACAAAATGCGCAATAAGTTGCAATGAAGATCATTATATAATGCGCCCTGGACTAGCCACATACGTTAGATGCAAAGGTAAATTTTAAACAAAATTTAGAACCGCTTAAAAAATCAAAATCCGCAGCACAAAAGTAAAATATTTAAACAAGTGACCATATAAGTCAGAAAATAGACCTCAGAAAAATAAAAAATTTACCGCCTTGAACCACTTCACATCACTTGAAACTCACGTGGTACTATTTAATCAGATATTTATTTTTAGCCATCAAGACTGAAATTTTGAGAAATTTACAAGGCCATTAAGGAGGTTCCCAATAATAACGGAGTTTTTGACTCCGATTTATGTCAAATTTTTGATTACGTTCAAAATCGAAAATAATTGGCTCTATAGTAATTGAGATAAATGCGAGTTCAAAAATTATATTTTCAAAGCTTTATCTGATCGGGAAAGTTGTTTTCTGAGCGCCCAAAGATTTCGAGCGACATGAAAAAAAATAATTAAAATCGCGAGAAAAATGTTTTTATTTCGAGCAATATTGAATCAAAAAAGTTAGACTCATATATTTGTAACTAATTAACGTATTAATCTGAAAATTATAAAAATATCAAGAAAATTATGAAACTGTCCAGGTTTGCACTTCCTACCTGCAGATAAAAATTATTTCTTTAGTTGGGAACCCCCTTAAAAGGAATTTCGAAAAAAGTTGATTCTTGTCCGTACGGTATGGCCGTTCCGTATGGGATACCGTATCGTATCGTCGATACCGATCGTCTATTTATCTTTTTATAGCAGTTTATCACACTAAATAACAACATTTAGTACACACGAGATGGAGAGTGATTTTGAGTGGATTACAGATGACAAAAAAATTTCGGCAAAAAATAATGATAAAAGTGAAGAATGACAATTTCTACCATAACGGGCACGAAAGTCGGTTGTATTTGGAAAAATATGACAAACAAATCAATCGAATTTTTAAAAATGATCTCGTTCTAGATAGTTTTTTGGTAACAGAAAAACTTAGCCACAAACGTCATGGCACGTCAGAAGTAAACTTTAGAGATATTTTTTTCAATTGTCACATTTTTAAAGGACCTTTACGGACTCTGCCATCTTTTATCACGTAATTGTTGGATAATTAATACAGCGGTTGGCATCGTAACGTAGCAGACGGCAAATTAGCAAGATTTTTGTTGAAGAAAATTTCAAGAGAAATTTAAGCTGCCAATTTGAGTAAAACCAAAAAAATAAGGGAAATAATCTTTATTATTATCAGAAATTGCAAAAAACCTCAATACAGTCCCTACAGCAAAATTGAAATATTTGCAAATAATAATTTTCTCTAGAAACTTCATATAATTGAAAAAAAAATGGCTTACTAAATTTGAACTAATGATTTTGTTAATTTTTATGACTCAAGTTTTCATTTTTACATGATATATTGAATGCATTAATAAGAACTGAATTAAATTATTAAAGCCAATTTTTTTTATTTTGAATCTCAAACATCACGACTAAAACATTACGAAGTTCTCTTTTTCTTTAGTTTTATTAACAGTTTATATAAAATTTCAATCAGAAATCTGATTTACTCTCCACAAATTCGTCGGATTTTACTTTTTATCAGAGTAACCAGCCCTGTTATCCCGTCCACGTTCGATTGATTTAAAATGGGGTTTTCAATGACCAATTGTAGCAAACGTACAAATCGTCTGACCAAACATAACCTCTCTCTGATATATTTGAACAAAAATCTTGCATCCAAAAAATAAATCAAAAGTGAGATGGCTTCGTCCAATCAGAAACGTGCTCACAAAATAATCGGAATTTTTTTTTCAAAATGTATCTCCTCCCTGAGTTTCAGGTACAACATCTTATTTATGCTCAATTACGGACAGAACGTGAGCAAAACCCCAAGTTAAGTTTTTTGAATTCTTCGAATTTGCTCTTAGTTCACGAAAAACTGTATTTTGACCCTGCTTTAGGGGTCTCATCAAATGTATCTCCTCCCTGGATTTATTTGTGACACATTCAAAACCTAGATAAATTTCAGCGTGAAGAGGTGCAAGCCCAAGTTGAGTTTTGTCTAAATTTCTGACTCGTTTTTTTGTAAATCGTGTTTCAATTCCAAAATCAAGAAATTTAAACTTTTTTCATACGAAATATTTTTGAACTCATCAAAAGTGCTTTCTAGCCATGTATCAAATAAAACGAGTACCAAAATGCTTGTAATTTCCATATTTTCATAAAAAAGGCATAAAAATAAATTGGGGAATTTGTTTCTAGAGCCTCATTTTGCGACGACCACCCCCTTAACTTGAGATGATGAAAACACACTAATCCCGTATTGGTGAGGACATTTGTTAATTTGGTCAATAAATCTTTATTTATTTTTGATGGGTGGTCAAGTCTACTCGAGCTCAAAATATAAAAATCATTGAAAATGTATTTATGACAGTTTTTATGGAAATTCAGACACTTTTAAAATTTTTCTCGAGAAATTTTAACTCGGAGGCGCCTCTAGAAAAACAGTAATGACCATTAAAAAATTTTCATTTCTGAGAAAATTATGAATTTTTGAAAATGTTTGAGACTCTGAAATAAAATTGAGACAAAAATTACAAAAACGAAACCTACAAAGTGATTCCCCTTGCCTTCGGCTTTAATAAAATTTATGTTTAATTTTAAATGTATTAACGTTGTAGAAATCGATTTTTTCTCCGAAGAGTCTCAAAATATTTTTTTTTGTTATTTTGCAATTATTCTGCATTTGAAGCAAAATTAAAAAAAAATTAGCTTACAGATTTAACGGCATTGTCTGGGAGCGGAGAACCAAATAAGAAACATGCCAATCGCATATATCACTTGATCAAATGCATCTCTTTTTAATGCTCGAAACTATCTCATAATAGGCTTTGAAGGCAAGCAGTATCCATAAAGTTGGTCTGTATCTGAATTGAACATCTATTCTGCCCATAAAATACATTTTAAAATGTCAGAAATCATTAATTTTGAAATTTTGGCTTTTTTCTAAGAGAGGAGTTGTAACATTAGACATTATAAAATCCGCTGTGTTATACTCAATTTATCTTTCTGAATTTAACTGATAATATATTTAGGAGTTAACTTAACTAGCCTAAGACTATCAACTCAGTTCATCCATCCAAAACAAATCTTAGAGTTACCCTAGGAGTTAAAAAAATTAAATACGTTCTGCACAATGAGATTATTTAACTCTCAACGTATTATTTTATCTGAAAACACGTGGATAGAAAGTGCGGAATCTATTCACGGTAACCTCCCTAATATTAAAATAAACGTAAGGCAATAATCCGCTTAATAATAGTTCGGTACTTTAACCGACGTAATCGCTACAGTGGTCGGTAAAACACCCGCCAATGTTTGAAGAGTCATAGGCTATCTGTAGTCAGCTACACCTCAACAAATTTTGATCCGGATAACTCCAGATAAGGCATAAATATGGGGAAAATTAATAAGAAAAAGAAAAATGTATGACAACAAGCTTGAATTTAGAAGTTGGAGTGAGAATTCAGCTTTCGGAGTAAAGTTTGTCATCAGCGTGAATTTCGACACATGAATTTTGATTTCATCGTGCATATCATATGTAAAATATGTTTTTTAAATTTCTAAAACATTGGATTTTCTTAAAATTTTATCAGATCAATTCGAGTCAATAATTTTGCTCTAGTTTTGGTATACAAAAAAATCTTTAAATATAGTCGCATATCCTTGTTAAGAGGGAATGAACACAAAACCATGAGAATATTCTAGACTCGGAAATAACCGTCCCTGATTGGCCGACAGGCCGCCTCTACACTCACTCATCGGTTAAAATCCCTATTCTACACCACACTGATATCTCTCTCCGGTTTGTGTTCACTCCCTCTGAACAGGATATAGGATATCCTTTTTGCACTTTAAGTTATAAAAACGATGAGTGTAGTTCAAAATAAGCTCTAAACTCATCGACTTTGGAACTCTAAATTGCATAATCTAAACTCCAAATTTTTTTAAGAAATTTAATAAATAATAGCATTTTTAAGCAGATAAGATTTGGAAATAAACAAATTAAAATAGTTGAAATACCTTTTATTAACACATAAAAGAGCCCTGATTGACGTTTGTTTTCAGTTAATCTGTAATTATGACCTTAGCTCAAGAGTCGGTCCGATCATCGAACAAACTTTTTAATTACCAAATATGCATTTTTGACGATTATTCAACCTTTTTAAGGGGAGAGGGATCGTAGTGGTATCCTCCCTAATCTAGATAAAAAATAGTTTAAAAATGAATATTCAAAATTGTGGTTTGGTAAAATAAATTTTGTGTTTTTTGGTTAAGCGGACGCCACAGGCGGACATTACGTATTAATTATCGAAACAGTCACATCCGATTCATGAGTCAAAACTAAACCTTAAAATCAATAATATTCTAATTTCAATTCCCTCACCAAAATTTTAATCAAAAATGGCAATCAAAATAGATTAAATATGATAAACTTGAAATCGTGCATTTGATTGAGATATGGTTTCCAGTGATATACGTTACTCAAAATATTATTTCAATGAAACTTGGTTCTGTAGTGTGTCATTCTTATTACTAAATTTATAATTTTTATTAAAATTTAGAAGTTGCAGATCAACTTGTAGACATAAAATAGCGGTATCTGAAGTGAGGTTTGGGCAACTCGTTGCCAACTTTATAAATAAAGCGAAGTTTTATCATGAGCGTTTATTTTTGAATACAATTCCAGGCAGATAAATAAAAACCTTCTTCAAATGAATATAAAGCCATTAAATTTCGTCGAAAATGGGCTATTTAACTATAGCCAGGCTATAATAGCCTTTGAAATGCCTAAAAACGATTTCACGAGTTAATCGATGCATATTTTCTAAGTACGGTAGTAAAATCTTCAAGAAAGTTTAAGGGGGTTGCATCGAGTCGATGCCATCGACTCGGCACTGCGAGTCGGCAGACTGGAGTCAATTTAACTTACAAAAATAATTAGTTGGTTTATTTTTTGTGCTTATTATTGTTAACTCAACCAGAATTAATGTGTTTAAGCTCATTTTAATAATTTTTCATCTATTTTAGGAAAGATTTGAGTTCGAATTTTTATTTTTGAATTCGTAAAAATTTCTAAAAATTCAAAGCATTAAAAAAATTTTCCGAATTTTTCGTCCAAAATGTTTTCTGATTTAGTTCTTGAAATTTGTGGATAAAAACAAACAAAATAGCCTTTTAACTTTTTTCATGGATGCCTAAATATTTCCTGACCGCTGTTTGAAAAATCATAAAACTTTTATTTTTCATCTTTTGTTAACTTTTTTAGAAATTTATTTTTTTACTTGTGGTAAGTTACCACTGGTAACGTTTTCGATTTATTCATTTTCAACCATTATTTAATAATATGAAAGAGACGCACAGATTTCAACACAAAAATTTTTTGAACTTGAGTCTAGAACAGCTTTAATAAAAAATATAAGTTTGGGCATGGAGAAAAATAAAACAAAAATGTTGACATGCCATTTTCAAAATAGTTCGAAAGGTTCTTCTGTTTAGAGACTTGGCCGCTTCATTCTATAAAGAAGGCTTCAAGCGTCCATACGATGTTCTAGAGAACGAACAGTTTTTCTGCAAAAATTTTGAAGTGGGATGTAAAATATTGAATTTAGTTTATCATTAGAGAGGCCTATTTTGCTTTTCCGGACGTTTTCGCAAGTTTTCGGAGATATTTGGGTCAGTATTCGGCTTTTTAAAAAATTTAAATTTTGACTTGTAGGCTTTGCAAGTCCGAATATGACTACGAATAGCGGTAATACGTCTTGGTTGTTGATGTTCACGCACTCGCACAATGAGTTTACGTTTACTTTGACCTATAGTCTTCGGAGCATTCGAATTGGAAATGATAAATGCGATTAGGAGTTTCAGGGATGTCAGCTTTAGGTTTAAATAAGTATGAGTAAATGTTAGAGATTTTTATACTTCTACAGCATGTGTTTATCGCGAAATCAGGGGCAAAATTTTTCATTTTTCGAACTAGTTTTTTGGCTAAAGTGTCTCCCATGTGGCTGTTGTTATCTAGACAGAAAAAATTAATGTTCTCTTTTCTCGGGGGTTTTTTGTCATTTAAGAAAAGTATTGCTATTTTCCATTCAACTAGTTTGAAAGGATAGCTGTTATAAGCAGATGTTTTTTAGAAGTATTATGAAAATTTTCCGCGAATCAAGTTCAAAATTTTTTATTAGTCATTTTTTGAACTCTCCGTATAAAAGCAGGCGGAATCAACTGTAAAATTTTCTGGTATCTATTTGGTTTCCGTATGTCAACTGATGGGATAGTCGCGCGATTATCATTTCTAAACTATTGATGAAATTTACAACACTTGTTTGTGACAAAGGTTAGTGCCATTTGGCACGCAATTTAAGAAAATTTATTTTTGGAAAAGATTTCGGATAAATTTCGGGTGTAATAAGCGTCATTGCTTTTGATAGTCAGGACATTTTTTCATACTTAATTACAATTGAAAGTCAATTTTATTTTCTAAAAAAGTTGTTTTTCTCTATTTTTTGCCATTTTTGACCATTTTTCATGAAAAAAATTTCATATTGAGGAAACTTTTTAATGTGCAAAACAGTTTGGAGACTTTTTAGCGGAGTACATCTGAAAATGGCTGAAATTTATTAATATTGTCTTGGTTTAGTTGGAAATGGAGTTTCAATGAAAAGTGGTTTTTAATATTTTTAAAATACTCAGTTATGTTGAAAAATTAAAAATATAAACGTTTGCAAGAATGTACACTTTTATTGAAGAAAATTTTCACATTTTTTTCTTTCATATATCCTATTCCGAGTAATGTAGATCAAAATTGCCTAGGTTTAAAATACAACCAATTGTGTGTTCAATTCAGGGATTTGATTGGTTGGTTGGCCCGTCTCACTCTCGTTTGTATTTGGTTTGTATTTTTCCTTGTAATGGGTTTGTATTTTTACCTAGGTATTTTGATCTACTTTACTCGGAATAGGATATCGCTCTGAAAAATGTACCAATCTGCCGGATCGCTGCCACCCCTTAAGGGGTGGAGGGGGGACCTTTTTCGCATGTTTTGACTTTGAGGCAAGATTGTGAGGAAATAAAATAAGATGGAGTCAAATTAAAAAAAATATATTGATCTTCAAACAATTTGAAGTCAAATTGAGAATTTTTTTTTTGTTTCGGACATATAATTTAGAGCTAGAGAGCAATAATTTTCAAAACGCAATAATCTATCTCTCCTGGTTTTTCATTGCTTAATAGTGATAATAAAGGTATGCAAATGATTTTGATTTATAAAAAACGCCCCTCCAAATTTTTGAAATTTACCCTAGAATGCTCTCGAGCGCCAATTTACCGCTTTTTTCAGCCATTTTTCAAAATCTATCTCTCTCTCATTTTCAAAAATTTAGAAATTTATTTCAGGATCATATAACGCATGCACTTTCAAACTTTTTCCCGTCAGATTTGCAATTTCGCACTGAGTCTCTCACAGTATTCATAAACGTGAGCGCTAGAAAAAAAGACTGCAAGTGAAAAATATTTTTTAAATTTATTTTTTTGAAGATCAAAATTTAACTAAATCGGGCCTGGAGAATTCATTTTTGTAATTAGAAGTTTATAATAACAAAAATAAACTTTCAAATTTTCCAAATTATGAGAAAATTTTCAAATTTTGAGAAAATTTCTAGAGGAGATACGAATTTTTCGTAAAGGCCTTAATTTTCTCATAGTAACTTATTTAGAAAAAAATATAATTTTTGCAATTAAATGTTCCAAACGGCTATAAAAGGTCGTCCCCTCCACCCCCTTTAACAACTTGCTTAATTCACTTCAAAATACATCAATTACATTCTCAAATTCACATATCCTCCAAATCTATCATTTTAAAACTATAATATCTATGCTGTACAGGCAAATCAATTTCTTATAATATTTTTTTCGAAAAACATATTTTTCTTTAATTTAAAATGTAATTCAACACTGAAAAATGTAGCTCAAAAATTTTTAATTAATTTCTTTAATTAATTTAATTAAAAAATTAATAATCGATTTCTGTTCAAAATTTGAAATTTTGCTTAAAAAAACAAATAATTGATCAAAATTAAGAAAAAAATAAGACATGTTGATGAAAACAATAGAAAAAATGGAATTCATATTTAAAATAAAATTATATAAAAATTTTGTAAAAAAATCTCTAAATTTCTTTAATAAGTATATCAATTTAAGTTTTAAGTTTATGCTGATAGTTTTTTATTTGTTTAAAACATGTTATTGGTCAACAGGTGGCCAAAATTATGACTTGGCCTAATGCTATATTTTCATGATTATTTTCTCTATCGTTTCAATCCATTTTCGAGCTAAAGTTTTGGTTAGCCGGACCTTGGACAACCTATCTGGTGGACTTGTGAACTATTTTCCAGCAAACTTGTCGTTTTGTTAGTTCAAAGATCTATAATTGTTTGAGGATACTGGCTTATTATAGTTCGAGTTGGTTTATTAAAAAGCTTAACCGTGGATTTATAGTGTCATTTGAGGGCGTCTCAGCCAATGTGAGTTTAACTCTTAACGGGAACGACTCAACTTCCTGCTGGAGGTTAACTCCTAGACTACCAGGTCATTTTTTTGGAGACAAGGATTCTATTTTTGGATCTGGTTCAACCAGCACGAAATGATTGGAATTGCGAAAATGTGAACCAAACGTCCCATTGCGGGTTAACGCATCTAATTCTTTTCACCATCAGCGACAGAATATTGAGTAAGATGTTGTACAACTGATTCAAGGAAACTATTCATAAAATTGAAATATTCACCACTGGAAAATTTTTAATTACTTTTCGTCCTAAAATAATCTTGCAAAGCGATTTCTTAATTTTCAGAAACCCTTACATTTATGATGACATTTACATTCTTAAACATGGCTTATAACTTACAGCGCAATTTAAAGGGGGGGAAATGAAAACCGCGTAGGCGATCAAAATGACGTCATAATCCGAAAAGTTTTTTAATGTAACAAGGAGTTAAACAATAGGTTCACATAGAGTTAATTCCCAAAATGCGTAGAATTAAAAACGCTACTAAACGCAATCAAACAATAACTTCAAAAAAGTAAATTTGTGAAATCCAATGTTAAAAAACTACGTCATTCATGACACACTCAAAGTAATTTTTAATTAAAATATCGAACGCCTTCGCAGATTCGGCGATATCGGCTCTTTCGGCGACATGGGCACTGAAAGAAATTAAGCTTTAAATCGTGAAATTACGTAGGGTTTTTCGACGATATTGGCAAATTCGGCGATATTGGGCCGACGATATGGAAATCATGCCATATTTTTCTATGTTAGATTTTTGTAAGTCAGATTTTTTATGTCAGATTTTGTATGCGGTGAAATTTTATTTTGCTCTCAAAAGTTTAGAACGATTTTCATGTCGGTTATTGTTTGAAATGGGCTTGAGAACGTCTTGAGAGCCTTTATTCCAAACAAAATACGATACAAAGTATTAAACCAGCTCAGGGGAGGTAAATGGCACCAAAACAAATGTTTCTGAGAAGAAAAAAATTTAAAATTCAATTTTTGGCTCTAGACGTCCCCTAGGAATAGCTGATACAGTTGCGAGTTCATGACACAAAGAGGTTTTCTTTTAGCACACTTTCGATTAAACGACAAAATAAAGTTTACTGCCGGAAAATTTTCCATTTTAGCTCTAGAATCAATCTTCTTCTATATAAAATATACGTCATCCGAAATTTTACCACATTTTGGAGTTAAATTGGAAAAACGAAAAATTTGTAAAACTAAAAATCAATTTCAATTTATTTTATATGGATAAACTAAGTGAGAACTAGCTTTTCCGATAATTTTGGCCGCCGTTGCGTGATTTTGTTCTTAAATATGGTCCTTTGTTAAAAATATAATTTTTTTGAATCGACAACTGTCAGTTATTATTCAGTCATTATCAGTCATTATTTTGAAAAGAGTCATATTTCATAAATTATTCAGAATAATTTATGAAATATGACTCTTTTCAAAATAATAATTTTGAATAAATGACACCTACCCGATAAAAACATCGTATATTAACAAAAAGTAAGGAAAAAAGATTGTTTGTGGCGCTGAAAATGATTATTTTTGAGAATAGTAGTTTTATAAAATATTATAGCAACTAGATCATTTTATGCAATTTTAGTCTAGTTTTGGTACTCTGTAACTCAATTTCTTACGCGATTTCACCCATTTTATGGCTAAAATAAATGTAGTTTCGCGATAAAAAACCTAGGTTATGGTACTCTGCAAACTCATCTCAATTTTTAACACGATCTCACTCATTTTATGACAAAAATATTCCATACGGTTTTGAAATCTAGGTGCTATTATCTAAGATTTTCATGAAATTTAGAAAGTTCATCTCAATTTCACTCCTAATAGTATTATTACCAGTCCTGCAGTAGCGGCTATATACAGAAACTGTCAAAACGAACTTTTTGTATATTCTAGGTCAAATTTTTTTTCTTAATTTGGTTAATCCGACTTGCGACACAAACGAATCCACATCTACCGGAGGGAGTTAACATTCGTCACGGTCTTTAGAACCGTTCTAAAAGAATGCAAAATTAATTTCTGCCATTTTTTTAATTCTTTAAAATATATTGTAGAATTTTCCATCTTTATGTATTCACGATTTTTGAAGCATATCTTATTTATTATTTATCCCTTTATCACTTTTTGATTAGAATGCGTAGCCACAACGTTAAAATCACACGTTAAAAGGAGTAGTGGCTACGCATTCTAACCAAAAAGTGATAAAGGGTTATACGGTCACGTGATCGTTTTTTGATTATACCGTAATGGAAGGAAAGTCTTATTTTTTTTCTTAAGATTAGCCTCACATATGTTTCGAAAAGATTTGAGATTTTTTTGCAAGAATGAGTACTGTAATTCCCCAAAATAAACGCACAAATAAATTTTGGCAAAAATTTTGATCGTTCTCTTGGTCGACATTGATCCCATTATGTATAAGGGTCGAAAACAAAGTTCAAAGTCGATCCGGTTCTGCCGAACTGTACAGGCGGCTGAGAGTTAAATTTGTTTCTGTTGAAAATTTTTATTTTTCTATTTTTGAATTTTACACGAAAAATACATGGGTTTCTTTAAACCTTAACTTTTATTGATTATTTGAAATTTCACAAAAATTTTTCATAGTGCAGAGATGGAGAAGTTAATGAAAGCTCAATAAAAACCACAGTGTGGAAAAGCATTAGTTTTACTCACTATCTTAATACTGACTCGGGCTTAATCAATAACTTATAATTATTAAGATTTTATTATTATTAATAATCATGGTAACATAAAAATATAAAAGGGGTTTTGTTTTTGGGAACCTCGTGCCACTTTGCATTCAGCTGCTTTTTTGCGAGTTAATAATAAGGTCTGATAATCGTATTTAAAGAAACAGTTTTACAAATTGAAAATTCGAAAAAATCAAACTTATGTCAAATTCTGTCATCGAACGTCACAGTGATACAGCACAATGTAGTAATTCTATTTATTATAAAAAAACATTTTTCACTTGTTTTGGCTTTTAAAAGCTTGCAAAAGTTCGAATTCCAAACAAAAACTTTGTAGCTATGAAAATTCTGCATTCAAAAAACGTATCAAATTAACGATTTCAAAAATAGGTATTTTTCACAATTACCAAAATTATCTTATTTTATACACTGAAGAATACGTAAAATTGAAAAATAAATTCGATCGGTTTGAATGTATTCTCCTATGTTGATTATGAATATATGTGACACATATTATGTACATGTATATGTATATTTGAAATATCAAGTTTTGAAATATATTTTTTTTCTGTTTCTATGAATCTGAAAAACTTAATTAAATACTGTAAAATTCTTGAAAATGAATCAATTTTTCACTTATTGAATAATCAGAAAAAATAAAAAATAGCCAAAATTTTTCCGTTTTTTGCTTTATAGCACCAAATAGTGTCATTACGCAATGATCTTTGTAATTGGCCGAAATTGAATAATTTTTTGTCTTTGTTTTTATTGAATTCAGGGCCCCTGAGTCAGGAGTTTAACTCAAAGATTCAGGAAAACTATTTTACTCAGTAATGACGTTTTGGTCAATTCATTTATTGACCCTAGCGTGTTTTTCGTGCGAAAGCAATATATTTTTGTTGGTTAAATTCAGTGGTCAAGCACTTTTCAGTAGACCAATTGGGGTCAAATTAAGTTCAAAATAATGGGCGATTTTCGTTCTTAATACGACACAAAATTAACCGCCCCACAAGATCAAAATAATATTTTTTCGACCAAATTTTAAAACCGCTCTAACCATTTAGATTTCTCTTTAGTGGATTAATTTTAAGATTAACTCGCTGCGGCCACTTTTGTTGGGTTAGTGAGCTCCAGAGAATAAGAAAACACAATTTAGTCACCAACAATTCTTGGCAAATCGTTTGCCACAGATCAATTAAAATGTTTTATATTCATTGCTACGCCAAAGAAACTTTAAGATAGACGATTCTGAATATGCGGTGTCTGATTTGATAAAAGAATGTACAGGAAAAATTCAGCGATATTGAGCATTTTCGGTGATATTGGCACTTTCGGCAAGATGGCGAAAAAAATAATTTTTGTGGGCGTTCGAAATGAAGTCATAATTTGAAAAGTTTAACCATTTTATAAGGAGTCACAATAAGTTTAAATGAAGTAGAGTGCCAAAATGTGTAGAATTACGTACTCCACCGAGCGCAATTAAATTAAATTTAGAAAAAAGAGATTTGAGAAATAAAATTTTGAAATATGACGTCAATCATGACGCACTCAAAGTAATGTGTAATGAAAACCTAAAACGACCTCGCAATTTGGGTGATAATGGCTCTTTCGGCGATATTAACACTAGCAGAAATTAAGCTCAAAATCGTGGAATTGCGTAGGTTTTTCGGCGATATTGGGTTGGCGATATGGTTCCCCTGTACTTACTTTAACGTCGCCTATATGTTTGTTGCACGACTATCCACTATTTGGGCCTACGCAATGCTATTATTTAACGTCATCCGCCTACGTCTTGCGGGCGTGTAATGACAGCTCTTTTGCGGGATAAACGTTTAGAGGGATGTATTTCACTGCTGAAGTGAATGTAACGTAACGCTCACCTGCACGAGTTGTTCTACCCCCTTACCTGCACGAGTGTGTTTCAGATCACACACATATTTTTTGCTTAGGTTGCTGACCTCACAAATAGCTTTTTCGATTTTCACATTAATATTTATTTAAAAATGTTTATTTCTTTATATTTCGGTTATGCACCATTTTTCAAAAGAGAGATTTTGTTCAGAAAATAATAAGTAGACTTGAACTTCAGCTATCCCAGAAATGACAGCAAAATTAAAACTGAGAAAATTTTGAAGGAATTTTAGGGCTTTCTGACTTTATTTTTAAAGCCCATTTTTTGAATAAAGAGCAAAGTGGTTTTCGTTCATTTGGATATTCAAACTGGGGCGTTGAGTTTTGATGAAATATGCGGCATATTATATGCCTCAGTGTCAATACGTTCGAAATAGTTGTTCATATTTTTTGTTAAAATTTTAACATGTGATTGTAAATGTTCATAGACTAGTCGATCTTTTTGTGCTGGTTTGAGATACTGATATGAGTTTTTGACAAAATTTAGAAAACAAAAAATTGACATTTGACAAAATGGTTCAAAATATTTTTTTTCCGTAAATCCAAACACTTTTAAGGATTTTGGTGCAATTTTTAACTCGGTAGCGTCAAAAAAAAATTAATGCACTTTCAATTTAAATCATAAATAAATCAATAGTTTTTGTTTTCGTTTTTTGGCTTTTTTGGCCGCCAAAACCAAAATTCCGAGAAAAGGGCGCTATTGCATTATGTGTGAGGCGTCTTTGGAGCCTCACACAAAATAATAATAAAAACTGATGAAAATTGAAGGAGAAGATACGAACTGCGTTTTTTTAGTAGGCTTATTAAAAGCGTAGGTGAGGGCGTAGGTAGCATAGTATCAGATTACTGTACTTTTAAGAATGATCTTGAAGAGTTGTTCTTCAAGCTTCAAAAGTTTTTGAATCATTACCACTGCCTGTTTGTCGAGAATCGGCATAGCAAAACCCCAAATCAGCGACACCCACTCCCATAATATTGCCCGTTATAATTGCCCAAAATAAAATTTGGCACTCAAAAAGGGTTGCTTTTACTAGTTAGAGATGCTTTAACAAAGCAGTGCTTTAACCAGTGACTTATTGAGAAGTTAACTCCCACAGCACAAACAATAAATTATGCATTCCCGACCGGATTTTCTATTCACATCTCTATTTTTTGCCTATCTTTTGCTTAAACCTACGCAAAAAAAGGATGGAAAACCCACGCAAAAGTCATCCCTTTAACAAGCCTGCTCATAAGTTCTTTTGGTTCTAGGCTATGAGCTGAAGCCTATAACTTATAACGATTACTGACGGAAATAATTTTTGTTTTCAAACTGAATATGGCTGATCATATAAAAAAAACTATTTATAATAGAATAAAAAGACCTTTTCCAAGTTTATAAATTTTGAACTTTTTGAGAATCGTTTAGAAATATCATTTTCAAGCTAAGAATATTTTTTTGATAATAATTAATTACAATGAAACAGTTTCTGATTTTTAATCATTCAACATTTTTCTCCGCAATCTCTACAATGAAAGAAAACGAAACGTCGTTATTATTTGGAATTCGATTTTTGTCTGACCGTCAGACTCTGTCGAATGGAATGAACTATCAGCAGGGTATAAAACGCGAACAATGTCCAAACCAAAAATGCCTCGCGCATTCCCCTAAAATATTTTATTAAACGCGATTTGTTATGAATAATTATGCAGCATATCAACTTTAAGGAAGCTGGTTGTAGGCATTTTATATCATCGTTTATCGGTTAAAAATCTGAAATAGTAAGAATTTTTATACTCTTCAAAGAAATGATTGAAGCGTTCTTAACGATAAAAATATAAGTTATCATCAACGTTGATAAGAGTGTAGATATCGCCATACTTTACAAAGACGAGTACCATAAAAAACTATCAGATGATTTTGAAAATAATCAAAATTTTGAAAAATTACCTAAATTTAAGCTAGAAAAACATTCTAAGAAGAATATAGATTAATTTGAACAGAACTTAGGAGGTTGTGTTAATTTAGAAGAATGACCTACTTATCACCGAATAGTAGTACATCAATATCATACGGTACTTTAAAACTACACAAAAAGATAAAGGCCTACGTCCAATTTGTACTGGTTATAACGCCATCTGTGCAAATTCACATAAATTTTGAAAAACCTTTCTTGACCCATGATGGCGGAATGTACTTATTTGGTTGACTCTCCAAAAAAGTTCAAGGAGCGCCTCCTTGTGGATATTCCTAAATTTAACCCCGATATCCACACTATTGTCAGTTTTGATGCTGTTAAGTTATTTACAAATGTCAATACAAATAGAGTAGTTTCATTAGTTTTAGATACTATTCACAAATCTCCTGATCTTTATTTCAAAGAAAATAATGACGAAGGGGTACTACTGCCGTCCCCTAGCCGTTCGAATTTTATGATTTTTATTCAAAATATTCTCAAAAATTTTAACATTTCAGAAAATAATTTAGGGTTTTTCAGACAATAGGGGGGGTTAGCCATGGGGTCTCCAATATCTGGCTCTCTAAGCAACCTTTTCATTCACATGATGGAAAAAACTATAATTAATTAATTAATCAATGAAAAAACTATAATACATTATCAGCGTTATGCTGATGACGTACTTTGCATTTGTCTGAAAAATTCCGTTGACACTATTCTGAATAAAATGAACAGCTGGGATGGCAAACTATCTTTTACGGTTGAAAACCTTGTCAACAACGTAATTAACTTCTTAGATGCAAGAATTTTCATCGAAAATAGACAAATAAAATTAAGGAAATTTTTCAAAAAGGCTGAAAAAACAGTCTTTACAAATTTCAAATTATCTATCTCACCGTATAAATATTAAGCAAACAATATTTTTACACAGTTGCACCGAACCCGGGATTGTTGTTCTGACGAATAACAGTTTTCTCAGGCTCTAAGTGAATTACGCGATTTATTTTCTAGGAACAGCTACCCGAAAAAACTAGTTGAATCAAAAATAAATTTTTTTCTATCTGATGATAAAAAACACCCTAGACAAGAAAATATAAACTCATTTTGTCTTGACTACAAAAGCCACATGGTAGACACCTTAGCCAAAAAACTTGTTATTAAAATGAAAAACTTCGCTCCCGATTTTGCATTAACACTGCTTCCGTAGTATCAAAATAACCAACATTTACTCCTATACACATAAACCCAAAAGTGATATTTTGATACTCCAAATTGCGTATACCATTTTCAATGTGATGCTCCGAAAATTACATTGGTCAAAGTAAACGTAAATTAAATGTACGTGTCGGTGAACACCAACAGGATTGTTCGAAAAACTGCTATCTTGCGAACATATTAAAAACTGCAAACTTACAAATCCAAATTTAAACATTTTAAAAACCCAATAATGACCCAAATTTGTCCGAAAACAGCAGCTACTAGAAAGACAAAAATTAAGCGTTTCTACGGAAAAGCTCAAATACAAATATTTTACAACCCATTTCAAAATATTACAGAAAAACTTCCGCTCCCTCCAACATCGTTTGGACGCCGAAGCTTTTTCCTCAGAATGAAACGGCCTAGCCTTAATAAACAAGAAGAACTTTCGTTCTTCGATTTATTTTGAAATCGGCATGTAAAATTTTAGTATTTTATTATGCTCCCATTATTTTCTCTGTAACGAAAAAAGTTCTAGACTCCCCAGTTTGGAAAAAATTCAATGTATTGAAATCTTACGGAAATTCTTTATTATTTAATAATGGTTGAAAATGAATAAATCGAAAACGTTACCATAACTGACAGAATTATATAAAAACATAAAGTAGTAGAGTTCACTTAAACCCAGGTTTCTTATCGACGGTGTGCCAATTACAAAACAAAAAGGCTATCACGTGACAGTACTTTCGCGTAATTTAGCAATTTTTACAAAATTTTAAACCCATTAATGAGGCACATGCTATATTTTTTTTTCCTTGTACAACATCTCAAGACTGAACACCTTGGAAAAAACAGGGGGGGATTAGGTTTTGGGACTGCATTTTTAAAATGTTTGTAACTTCAAATATTTTATTCATAAAGTTTTATAATTATCGAAAAAAAAACGATATTTTTTGAAAGGAAGTAAATTGCCAAGTTTTGACAATATGAACGCACACCCTTCTAATAATGTCAAACTAAACATATAATCATTATGGATCCATAATTTAATTCATGTAAGATAAAAACATATAATCAGTATAGATTTTTGTCTCTGTTTCCATCTCGGCACGATATCTAAATTTCGATTTCTAAAATTTGTAATCTTGTAATATTTATATAACTACTGCCTAATTTTAACTTAGCGTTACAGTTGTTTATCTGTTGTGGTCAATCATGGCCGCCTTTTAATAATACAGATAAAATCAAAATTCACAGAGAAACTCTCAAGGGGGTTAAATCATAATTAAAAAATGTTTAAATATTTTACGACGTTTCGGATTTATCGCATTTTCAAGTCCAACCTTTTTAAAGTTAAACGAATGCTGGTAACAAAAACGCGTAGGCGTGTGAGGCAAAATATACGAATTTGAAGAAAAAAGTAGTCGTGATATTTCTTTTACTTTTAAAAAGTTGTGTAATGTACAAATTGTGTAATGTATAATACAGTGAAAAAAATAAGGTCGGAACTTGAGCAAACCTAGAATAATATTTAATCGTAAGACGATTTGAAATAAAGAATTTCAAAACTCAAAAATACGTTTGGATGTTTTTAAGCTATCTTGTAGAGAATTTTTTTATGGTCATTTCAAGACCCAGGATTTTGTTTGTTCTTCAAAAATTTTCAAAACAAAATTGATTTCTCGGTCAATTTTCCGATATTTTACAGGTAGTCCCCAACCCGGCTCTGGAGAAGCCATATGCAAAGTTAGAAGGCTGATTTTTTCGCCAGTGAAAATTAAGCGTTTTTCGGTATTTTTTTTTCTTGACGGTCGGCGACCAATATTTGACGGATAGACTTGAAAGTACCCTCAAAAGAACCGGACGGGTCTACTTTCTGATGAGCGTATTAGAAACTATGGGTAAATTATATACCGTTAGATCGCTAGAGTGCCAAAACTGGTCAACACTCAAGGTCAATCTTAAGTCCAGTTTTGGCTCTCTAGAAACCTTACAGTATATAATTAACCCATAGTTTATAATACGCTCATGAGAAAGTCTTCCGGTTCTTTTGAGGGTCTTTTCAAGTCTATCCGATGAACTTGAAATTGACCTTGAACTTTGACGGGTTATTTGAGGTCAAATATTGGTCGCCGACCTTCAAGCAAAAAAACAGGTTACCGACAAACGCTTAATTTTCACTTGCCAAAAAATCAGCTTTCTAGCTTTGCATACGGCTTCTCCAGAGCCTTGTTTGGGACTACTTATAAAGTCTCGGAAAATTGACAACAAAATCAATTTTTTTCGAAAATTTTTGAAGAACAAAAAATACCCTGGGTCTTAAAATGACCAGAAAAAAATTCTCTACAAGATGGCTGAAAAACATCCAAACCCATTTTTGAGTTTTGAAAATCCTTATTTCAAATCGTCTAACTGATCGTAATAAATCATGGTAATCGTATTTGATCATAATTGCTAAATTTTGAAATATCTTGCACAAATCTGAAGTATAATTAAATCGGAATCTAGAATATGATTTTTGAATATTTTACGACGTCGCTGGAATTGAATTTTTTTGATAAAAAACTGGCCATACTGAGATTTTAAAATACTAGTCAGATTAGCTATTGTATTCAGCTTGTGAAAAACTTCAAATTTGTTTACTTTGCATACACTCTTTCACACATAAGGGACACAAGAGGACCTTAGCCAAAATGGTGAAACTATCTCCCCTAAGGTTTTATGTCGAAATTAGCCAAAATTTTAACATAATTTGCAAAAATGGTAAGCCAAACTTTATCTTAGGCAGTTTTTTCAAATTTGGCTATATTTTTTCTAAAATATCAAAAAAACCACCGTTTTTTGGCAATTATTCGCCGGAAAAACTATCTTCTCCTAGAAAAAATTATAAAATTTGGTCATTTTTTTTAAAGCTAGCTCACACGAAAACAAATTTTATCTCAGGCACTTGTTGAGATTTCGACCCCAAACTCTAAATATGATTTTTTTTGAGGACTCATGAGAAAAATTTCGAAAAACAAAGTGCTTTGATTTTTTCGTAAGTAAGCTCAAAGAAAAGCCACAAAAAACTGATCAGAAAATTGGCTTACGTCAGAGTGAAATTTTAAAGTTTTAGTGCTTAACCCGTGTGAGCACAGCACCTTTATAAAGGTGTTTTGCATATTTAAAATCATCTAAAATATGCAAAAAAAACATCGTAGAATTGTCTCCTTCGAATACATTATAAAAAATTTTGCAAGGATTTCAAAAAAGTGACTTATTTTCTTTTTGGAAATTTTGTTCAACTTTTACGGAGGGTTGATTATTTGAGATTTTTTTCCAATCTTTTACCTCTAAAAAAATAAATGCGACCTATTGCGTCAATTAAAATTTAAAATAGCCAGTTTTAGGAAAGTGTTTTGTCCATGGTTGACACCAAAGAAGGTTAATTGGTATCAGGAACAGATATTTTTTTTCAAAAGTGATATTTCAAAATTTTCATTTTAAGTATTTCACGAAAATATTTTAATTATTAAAAAATAAATTCGAGCAATTAAATATTGTCCACAGAGTCACTTGATTAGTATATCGACCCAGAAATGATATCAGAAGTGTACTTATCTGCTTTTATAGGGGAAAATAACCATTTTTTATGAAAAATTGTGATTTTTCATCAAAATTTAAACCTATTTAAAAATAATTTTTGATTGATTATATATAAATCAAATCAGAAAAAAACGATAACATAGGTAAGATCCTTATGCATCGATTCCAAAATAATTTGTGAACACCACTGTGAGCTTGTACACGTGATATGCTGTACCTTGCTCTTATCAGTAAATTTTCTAGAACTAAAAATCAAAATTCTAGAATATCAAATGTCGGATGCAAAAAAATATCGTTTGAACTTCCTTATGCAAAAAAAACTGAAACTCTAACTACCTTGGGCTTTCTGTAATACGCGCTTGAACAGTCACCTTTATAAGGCTTCGGTGCCTTGCGGAACGTTTTTTTCTGTGCTCACACGGGTTAAGGGTGTGGTGTGTCGCTGATTTTGACACTTTCCGAAGCTATTTTTGGATAAACTGGCAGAGCTGATATCCCAAAAAGTTTTGCATCTTGAAGAACGACTCTTCGCGGTGAATTTTGATTTAACAGTAATCTGATACAATCCCACTACGCCGACACCTACCCTTTTAAGAAGCCTCCAAAAAAATCGCTCAATACGCATTTTCTCCGTCAATTTCACCATTTCA
>SCLH01000266.1:221123-238314 GCA_004367855.1 Oikopleura vanhoeffeni | reverse complement strand
TACAACATTTTACTATTTTTTCTTCTTTTCTTTACACGAGACTTAATCCCAACCCTTTTTTTATTAAGAATAACTACAAAAGACTCACTAACTAGCTAGATCCGACTCTCAGGATAAAAAACTGAGTTTTTTATGTTATGAAAATAACCATTTTTTATGAAAAATTGTGATTTTTTCATCAAAATTTTAGACCTTTTTTAAAATAATTTTGATTGATTATATATAAATCAAATCAGAAAAACCGATGACANCATAGTCTATTGAGGATATAGGCTCATGCATACTTTAAATCATCTAAAAAAAGCAAAAAAAAAACATTGTAGAATTGTCTCGTTCCATACATTATAAATAAGTTTGCGGCGACTCTAAATGCGACCTATTAAGTCAATTAAAATTGAAATTAGCCAGTTTTTAGAAAAGTGTTTTGTGCATAATTGACAATTAAAACGCAAATTCATTGGTATACAGAAACAGATATTTTTTTCGAAAGTGAAATTTCAAAATTTTTAATTTAAGTATTCCACGAAAAACTTATAATAATTTTAAAAATTAATTTTAGCAATTAAAAATTGTCTGCAGAGTTATTAGAGATTGATTACTATATCAACCTATATAAAATAATATTGAAACTGCAATTACCTGCTCCTATATCCCTTTATCACTTTTTGGTTAGAATGCGTAGCCACAACATTAAAATCACACGTTAAAAGGAGTAGTGGCAACGCATTCTAACCAAAAAGTGATAAAGCGATATGTAACGCTATTACCATTTTTTAATGAAAAATCGTGATTTTTTCATGAAAATTTTAGACCTATTTAAAAATAATTTTGATTGATTATATATACAGGGTGTAAGATTTTTCCCTTCTCTTTCCAAATTGGATAGCGATGAGAACGCTAATGTGAATGGTTAATTTCGGCAAAAACCTACGTCTTTCTCAGATTCAACCAATCAAAACGTCGGGAATCAAGTGAATTCAATTTGGAAAAAGGAAGGGAAAAACCTTACACCTTGTAGATCAAATCGGACCAAACGATGCCGTAAGCCAGATCCTTGTGCATCGATTCCATAAGAAAAATAATTTGTGAACACCATTGTGAGCTTGTGTCACGTGATATTCTATCGCTTGCCTTTCTCACTAAGTTTTCTGGAGCTAAAAATCTAAAGTTTAGAATTAAAATATGCAAAAATATAACCTTTCAACTTCCTCATGCAAACAAAATTGAAACTTCAACTACCTTGCGCTTGGATGTCAGTGACCGATCACATCACACGATTGTCTACTTTTTTGAAAAACGCAATTTCGGATATATTGGCACTGATGGTAATCTGGCGATATCGGAGTCCCTGTAATAAAGTAACAAAATTAAGTTGTCAATGCATATATTTCAAATATCGATTAAACAGTTTTGTTTCAGGTTTAAACATTTGGATTCCTACGCAATTTACGAAACCTACGCAATTTATCGAAATCACTTTTAAAAAAATAAAAATTAACTCAGAGCCGTAAGGACAAAAGTTGAAAATGCAGCAGTNAAACACTACCAAAAAAAAAAGGACGAAAAAATTCCCGAACTTTTTTGGGAAGCAAAAACTAGAAATAACATAACTTTTAATCGTAAGAAGACGATTTTGAAATACTACGGTCAATTTTCCAAAACTCACAAAAATACAGTGTTTGATGGAATCTTTTTAAAGCTATCTTGTTAGAGAAGAATTTTTTTAATGGTCATTTCCAAGAACCCAGGAATGTTGTTTTGTTTTCAAAAACAATTTTCAACAACAAAATTCGATTTCTCGGTCAATTTTCCGCTATTTTAAAACAGGCTCAGTGCCCCAACCGGCTCTGGAGAAGCATATGCAAAGTTTAGAAAAGGCTGATTTTTTTCCGCAGTGAAAATAAGCCGTTTTTTCGGTATTTTTTTTTTTTCCTTCGACGGTCGGCCGACCATATTTGAACGGAATAGACTTGAAAAGTACCCCCTCTAAAAGAACCGGACGGGTTCTTTCTGGGATGATGTCGTTATTAGAAACTATGGGTAATAATTATATTACCGTTCAGACTCGCTAGAGTGCCAAAACTGGTCCACACTTCAAGGTCATCTTAAGTCCAGTTTTTGGCTCTCTAGAAACCTTACAGTATATAATTAACCATAAGTTTATAACTACGCTCATGAGAAAGTCTTTCCGGTTCTTTTGAGGTCTTTTCAGTCTTATCCGATGAACTTGAAATTGTACTCTTGACCATCTTGACGGTTATTTTGAGGTCAAATAATTGGTCGCCGACTCTTCAACAAAAAAAACAGGTTACCGACAAACGCTTTAATTGTCACTTGCAAAAAATCAGCTTTCTAGCTTGCATACGGCTTCTACCTAAGCCTCTGTGTTGAGAGACTACCTTATAAAGTCCTCGGAAAATTGGACAACAAACATCAATTATTTTTCGAAAAATTTTGAAGAACAAAAATACCAACTGGTCCTTAAAAATGACCAGAAAAATTCTCTCATACAAGATGGCTGAAAACACCCAATAACCCATTTTTGAGTGTTTGAAAAATTCTTATTTCAAATCGTTAACTGATCGTAATTATAATCATCGGTAATCGTATTTGATTCATATATAGCTAAATTTCGAAATATCTGCAAGAAATCTTGAGCTATAAATGTACAATCGGAAATCTAGAATATGAATTATTTTGAATATTTTATCTCTGCCAGAGCGTCGCTGGAATTGACTTTGTTTGCATAAAAAACTGTGCACATTATCTGGATTTTAATAAAATACTAGTCAGATTAGCTATTGGTACATTCAGCCTTGTGAAAAGACTATCAAATTTTGTTTTAGCTTTTGCATACACTCTTTCACACCTAAAGTGGACAAAGAGTACTGTTAGACCAAAAATGGTAGTAAACTATCTCCCTAAGGTTTTTTACAATGATCGAAATTAGCCAAATATTTTTAACATATATTATGCAAAAAATGGTAAGCGTAACTTTATCATTTTTTTGTTTGATATTTTTTCAAATTTGGCTATATTTTTCTATAAATAATCTCAAAAAAACCTACCAGTTTGTGTATTTGCGCATTATTCGCACAGAAAAACTATACTTCTCGCTAGAAAGAAATTAATAAATTATGGTTCATTTTTTTTAAAGCTGCTCGCAACATCGTAAAACAAATTTTATCTCAGCACTGTGCACTTGCTTAGGGTTGTCGACCACCAACTCTAAAATGATGTATTCTTCTTTTTGAGAGAACTCATTGAGAACAAAATTTTCGAAAAACTAAAGTGCTTTGATTTTTTGCGTTAGTATAGCTCAATAGAAAAAGACACAAACAAAACTGATACAGAAATTGGCTTACGATCCAGAGATGAAAATTTTACAAGTTTTAGTGCTTACCCGTGGTGAGCACATGCAAGCATTTATAAAGGTGTTCGCATACTTAAATCAATCACTAAAACTAATCAAAAAAAGCATACAGTAGAATTAGTCTCCTTCGAATCCATTATATTAATAAACTTTGCAAGGATTTCAAAAAAGTGAGCTTATTTTCTTTTTGGATAATTGTTGTTCAATTTACGGAGGGTTGATTATTTGATAGATTTTTTTTACCAATCTTTTACTTATCTAAAAAAATAATGCGGACCTATTGCTCAATTAAAAAATTTGAAAAATAGCCAGTTTTTCAGGAAGTGTTTTGTCATGGTTGACACTACAAAGAAGGTTAATTGGTATATGCAGGAACCACTATTTTTTTTTCAAAGTGATATTTCAAAATTTTCAATTTTAAGTATTTCCACGAAAATATTTTAATTATTAAAAATAATTCGACGCAATTAAATATTGTCCACAGAGTCACTTGATTAGTAAATCGACCCAGAAAATAATATCGAAGTGTACTATATCTGCTTTTATAGGGGGAAAATACCATTTGTTTATGAAATTGTGATTTTTCAATCAAAATTTTAAACCTATTTAAAATATTTTTGATTGATTATATAATAAATCAAATCAGAAAAAACGATAACATAGGTAAGATCCTTATGCATCGAGTTCCAACCAATATTTGTGAACACCACTCGTGAGCTTGTCCACGTGATATGCCTGTACCGTTGCTCTTATCAGTAAATTTTCTAGAACTAAAAATCAAAATTCTAGATATATCAAATGTCGGATGCAAAAAATATCGTTTTGAACTTCCTTATGCAAAAAACTGAACATCTAACTACCTTGGGCTTTCTGTAATACGCGCTTGACCAGTCACCTTTATAAAGGCTTCGGTGCCTTGGCGGAAACGTTTTTTTCTGTGACTCACACGGGGTTAAGGGTGTGGGTGTCGCTGATTTTGACACTTTTCCGAAGCTATTTTTGGATAACCTGGCAGAAGCTGATATCCCAAAAAGTTTTGCATCTTGAAGACGACTCTTCGCGGTGAATTTTGATTTAACAGTAATCTGCTACAATCCCACCTACGCCGAACACCTTACCCTTTTAAAGAAGGCCTCCAAAAAAATCGCTCAATCCGCATTTTCTCCGTCAATTTCACCATTTTCATTATTTGTTTGTGTCTGGCTTCAAAGAAGCTAACACATAATGCAATATTGTTCCTTACTCGGAATTTTGCTTTTGGCGGACAAAATGCAAAAAAACACAAAAGTAAGATTTTTGAAATGATCAGTTTTGGAGGCTCAGTCAAAAGCTATCTTCTCCACGAGTTTGAGAGATACAGTTTTGGCTCATACTGCAATCTGAAGCACAGGCCTTGTTTTGACAAAACATTAGAGAGTTTTTTTCGAAATTTTAATTTGGCGTCTCTGTGACGGCCATGTCAACTTTTCAGTTTTAGCAAATTTTTGAAATCCATTAGTTTTCGAGGGCCAAGTCAAAGCTTATCTTAATCCTCCACCAGTTTAGGTGATAACAGTGTCGCGCTCATACTTGCTCTGAAAGAGCACCAGGCCTGCTTTGACAAACATTTAGAGAGTTTTTTCGAAATTTTGATTTGGCGTCTCTCTTGAGGCGCCCTGGTCAACTTTTCACGTGTGAGCCTAAATTTTTGAACAAAATTAGAAACCAGAATTAATGCTTCAAAATAATTATTTCCGTAATACACCTTTTGAAGGATTTTGGGTGCAATTTTTAACTCGGTGTAGCGTCAAAAGAGAACAATATTAGCGCCTTTCAATTTTAATCTAAATAAATCAATATTTTAGTTTTCGTTTTTTGGCGCGCCAAAGCAAAAGGTTCCGAGTAAAAGACAATATGGCATTAAGAGAGCGAGGCCTTCTTTGAAGCCAGACACAAAAATATGGCGCTGTGGGGGCGGTATGTTGTGACGGCGGGGGAATACATGACAATGGTGAAAATTGACGGAGAAAATGCCGTATTGAGCGATTTTTAGGAGGTTCTTTAACAACGCGTAGGGTGTCGACGTAAGGTGTGATTGTATCGTTTAACTGTTAAATCACACTCAGCGCGAAGAGTTGTTTTCTTCAAGATGCAAAACTTTTTGGGATATCAGCTCTGCCAATTTATCCAAAAATAGCTTCGTAAAGTGTCAAAATCAGCGACACCCACACCCTTAAAATTAAAGCAAGCGTTAATTTTGAAAAATCATAAAACGCGACAATTTCAAAAAAAATTGATAATTTGGTCAGTAGTACACTTTGTTATCACCTAAATTAATTTAAGCATTTTCAATGCTCTCAAGGCCTCATAAAACCAGAGACCAGACCCCCCTTAAGTATAAAAATACAGTGAAAAAACTAAGATTTGAACTAAAGCAAATCTATAATATTATCAAATTGTAATTACGGTTGACCGCCCAGCACTCAAGAGCCCTTGGCTCGTTTTAACCCCCTGATATTTAACGAAGATACATGTATTTAACAATTTATTTTGAAGGTGATGGATCCTGGAGTGTGAGAAATACAGACAAAGATGACGTAAAAATGCCAGCAGAACTGATATGTAAAGGTAAGAAAAAATGCACAAAAATTTAAAAATAACAAAAATACAAAATAAATCTTTCATTTTCAATTAACTTTTTCGAAAAAGATAAGAAATCCTAATTCTTATTTTTAAATTTCTAAAATTATGAAAAAAGTTTTCAACAATTAAACATTTTGTTAAAATACAGTATGTACTAATACTCGTAATGTTTCCAGTGAAATCGAAAATCAACTGCACTCCGCTTCTGAGAGGCTCTGAGGCCTATTTATAAGTCTTCAATGCTGTTGCTTTTCCATTCCCATTTCTCCACATAAAAAATAACAGAATGGTGAGTCGTCACGTTGATGTAAAAAATAAGGCGAATATGGTACACCAGGTACTCATTTGAAGTAACGCATTTTGTTGTAACGCTTTCTTATCTGAAGTAACGCTTGCTCATTTGAAGTATTTTATTAAACATCATAACAATTTCCTATAGGATTTTTTCCAAAAATTACGATTTAAAATAAAAATTTGATGTTTAACCAATATTTAAATCAAACTTATTTTGGGTTAAAAATTAAATCTAAACCCAAAAGATGATTCTTAGTAACGCTTGTCATTCGAAATAACGACTCTAAAAAATTTCTGCGTTTCGTAAAATGAGAACCTGTTGTATTTCAAGATTTCAAGTATTACCAAAATTGTCTTTTAATGTTTCTCGAGAGTTAAAAATCTCAAAAGACGTGAAATGATTCCCTGTGAAAGTACTGTTTTTGAATAGGAAATCTTAGTAATTTTCTAAGTGCCCAGCTCATTGAAAACTCAGCTTTGAATGAACCGGAAAATTATGCTCTCTGAATAAAACTCTGCATTTAGAGCTGTTTTAAAGCATAAAAATTGAGCAAAAACAGTTTTCAAGCATGTATAACATAAAATAAATTCGATGGAATTTACAACTTTTAAAGTAAATGATAAGCATTTTGGGTTATTTTGCATTCAAAATTAATCCGTTTTCTTAAAATTTTATTTCCTGCATCCTGAATAAACCGAGAATCAATCCTAGTCTCCTGCCTACACAGTAGCTCAGCTGTTAAGTTATGAAACTGTAGCAATATTAAAAATGCCATTATATGAGTAGTTCTCATTGAGTACAGGTTATATTTAGAGTAGGTGTAAAACTAAGAGTGAATTTCGGTTCAAAAAAGATATCAGAAATAAAGTCAGACAAATTGAGTTTAAATAATAGCTCGAATGGCTTTTATTTACTTTATAAGTTATAAATTTTATGTAATTTATTATTCAAAAAAAAACAGCTTGATGAGTCAATACTTTTTTGGTACTCTTAATAAACTCATATTTTTTGATAAATCAAGCCGATCAGATAACCATTAATCAGCTTGAATTGATGATTCACAGAAACACGTTTCCAAGATTTTCAAAAGTAGTCTATTTTTATTTCATAATTATTAATATTTTTCAAATTTTACTCAAATGCCCTATTTAATTCAAATAGTTAATTTTGGTAAACTTTTCCACCCAACATCACCTATTTGGTATAAATGCATGATTCTGAAAAAAATACTGTGATATGACTCCCGTTGTCGTCTATATTAGTAAATTAGCATTACTTTATTGTTAAAGTTCAATATATAATTTTATAAATTAATTATATATAGAATTCTATATTTAAATATTTTATTTTTAGTTTTACAATGAATAAGACATTTTCAGTCCACGTCTTTCGTTATTTTTGAATAAAATTTCATCCAAAATTTGGTATTATTTGATCTTGAAATATGTACGCAGTTCCTTAAATAATTTTTGAAATTTAAATCAAAATTTTGAACATTGAAAATTACTTTTTGAATTTGAAGAAATTGGATTAATAATGTTTTTAGCTGGATGTAATAAAAAACTACTGGACAATTTTGATAATGGTTCATGGGACTGCCCACTAATGGAAAAGGATGACGACACCATCGAAAGAGGTTTACAATGCTTTCCGAGATGTGACCAAGGCTACGAATTAATCGACCCATCAAACTCAATATTTTTGAGGAAAAATTTCGAAAAAATTTGCCGTTGCACTTCCTTGAAAGGCCGTTGCCATTGGACCAGACACGACACAGTACCGAGGTGTGCTGCATCGAAAAGAAATCGAATTATAAATGGTCAAGAAGCTAAACAACACTCGAAGCCATATATGGTCTCTGTATCTATAAAGGAAAACGTTACAATTAATTGAAATTAGCACACAATTCTAACTATTTTTTTTTCTACCGGCAGGTGTCGCGCGAACGACGTGGGTTCAGAAAGACGAGTCTTTCGCTAAATTAATTGCGTCGCTTACTGGATTTTTATCGCAAGCACTTCAGTCGCAAATTGACGAATTTACTTTTTAGATAAGGAGAGGTAAACTAGATAAAAAAAGTTACCAGTTACAACTTTATTGAAGTTTCATAATTGAACACTCTTTTTTGAAATTTTATACTTAGATTTTTTACTTCATTCTTCATGCTTTAAAAAAACTTCAAATGATTTTTAACCTCATAACAGGAAAAAAAGGATGGTAAAAAGATAAAAATTCATTATTGTGGAGCTGTTCTTATTCATCCTAACTGGGTCATCACTGCTGCGCATTGCAAAAAAAGGTAAACTATCGATTTTATTTAAATTTTCGTTGGAAATCAAGAATTTCTGCCAGCAAGGCTATTTCAACCAAGAAAGATGAAAACGAAAAATGGCTGAATTCCGGAAGAACCTTAAAGCCAATCAATCATTCAAAAAGTGACTATTGAGTAGTCTAAGCAAGAAGGGCAGATTCAAAGTATGACCTAAAAGTTTGACGCATGGCGCGCATGATCTTTAATAGTTAACCTTGGGGCGCCAGAGATTGAAACTTGGAATTCACACGCTCACAAAGTTGAAATCGAATAATATATTTTTGATCGTTGGGGAAATTAAAATGGAAATTGGGATTCGAATGAATATTTTTCAAAATCTATAAAAAAAAGAGCGGATCAAAGGGCTCGATGCTAGTAGGAAGGTTGAATGAATATTTTCCACACGCAAAAACTGTGTGAGCAAAAATGTTTTTTTATCAATCCAAAAAAATTTCACGCCGATAGCTGCGAGTAGTTGCACTACAGGTTGAATTTTATTTTTTGTCGGTGTTTCACGCATCACTTATTATTACACTATAAATTGAGTGATGCGTGAAACACCGACAAAAAATAAAATTCAACCTGTATAGTTTTTAGGCATTGACATAAATTGGTTTCAAGATATTGAATTGATAAATTCAAAAGATGAGCGGTGAAATAGCTGATAATTTGTAGCTAAAATTTCATTTCTCTAGCATGCCGGGAAGTGCAATTTCTTTGATAAACAAATAAAGTAATCAAGTATTCTGATTGTAATTTTGCAAAATCAATTCGGAATCGACAAAATATTTAAATAAAGTTAGTTTGAATATTGATAGCGGCCAGATTGTTTTGTTAAAAGGGAATATCGAAGATTATACCTAAGTTTCCCGTAGGACTTTGACGTCAGAGACTTAAAGAATCGTGTGATTTCATTGGTCAATACACATTGACTCTTGTGTACTGATCAATTAAAACAGGTCCTAGAAGTGTCTCTGTTTTACGGGACACGTAGGTATTTCCTTCGATATACCATTGCATGAATAGAGCTGGTGCAGCTAAGTTAGGGCTCTATACTTTTTGAAGCGTAGATTGTGAAATGGATCAACAGAATTTGTTTCTCGTTTAGTAGGGAAACTAAAAAACAAAGTCGTTCAAGTCGAAGCTTTTACACGCAGCTTTGCATTTCGAAACTTTTGATATAAAAAATATTTTCTGATAATTATTTTGTATATATAAGAACAATTTTGGTAATTCGCCCCCATCCGCCTAAACATATCTCATAGTGGAAATGAATCTACATAACATCCTGACTTGGCTGTAAATGAATTTCCAATCCGAATGCAGATGGGAAGCCCGATTCAAATAATGCAAAATTCTTATACATGTAGGTGATTGACTTCCGCTAAGGAATAGACTGCATCATTCCTGTCAAATTTAGCAATATTTGATTCGGGCTTCCATATATGCATTACGGGTGGAGATCCATATAGTTCTATGCTAATTCCAGTAAAGGAATACGTTGCCCATTGCATGTCATAGTTGGCTTCAGAAGGCTACACATGCATGGAATAAGTTAAAATTTTCGTCCTGAAAAGACTTATATTTTTCGGAAAATGACCCTTATTATTTGAGATTCTTATCTCAAATTCATTTTTGAATTGAATCCCGAGGAGCGTCAAAAATTTAGACCTAAGAAGCTAGGAAGATAAAATTTCATTCTAACAGACATAATAACAAATTGTTATGTATAAATGAACCAATGACTTGTCACCCCTCCTTCGATCTTTACCTCTCATCAAAAAAATGAACTACTTCTAATACAACTTCTTTAACTTTTTAAGCTATTTAACATAGCCTACGTTGTGAAATACCACGAGACACCGTAAAAATGTCGAATATTAAAAAATTTCAAAACTTCAGCAAAATACTTATCAAAAACTATTATGAAACCCCTATATCCCTTTTGCAACCAAAGTGAGTCGTTAAAATGAGGTTAATCTCTATAGCGCGTGTTTGAATCTCACTATTGTCGAACCCCATGCCGCCTTATTGGCCGGGGGTTGATAGGCTGATATAACGCAGCAATCAACTTTGGCGTTCCCAATATAAAGCACCTTTGTCTATTATTATACCCATGACAATCACTAAAACAACACTAGTGAGATTCGAACACGCGCTACAGAGATCATTATTATTTTTAAGATTCACTTTGATTGGAAAAACGATATGGATAAGGAGCCATCGGCGGTCAG
Source organism: Oikopleura vanhoeffeni (assembly GCA_004367855.1). Lineage (NCBI taxonomy): Eukaryota > Metazoa > Chordata > Appendicularia > Copelata > Oikopleuridae > Oikopleura > Oikopleura vanhoeffeni. Next base: position 227,479 of record SCLH01000266.1, on the reverse strand, counting down.
ATCGTGACTATTCGAATAATGCAAAATTCGAGAATATGATTGGATAGCCACTCAAATTCTCGCCGATTTCATTAGCATATTCTGAAATGCTTTTTTTTATTGGCTGCTATTATCCGGCGTTTTTTATATCTTCAAATATTCACGATCTGTCAGCCGGGGACTATAAATCCATAATGTATCTCGTTATTTTTCAAACTAAATATACGTAATTTAAGGATGTTTGTCTTCAGTTTTAACTAGAAAAAATAGATTTAAAATATTTGAAATGACTGCATTTTCTGATCATTGTGCATAATCAATAAATTGTAGTGCAAAAGAAATGCGTTTAACCCTTGGCGCACACGACGTGACATTAGGGGACGAGGAAGGTCGCATCGAGTGCCGAGCGGCTCAAATGAAGCAGCATCCAGACTTTGACGGAGCTTATAATGATATTATGATGATTCGGATAAAATGCCTCAAACCAGTACGTATTCTAGAACAAAAATCGCTAAAAAACTTTTAAGGGGAATGCATGTCACCTTGGGTGAACACGACATTACACTTGAAGAAGGAGTAGAAAAAACATGCAGAGTATCCAAAACTGTAACACATCCAGATTACAACTTTGGATCTAAAAATGACATAATGCTCGGAAAGCTGAAATGTAGTAATGTATGTAAAAAGTATACATAGATTGAATATAAGAACTATGCAGCAAATGATTGAAATTTCATGAAAATGATATCGAAAATTTTCAAATGTTCTGTTTTTATTACCTTAATTTCGAAATTAGACACTATAATTTTCAGTAGCCGTGGTGTCAATTTTTTAGTTTTTTATTCTGAAAATTAAAAGATTAAATCTTTAAATCATCAAAAAGCATATTGTAAAATTTCAAAATTTGAATTTAGCAAATCAAAGATTCAAAGTGATTAATAGTCTATAAATCACTTTGAATCTATGACTTTCTTCTGTAAAACGTTTTTAATAATTGTGAAATATGAATCTTTCACTTTTTTTGAAATTTGACACCCTGGGTTTTGAAAATTTTGAAATAAGGGTCTTCGTTTTGAAATTTTATTCAAACTGAACATTGGTCAAATAATATATCTTCATGATTTTCCAATCCATCTCATTGAAAATTTTTTCAAAAAGATGCCTTAAATGAAAATAATTAGATTTTCGTTTCACGAAGCCTTCAGAACATTTTTGCCATGTAAAATTTTCTGGCTACCCGAGCCATTTTTTCTGACTTTCTCTCCTTGAATAGTTTCTGATAACAGAAACACAATGAATTAACTTTTAGCCAACTGGTTAAAATTTAAATCATTTTAATAGGAATGTCAAAAAATAGTTTTGACTTTCGAACTAATACACTTACTAATCGCTTAGTACCATAGCTTGCAGTATACATAAAACACAATTCCAGCACCAGTTTATTACGATTAGCAACAGAAATTTTAGCTTAGCTTTTTGCTTCAAAAATCTCGCTTGTTGTCCTCAGATCGTTGATTGTTAATCTCGGATCATATCTAACTACCAATTCACAGTTTTAAATATTTGTTAAAAATGAGTCAGAAATTTTTTGGGTGAGCACAAAAATACATTAGTTTATAAAATTTGAAACCTGAAAGTTTATGACAGTGAATAGAATAGACTAGAACTTAAAAAATATATATATTTCTTCACCCAGTGTAATCTCCACCCCAAACTACTATTAAAATAGAAATAAAGCTTTCTACTGTTTTCGTTCGACGCCGTCATAATGTATGGTAGTGAAAAAGCATCGGAGCGGTTAAAAAAATAAAATTATCCCGACACGTATTGCAAGTAAAAATTATTAAACAATCGATTTCAACCTCACTGAAATTGAACTCAACAAAATACATTACGTTGTTTTTCTAGTTCTATATCGAAGATTATGCGACATAATTTATGCCTATGCCTGGAATTATTGTAAGTGCCTTGTTGTAGCATTACCATTCGCAAAAATTCTAGGCAAAGGCAATGCCTATTAGGCATAATCTTCGATATATCCCCTATTCACACTTTTGTTAATATCCCGGCCCTACTACTTAAAAACACATTTCGTTTCCTAATGAGGGCCGGGATATTAACAAAAGTGTGAATAGGGGATATAGATATTGATGATAATACCTACACGGACCAAGTTTATTTTGAAAGGTTACAATAGGGTAAAAAAAGATACTTTGCTCGCGCAGATATTATATTCGATATAATCTCAAAATCTATATCTAAAAGTAGGATCCCTAGAACCTCACTTTCGCGTTCGCGATTAAACTTATTTGCGTAGTTCTTATTGGATGATGTCAAAATATCCGGTGGTTTCATTGGTCAAACGGTTATACTTTAATTTTGTAAAATGACTCCAATATCAAGTTCATTTATAATTGTTTTTTCTGTCGTAAATATTCAAATATGACGGAAATTTAGTTCATCTATCGTGTTTTTCCGCCAATTAATACAGCCTGAGTTTTCTCTTTTGCAGCGCTTTTTTCTTTCGCAAGATTAACTAATCAGATACAGTTATTCCGGATATTGATCAATCACCGACGAGTATTTTTGCGGGAGAAATAAAGCGTAGCAAACGAGAAAACTCAGGCTGTTATCCTACATATTGAACATATTGCTCCTCACTGAAAAGTTTTCGGGAGATTTGCTTCAAAACATGAAATGCGCCATAAATTCTTCGACTACTCGACAGTAAAATAACAGCTCACGCAGATTACGCATGTTCAAGTTAAAAACACACATGAATTACTTGTGTAGGTTGCAATTTCTCTGTTGAGATTATTATGACGCATTTCATGCTTTGACGTGGAGCTCCAAAAAATTCTGAGGGGCATAATTTTCGATGTAGTTCCGCGATATAATAAATCTAGAAGTCACCATTAGTCTCAATTTATTTCGTAATTATTATTTGGCCATCGACTGCATATCTGATCGCATTTTATTTGAAAAGGTGACTTATTTTAAACGCTTGTTATCATAACCCGAATTTTCGCGGTTTCAGAAATAAAGACTTTTCTGATTCAACTTACTCAAAAATACTTTTGTCTAAAATATTTGACCATTGGACCATATAACACACCACAAGGACCAACCAAAACTAAACTTCAATTCTGTTGCTTTTACCAATCGTGTTAACATTACGAAAATTCGTTAAAACCAATAATTCATTTTGCTGATACCAAAAAAAACTCGGGAGAGTTAATTTTTTCTATGGACAAAAATTAGAAAATCTCGAAGTTCATAAAATAATGAGTTGATAAATCGATTTATTTATTTTTGGATTTTGAACTCTGAAGATATAATTTTCATCATGAGGATTGCTTCATAGTTAGTTTTATTTTAAATGACATTTTGAAAATTTAATTTGAAATTTTGATTCTATTCTTTTTTATTGGCCGACTCACTAAATTTAGTTATACTAATAATTACATATCAAGATTCAGACAATTACCTCACTAATAAATCAAAGGGTCGTGCTTTTTGTACCCAAATTGGTCCAAATGGAAAATATTTCGTGAAAAGTAAAATTTGACCAATTAGATTTGATTAAAATTGAGATAATTGCAAACGCCATAAGACGTTTAGCTCAAATCAGACTTTCGTTTGATTGGCCTCTCTCTTCATATTGTTGACATGACTTGAAAAAAACTGACTCTAAATCAATCAGTTTGTTATTATGCATTTTATTTCACACTTATCGTATTTTAAAGATCGATCAATCATAACGCGATGATTATTAACAACCAATAAGCATCGAAGATTTACTAAAACAAATAAATACAATTTTGTGCCGTAATTTATATATCAAGAACCATTGTGAAACACTTAATTTAGACCGATCATAAAATAACTGAATCAATATATTTTCAGAAAAAATGATCAAGTTTTCGTTATAAATAGGTGATAACATATCCCTTTAACACCTTTTGGATGATTGAAAGATGTTAGGTTGGGGGACCATCCAACACTCCTCTGAGACAGGATCTGGATTTTTCGCGGTCGCCGGGTCGGAAATTTCTGACCGGACCGCAGGTCGGGTCGGCGGTGCGACCCGAACCCGACTGGAAAAGTCGCCGCCCTTTCTGACCGCAAAAATTTTTTGGAAAAACAAATTTTTTATGTTGTTAGTGACTATAATCGACTCATTTTATTATAATTTGTAAATATTTTTAAAATATAAGATATCGAGGGATGGGAGTTCTCTTGATCTCTTGTAATTTGGTCAAAAAATTAAATTTTGTTAAAATTGCAATTGTTGGTTTAACATATTGAAATGTTGATTAATAAATGAATGTTGTTAAAAAATTGAAGTTTGGTAAAAAAAAATGAAAAAATTGTTCAGAAAATATAAATTGTATTCAAAATCAAAATTGTGTTCGAAAATAAAAATTTTTGTTCAAAAAAAGAATTTTGTTAAAAAAAAGAATTTTTTTCAAAAATTGATATTTTGGTTGGAATTTAAACTTTTGAAACAATTTATTTTTAAACAAAATCTCAATTTTAGAACTTTTCTTTTATTTTTCTAGAAAATTTTCGATTTTGAATAAAATTTATATTTATTGAATACAATTTATATTTTTTGATAAAACGTTCACTTTTTAACAAGTTTAATTTAATTAAATGATAGAATAGTCTTGTTATTGATAGTTTATCTGGTGTCAGAAGTTAAGATATGATTTTTTTTTGATTTGATAGAAATTTTGGTGTCTGAAGTTAGCTCCCCTTAATATCAAGCCCTTACTCTCCCCTTCTAAAGCCCATTCCCCTTCTAGCCACTCATGAGGCCGCTTTCTCTTCTTTTCAGCTACATCTGATCAAATCATCCAAAAGGTGTTAAAGGGATATACCAAGCGTGATTAAATGAGTTTTATGTTTATATTTTCACGAGTTTTTACGCATACCCTCTGATTTATACGGTCACCTAGTATTTTTTGACTTTCTTTTTCAACTTAAATGAAAAAAACTAATGTTCGTTTTATGATTAGACTCCCATTTTTGAGGAGATTTGAAATTCTTAGCAAAAATAAGTACTGTAATTTACTACTGTAATTTCAAAAAAATGCATAAACAGATTGGCGAGATATCGACGATGATAAATATATGTTGAAGGGTCAAAAAATGTTCAAAGTTGATCCGGTTGCACAGAACCGTATGGTCGGCTGAGAGTTAAATTAAATCACTTATTTGAAACATTTTTATACGTCTCATTTTTGAACATTCGATAAGACAAATTATCATGAATTCGTAAACTTAATTATTCTGATCGGATTAACCTTGTCTGAAAAAATTTAAGTTTAGCCGTAGATCATTCGAAGACACATTATGCAGAACTTTGATCTCATTAGAATAACCAATGTATTTTTGTTGGACTGAATTTACAGATTACTCGATGTTTATTTAGTAAATTAGGGTAGTTTTATGTCAGAGTTTAAAAAAATTGAAATCAAAAATCACCATTTTAGCTTGATGGTATCGTGAGTTTTAACTATGACCAAGGATTATATTTTTCTGGTTCAAAAAGCTGAAAATAAAAAAGATGAATTTTTAAAAAGGCAAAATTTCAAATTAAAATTATAAAGATTTCATTTGAAAAATTAATGGCTACATTTTCAAATTTGAAGTTGTTTTTAATAAATGTATAAAAATAACAGCATGAAATTTAAATAGCGCAATTATTCTGTTCAATATTTTTTTTTCAACCGAAGTTTCTCTAGATTTGTTCCGGGGACAATGTCCCCCCATTTGCTTGAAATTCAAACTTTGATATTGAAAATAATACTTGTCCGAAGTAAGGTACTTTTATTTCATATCTCTTAAAGACTCTTGTCGGACATTTCTACGTCTTTAATACTATTAAGTACACTGTACTACTAAGTACACTGTACTAGACTCCGTGCGCGGTCGGTAAGCCCAATTCATATTATGCTAAATGCGTGGATATGATTGGCTGAGGACGATTTGAAATAAGGAATTTCAAAAGTCCAAAATCGGTTTCAATCTGTTAAGGCTATCTTGTAGAGATTTTTTTTTGGTCATTTTGAGACAAAGGATTTTTTTGTTTATGAAAAATTTTCAAAATAAAATCGATTTTTCGCTCAAATTTTCGAGATTTTACAGGGTGTCATGAAGCCAGTTCTAGCGCCTCCGTTTTTTAGGAAATAATTTTTTTTGGCTAGGGCTGGCGACCACGTGGTCGACCTCAAATGACCGGTCAAAGATCAAGGTCAATCTCAAGTTCATCGTAGAGACTTGAAAGTACCCCCAAAAGAACCGGAGGGGTCGACTTTCTAATGAACGTATTAGCAACTATAGGTCAATGATGTACTGAAAGGTCGCTAGAG
>SCLH01000266.1:206832-220928 GCA_004367855.1 Oikopleura vanhoeffeni | reverse complement strand
AACTTTGACCGGTCATTTGAGGTCGACCACGTGGTCGCCAGCCCTAGCCAAAACAAATGATTTCTTAGTAAACGCTCAATTTTCACCTGCCAAAAAAATTACCGGTTTAACTCTTCATACGGAGGCGCTAGAACTGGCTTCATGACACCCTGTAAAATCTCAAAAATTTGAGCGAAAAATCGATATTTTTTTGAAAATGTTTCATAAACAAAAAAATCCTTAGTCTTAAAATGACCAAAAAAAATTCTCTACAAGATAGCCTTAACACATTGAAACCGATTTTTGACTTTTGAAATTCCTTATTTCAAATCGCCTTTTTGTTCGGATTCGAACCATTTTTTGAACCATTAATTAATCATAAAAGTTTAAAAAGGAAAAAGTGTCCAATTTCTGTTGATTTATTTTCAAATATGTGTGGTCATTTCAATCTATCAACGGACTCATTCTGACGAGTCGTTCCCGAAAGTCGAAATTTGAACAGTGAGGACACCCTTTCTACTTCTATGCGGCACTTCGGTTCAGAAAATGATATGCCAAATATCATATGCGTCAAAAACGCGTGCCTGATATACTACTGAAGTATATTCCGGATTATCGTCGATACTGTATCGATAGCGTATCCTTGAGAACTTTTCGCCAGCAATTCTTATAAGACTATTCGATCAACTTTTAACTTTTTAATGTTTTTTTTTATCATTTATAACGTTTTTTAGGCATAATATTTATTTAAATTCTATTTCAAAATAGTTTATTTTAAATATTTCGGCTAGAAAGCCATTTTCAGTGCGCAAAGAAAAAAATTTGTCTCGACTTCAGCTTTTTCGAAACTTTTAGATGCGAAATATAAGAGAGTAATCTACTAATTTTCGTGAAATGTGAACAAAAACAAACTAATTTTAACCGAAACATTTGGATGCAAAAATATAAGGGGGTGATCGGGATTCATATGTACATGTGTAATCCCAAATACTGCTGTTACGTGATCGAGCTATAATTACGGTGAAATTTGAGGCTCGATCACCCCCTTATATTTTCGCATCCAAATGTTTCGCCAGAAGTTATTTTAATCTTGTTCCCATTTCATCAAAATCAGCAGATTAACCTCTTACATTTCCTATCTAAAAGTTTAAAAAAGCTGAACTTCACGACTTAGTCGAAACAAATCTTGTTCTATCCACACTGAAACTGGGTTCCTAGCCGAAACGTCCAAAATACCGTATGTATTTTTTTCGTGCGAAAATTTAAGAAAGATTCGGGAAAATCGTCTATAATTTGGGGAGAATTCTCCCGGTCCTTCCTCAAATTTTCCCGCGAAAAAAAAAGACGTACTGTGAGTATCTGTGACTATTTTCAAATAAAACTTTGATACTTTTTATCATTTTTCTAATAATTTTTCAGATGAAACAATCATCATATATTGACACTGCCATGCTTCCCATGGCAATGACAAATCCAACTGCTAATCAAAATTGTGACATTTGTGGATGGGGAAATATGGAATATCCAAATTTCAAGCCGGCCGAGAAATTACAATGTGTTGAGCTCCCACCAATTCCGAATCAAACTTGCAACAAATCATACAGGGGTGCAATTCATGACGATATTATGTGCATTGGTCTCATGGCAGGAGGAAAAGATTCATGTCAGGTAACTAGGCTGTCACCTGAGCAAATTTCAGCCCGACCGACTAAATTATGTCAGATAACGCTTGTTTTTTGGCTGTAACTTCATTTCAACATACTTCTAGGCAATAGTCTATTGCCAATAGCCTCGGCCCGGTCAAATTCAACAGTTAATTCTGGTTTCACGGGTTAAAAACTGCTAAAATTAGTCTAATTTTGTCAAATTTTGAAAATTTGAAACGCTCAGACGACCGATTAAACTATGTCAGATTTCACGTATTTTTTGGCTGTGACTTTATTTCAAAAACATTTTTGACAATAGCCTCGGCCCAGTCGAATTCAATAACTAAATTCGGTTTTAATGTTAAAAGGTGACACGCTACAGGTAACATTTCAGAAAATGAAATGGTACAGGGAGAGTTAAAGTTTTCGTCTCGTTGCACTAATACTAGGGTTTCCACCATTAAAATCGATGTATAGAAATACTGGGTGGATTGGTCTAAAACTTTTTGGTCGTCACGTGATCAAAATATAGCGATTTTTTGTATTTTCAGTATTTAATTATTTAAAAACAAATGCCAAATTGGTAGTTTATTGTTCAACGCTACTTATTAGTAAAATTAACACAATTCTTTTAAAAAAATAAAAAAATTCAAATTTATGATTTTTTGGCTCTCAAACCTCGATTTGAGGTAGAAACCCTAACTGATACCTAATATTATCTAATTTTGGACGGTTGATAGTATATTTTTGGAGATATTTCAATAAAGAATGTGAAAAATGGCTAAAATTGGCATTCAAAATTTTGACATTTGCTTGTGGAATATCGACCACGTCCCAATTTTATTTTTCATATGTTGTCCATGTTATGTGTTCGCCTAAATAAAAGCTATTTTACAAGCATAGGCGCAGAATTTCCACAAGCCAACATCTATTGGTGATTTATGCCTAGGGTACGCAGCAGACAAAATTCTAATTTTTACATGAAAAAAATAACATAAAAACGGAAAAATTTTCGATCATGTAAAATTACGGTTTATATTATAAATCGGCATTTGCGTTCAACGCGCGGGATCGGCTACTGCACACCGCTACTTCACTTCAAAAGCAATTTATAATTGACAAATTAGAACGCCTGCTGTTTATATCTAAGATAGGGATCACCTGGCCCTTCCCTTTGCGTTCGTCTTTGACCTCGATCAGATATCTCTATATATTATAATTAAGATATCTGTATAGGATTTTTAAATAATATTTATCTATGAAATTTTCAAGGTGATTTTAATTTAATTAACGAAAACATATTTTTTTGAAATTTTATATTTGAAGTGATAGACAAATACAAACAGAAATAAATAATAAAAAGAAAGAAGAATTTTTTGAATTTAATATTCGGAATCCGATTCGGAATCAGAATCGGAATGAATAAAACTTGCATAAATTGATTCATCAAGTTCTTGTTCAGTGGTTGCAGTAGACAAAATATAAAAAGAAGAATTTACCCATAGTCCCAATTACCAGACAAAACACGCCAAATTGTCAAAAGATTTGAATTTCGGCATCTGAATGCCAATTTTTATTTTCGAGTTCACGCGCGGCTCTCTTTATGAACATCGGAAAGCTTTGCAAAAACACAATTGAAAAAAATTCTTGGGTTTTGCGTGGGTTTTCTATTTCTTTTTTTTGAGTAGGTTTAAGCAAAATATAGGTAAAATGGGTATGGGGATAGAAAATCTGGTTGGGATGCATCCCTTTACAAGCCTGATATAGACGATTTAAAATAAGGAATTTCAAAACTCAAAAATGGGTTTGGATGTTTTTAAGCTATCTTGTAGAGAATTTTTTTCTGGTCATTCGAGATTTTACAGGTAGTCCCCAACCCGGGTCTGGAGAAGCCGTATGCAAACAAAGAAGGCTGATTTTTTGGCCAGTGAATATTAAGCGGTTTTCGGTTACCCATTTTTTTGCTTGAGGGTCGGCGACAAATGTTTGACCTCAAATAACCCGTCAAAGTTCAAGGTAAATTTCAAGTTCCTCAGATAGACTTGCAAGTTCCCTCAAAAGAACCGGAAGGTTCGACTTTTTTTTGAGCGTATTAGAANCTATGGGTTAATTATATACCGTAAGGTCGCTAGAGAGCCAAAACTGGACTTAAGATTGACCTTGAGTGTTGACCAGTTTTTGCACTCTAGCGACCTTACGGCATATAATTGACCCATAGTTTCTAATACGCTCATGAGAAAGTCGACCCTTCCGGTTTTTTGAGGGTACTTGCAAGTCTATCCTATTATTTTGAAATTGACCCTGAACTTTGACGGGTTATTTGAGGTAAAATATTGGTCGCCGACCTTCAAACAAAAAAATGGGTAACCGAAAAACGCTTAATTTTCACTGGCCAAAAATCAGCCTTTTAGCTTTGCATACGGCTTCTCCAGACCCGGGTTGGACTACCTGTAAAATCTCGAAAAATTGACCAAAAATCAATTTTTTTAGAAAATTTTTGAAGAAAAAAAATCCTTCATCTCAAAATGACCAGAAAAAATTCTCTACAAGATAGCTTAAAACATCCAACCCATTTTTGAGTTTTGAAATCCTTATTTCAAAATCGTCATAGGTAGGGCAGTACGGAGATTTATCTGCAAAACTAAACCCCTCAGCACTAATTCTTGAGTTTATATGGTTAAACTTTCTCAAAAAAAATGATTCCGACCATGAAAAAAATTTTTGGAGCACCTGGTCGGTCACAATGTGAGTATTAAGAAACAACACTTTTGGGCTTTCTAAGGCGCTTTAAGGTTGAATTATTATTCATTTTATGTTGTTATGACACGGATCGCGCCACAAAAACATTTAGCTATACATGAAAATTTTCGAAAAAAAATTTCGAAATTTTTTTTTTGGTCATTATGAAGGAATTTGGATGAAAAAATGCGTAGGCGGAACGACCGAAAACGCAAATTGATATTGGCCAACATCTCGTGCGTGCCAATTTTATTGATTTTCGACCTAAAATTTTATTTGCTATCCGATAAGCATAATTTTAGGATTGAGCAGGCATGAGCACCTACTTCAATCGTCAATTTAAACAATAAAAATGCCATTAACATTATAAAAACGTTTCGAAAAAAAAATTTCAAAAATTCTCTTCAAAAATTCTGCACAAGTGACTTATCACCATTCGCAATAAAACTAATTAGTTGAAAAGTCGATTTTCGGCCCGGTACTGACCCTAGTCATAGGGCATCTTCTTGTATTTAATTTTCACCATAGATAGCGCAAGGGCTGACAAATATTAATTTTACGAATGTTGTTAATTATTTTACTTTCAGCGCTAGCGCCGACTATGATCAAAATTGACCCATAAATCATGGTTCGTAATATCATTTACAGAAAACTTCTTATGGCTAGGGTTCGTACAGGGAAAAATATAAATACATGTACTCTTTGCCGAACGATTTTGGCCGAGCTGCGGTGTTCGAATAAGGGTATAGTCAGTGTACAGATTTCTCTTAAAGTACATATAATATGTAACATATCTGACAAGCTTGATTTTTCTTTGGGTCTTAGGGCCTTTCTAAATTTTCTCTCATTATTTTTACTAAATCCATCAAATTTGGATTTTTTGACAATAACAATATTCAACATACAGGATGTTTTGAAATATTTTATTGCCATTTAGACGTAATGAAAACCAACACGTCGAAGTTCCAAATAAATCATTTTTTTTTCTTGAACCAAACTAGGCTGTCACCCCTAGTCTAAACTGAACATGCAAAAAATGTCATGTTTAAACTATGATTTATCTATTAGCTTATCTTAACATGATCAAAAATGTCTTAGACTGCTCTGATCACTAGCGATAAGATTTAGTAATTCGGGGACTTGTCATGAGTCATGAGTCGTATTTCTATTTCTATACCGGTCAAAATATCCACCAGAATAAGTCGAAAAATAATGTTACCAAATTTATGGGGGAATTTTCAGAAGAACTAAAACCGGTAATTTTTCGGAAACCCGTAAATTTTTGTGGTCGGCTTTGAAGGTTCATTGCAACCGCAAACTTCTTGACCGGGCGGATTTTCGAAAATCACATCATGTCTGAATGAATTGATCCACCATCTGTCCCAATATATCGATCAATTTTATTTTGGTTAGAATTGAATTTCCTTCGGTATAATTTATTTGGGGTATTGGCAATACTTAGGGTGAATTCTGTGAAATCTTTTTGGAAATTTTTAGCCTAAAAATACTCATACTTAGTAAGTGGGTTAGGTAGTTTTGGTACCCTTTCCATGACGATTACGCGAAAACTATAGGAGATATCGAAAAAAGAGTTTTCGCATTCAACTGTGTAAGCATAAGCGCTTATCAGAATGTGCGTGAGTACCCTGCAAGTAACCTAAAAACCATTTAAAATAGTTGTTTTATATTTTGTGCTCAAGAAGGAATGAGGATCTAAAAACCAAATCGGTTTCGACCTTCGATGATTGCTAGAACAATCATCTATCTTCAAAATAGCAACACAAAATCACGGTTTTGGTCGCGGAGTTCACAGCCCTCCAGATAGATGACTGATCTAGCTGTACAAAGTACAGTAAATCGTCGGTTTCACGAATCAAAATTCTTTTATTTTCGGATTGGCTGGTGTTGTAGGATTTCTGGATAAAAAGCGGAAAGCCCTAATAAATAAAATGATTAAAAGCCATCCGGCTCAGAAAACTAATTTATAAATGTCCTATAAAATAATTTTTATAACGCGAAATACGGGATTCAAGCGTCATACTCACTCTATGACCTCGTCCCCCCCAGATTAGTATGAACGTGCGAAAGACCAATCATAGACCAAAATTGGTAAAATTGAAAGAAACATTTTGTATTTTTAAAATTATTGAATTTTTTTAATTTTGGAAATTGATTGAAACAAAAATTAGCGAAAAAAATAGGCAAACACAAAATTGGCTGTTTGTCCTGGGTGAAAAACAGCCGTTTTTCATGCTTTAAAAATAAAAATTTTAGGGTGTCTGCCCAGAAATATGCATCTGCTTCAAAAACGCCCTTAATTTCAAGGAAAATATCATTTTGAAAATTTGGATCGCTAAGGGTGTCCGGTGTAAAACTTGCATCAGTGCCGTTTTTTGGTAGGGTATCTGCGGCAAAATCCCTCATTTCCGTAAAAATCTCTGGGTCCGTTGAAATTTTAATACAGTCGTTTTTTAAAAAGGTTTCTTCGGCAAAGTCTCTCATCTCAACATTCTCTGAACCGTTTTTAATTGCGGGTACAACGGAAAAACCCATATCGTCACTTTGGTCTTTTTTCGGGGACATAAGGCATTTTTTGGGGCTGGAGTTATGTTCATAAATATAACCGTTTGTGAAAAGGGCTTCAATGGCAAATTCTCTCAAGTTTTCTTTTTTAATGTGAGCAGAATCAACTCCTAGCTCATCTAAATTTGCTCTTAGCCAACTTAAATAAACATTATCAAAAATTTCTCGAATATGAGCAGGCTCGTTTTGATGATGGTCTATCATCCAAAGTTTATGAACAATTTTGTCCGAAATATTTTCCATTTTTGAAAATTTAAATTTATTTGATTTTCGATTAAAAAAAGTCGGAAAGTTAATATGTAACAGTTAATTCTTGCGGGTCCTAGACGTGGTTAGCATCACCCTTTTTATCAAAATATCAGGACAAAAATTTGTTTTTAACAATTGATTTGAAAAAACAATTGATAATTATTTGAAAGTTGTTAAATTGAACTCGTAATCTCGTTTATTAATATCTGAAATAATAATCTAACAAATCTCTAAAGTGAAAGAATAAAATAACACAATTTTTGAGTCAGTTAAAAAAAATATAAATATAATTTAAAAAAATTGCGGATTTCCCCTTAAAAAAATATAATTAGCTACTTGAGGGGACAGGTTCTGGTTTCAAATCTTAAATATTTTTATTCTCGAATCATCTGAAACCATGTATTTTTATGATTGTTTGACTGTATTTTTGGTGAATTCTTGAAAAAAAAACTTCCGAAAAATTTTCAGTTTTATACTAATATTATCCGATTAACTGGATGAGAAATAACCAAGAAAAAATTTACGTATTGCGCTTTTCAGTTGTCAGTTGAATGCAAAAAACGGTTTCTGGATATCTTCTATAGTTTTTGTGTAATCGGCGATTACTAATCGCCATGGAAAGGGTGGCACCCTTTATACCAAAAACTACCTAAGTTGTACATATGTAGTCGTAGTATTTTTTTTTGAATTAAGTAATATTATTTAACATTTCTTTAAGTGGTCAACATTTTGATTTAAAAATTTATCGAAAAGATGTTTTTTTTTCACTTGGCGAATAACCGTTTTGAGTCAAAACTAAAGTCAAAACTTTGGGCTTTAGTTAAAAAAACTCGAAAATTCAACATGTGTTAATCTTTGAAGTCCAAGAGCCAAAACATTCAAAAAGTTTATAAATAATTGACAAAAACGATAATTAATGAAATTAACCAGAAATGCTTTAACCATTGGACCATGAAAGCAATAAAAATACAATATTTCTATCAAAATCATATTTTCTGAACTTCATAGATGAAAAAATCGTGCACTTTTTTTAAAATAAACCATCTTTTGAGCAACAATTATCATAAGAAAAATTGGATTACAAATAATACAGCAACTTTTATAAAGTTTTTATTGTTTTTATTATGATATCAACCAAACAAAAAACAATTCAATAATATGAAAGCTCAAAATAACAGTCACCGAGTCCACTTTAAATATCGTTTGGTGTTCTGTATAAAAAAAAGTACAACACCCAGCAGGGCACGCCGGGAGGCTACTCTTTTTTGACGGACATCGAATGGCGTAGACGAATATGATATTAAAAAAAATTTGATAATTTACAGAGTAAAATTGTGAAAAATTTATTAATTAAAACATATTAATTTAGGGTGATTCTGGTGGTCCAGCTATCTGTGATGGTAGAGTTCATGGTATCGTAATGGGTGGTTTGTATTGTGCAGAAAAAGACTATCCCGGGGTATATACAAGAGTGTCACATTATACCGAATGGATCAAGGACATAATCAAAAAAGGTGGTAATGACAAAGGGAAAAATTAAATAAAAATATTTTCATTTGATGGAAAGTTTAAGAATCTCATAAAGGGATTTATATATTCATAGCCCGACTAATTTTCTATTTATTTTTTGGCAAAGTTTCAACTTTTAGTCCTCTACCACTAAATGAGGTTATTTTTATTAGCTCCAAGGTGCTGAGAACTTTCAAAACTTTTCTTTCTTTTGAATGTTTTGTAGGCCTACAGTTAAATGCTGCAAAATAATTTGAAATTTTATTTTGTGCAGCTATTTTTTATATTTATGGCTTAATCAAGGTTTATTTGTCAAATATATTTTATCACTAGGTGGTATTAAATAGGCGAAAAAATTAAATTTCAATTATACTTTTATACTTTGCAATAAGCTAACGAACTTTCATTTGTGAAATTTCTCATGTGGTATATAAGCTCCCAGCCAGATTAAAAAAGATGACTATGAATTTCATGTAAAAAATTTACAGACTCTTATTTTTGATCTAAAAACTAAAAATCTGACAGGTGGTGCACTCACGATTTCTCGAAGTTTCGCCTATTTTTGCTATAAGAGATATTAACCAAAAGTCCTTTGAACATTATCCAAGACCCTTTTTTGTAAAAACTTTTTATAAATATTTATATTTTCTATATTAAAATTAAGGTTCAAAATTTCACAATTGTTAAAATTAAGGTTCAAAATTTTATCATTTCTTGATTTTTTTGTATACTGTTATGAAAATTTTCTAAAATTTTGTAGCAACTTATAAATATAATTCTGTATACCAAAGCCCAACGATTTCCAATGCCAAGTACGGCGGTTGAACTCTTAACCTTTTGAGAGTAAAGCGCTGTATATAATCTCACTACTAGTTTCATATGTAAAATAAGCCTGGGTAGCCCATGATATTTGCCCGGTATAATTTAAAAAGACAATTTTTTTACATTTTTTTTATCGAAAACCAACTTTTGTACAAAAACTTCTGTTATTTACCGCCATCTACATGCCAAATGTGTCAGTTCTCTGAAGAAATTTTAAGAAGACAAGAAACCTGAAAATTATAAGGAAAGTTGAGATAAACTTTCGATTTTTTATACATTTTGAATAACCATGGAAGAAGGTTCAAAATCTGGATTTATAGCTTTGTAGATCTTGTTGAAAAGGCGCTCTGTTCAACACTATTCTGTTCAAATAATAAATCTTTGTAATATACGATCAAAAATCCGCTGTTTTAGTAAGCAAAAATCTGAAAAACATTTAAGAGTTGTTGTGATTTGAACCTTTTTTAAACGATATTTTGTGATAAATGAAGAATAAGATAAACTCCATTTTACAATTGATCAAAAGAAAAGGTTTAAATTGAGAATTTAATATGTTATTTTTACTAAAAATGACATCTTCAAAATGTCACCGCATTCGTACGATCAAAAAATGCGCAACATCAGGTTTCTAAAAAACTGTTTTATAAACCATTGGTCAATTTTGACTACAAGTGGCGCGAGAGCTTAAATAAGAAAGCAAAATTTGTGTGAAATAACATCACATCACACGAGTCGGTGTCTAGTGTACCCATTTGGCACGCCCGTGCTTTCTGTACCAAAATTGACCTTAATAAAGAAAATTTATAGTAAAACAACATTTATATAAGCTTTCGATTTATTTCAAATCATCGTCAGATATTTTTTTGACTGCGAATTTTTTGAGAAATATTTCTCGCAGGTTAGCATTGATTGAACAATATCGATGATTTGAAATAAATCGAAAGCTTATATAAATGTAGTTTTATCATAAAAAATGCATATAATATATCTCGCCAACAAACAAATAAATAAAAATTATTAATGAAGACCAATTTGGGTACACTAAGCACGCCCCCCGATATAATGTCCCCAGGGGACAGCCCCCTAGCAAACATTTGCGATTGATATATCGACAAAAATATGATCGTTCTGAAAAAAACATGAAAATTTGTTTTGACGAACCCATTGAAAGATGCCGTCACTCTTGATTCATGATTTGAAAAGGTGTCCCTTATTATAGGTTCATTAGAAAGCGCCGATTTTAAAAGGTCCAAATTGCATCAGCTCCCCCGTGTAATAACTAAATGAACTTTATTTGTTTCTTATTTTTCCGGGATCGTTGCAGGCTGCTCGGAAACCAAATTGTTGATGTAACTTCTTCAAATGGACGAATTGATTTAATTTGCGAAATAAGACGATTGCTGATGTAAAAAAGCATTTTAAACGTTGGTTTATGGGCAAAACATAAGGTAACAATAGCCGTTAAAACGTTTATGGTTAACCGCGGCGCACGGTGCTTTAAAATGCTCGATCAGTAAACTTAAATTTTTTCATGAAAGTATAACGATCGAGCTTTTTGGCTGATACTTTTATCTATTACGTACATGTGTATAACAAATTTCTGATTGGTTAAGAGCAAATCGACCTTTAACTGGGCCCGACCTCCTGGCAGTTCTTCAATTTGTATTTATTTGAAAGTGATTATTTTTTCGGATTCGATAAATATTTAATTATTAAATAACGAAGACCACGTGTGACCATTTTTCATCAAAAAAATGAAATTTTACCAAACAATTTTTTTGATAAATTTGAATTTTTTAAAATAATATTTAAGGAACAGAAACATAAATAGAGTTTAAATCAGGTCGTGATCAATTCTAAATTTTTTCTAGATTGTTTTGTAAACAATTTGACACCATAGGTTTCCTTTGGTCAACTTCAGTCCGTGAAAGTAACGTCGGGAACCCCCCCTTAACCCCCTCACACACGGAGCCACTTTGAAAAACACCTATAGATTAGTGACCAGAAATCACAGGTTACTTCTGAAATACTCAATTTTTAGGTTTTCTTAATCTACTCCATTTTCAATTTGATCTGACTGTTTTCAGTAACTTTTTATTTCTTCAGAAGTGATTTGTGATAAAAGCGTAGGTTAGGTTTGATTTTCGGAAAACAGCTGTAGATTGAAGACCGAAAATTGCAGATTATTTCTGAGATATTCACGATTTAGAAAATTTAATTCTGGATCTTCTCCATCATTAATTTTTGTTCTGACGTCTCTCATTTTTCCAGAAATGACTGCGTAGGTTAAAATTCATTTTATCAAAGTCATTATTCTACCGAGTTAATGAAGTCAAAATGTAAATTAAAGAGTATAACAGAAAAAAAGTAAGGTCTATCCTTAATCTCAAGGACTAAAAAACATGAAGTTACAAACACTTTTACTTTTCCCGTAATAAGCGCTACGGTAGCGTGACGCTACTAGCGTCCCCGAATGGCGTTTTATGTGTGAGAGGGTAAGGGGGTATATCTGGCAGATTTGACATATTCACGGTGATATATTCTGAAAACTAGCAGTTCATGAGAAAAACCGAAAATGCTAATTTGTAGATCTATCCTTAATCTTGCGAAAAAGTACATCACAAATTATTTTTGACCATTACACCAATAGGTACAGTATCGTAACAAGGTGACATTTTCCAAACTGCAAAATCTATCTCCTCCCAGACGGTATATCAAATTGAGCTCAAATTTTTACAGATCACGTAACGGTAGTATGGTCAATTTCTCAACGGGCATTTTTTGATTCGGCGACGGAACAATTCTAGAACGCCAAATAACCGACGATTTTTCACAATTTCAGACTTCAAAAATCTATCTCCTCCTAGGATATATTTGCAAAATGGCTAAATTGGTTATCAAGTATTCATACGAAACAATTGTAAGAGACTCTCACGGCATTTTTTGCAATTTCCAGCTAAAACTCGAAATATGATTTTTTTGGTCATTTTCCAAAATTTCCGAAAAAAAAAGTGCTTCGATTTTTTCGAAAGTAAGCTCAAAAGAAAGCCAGTGAACACTGATGAGAAAGTTGGCTTACGTCAAGGCAATATTTTTGAAGTTTAAGTGGTTAAATTTGAGCAATCGTTATTTTTAACCTTATCTCTTTAAAAAAATACTTAGAAAAAATCGGAAAAATGCGAAAATTTCGAAAAAAATTATTTGATGATTGGTTCTTAGTTCACTTAACTTATCACGCCGGATCAATTGGAGCATTTTTAATACCTCTAAGGCCGTTATTTAATCAGACAGATATACCCCCTTAAGGGGATGGTCAACCCTGAAAAACCAGAATTCTGACATTTTATTTTTGAAATTCCTTATTTCAAATCGTCTAATGTCTCTTATGGATAGATCAGATGTCCACCTTAGATACAAATCAACTACAAGGGGGAGGGGGGCAATATCTCCGAAAGTTTTTCGCCAAAAAATTTCGGCGATATTGGCACATTCGGCGATATGGGAACAGAAATAAAAGTTTTTGTTAAAAAAATTAAAAACGAGTAGGCGTTCGAAATGACGTCATATGTCGAACAATTTTTTAATTTTATAAGGAGTTTCATGAAATTCATTTAAATTTCACAATAGATTTGTATGAAGTAAATCACCAAAATGCGTGGAATTAAATACTCTACCAAAGGCAATCAAATAAAAGTAATAAGTAATAGTAATCTTAAACAATCCCACCTACGCCGACACCTACGCTTGTAAAAAGCCTTCTTAAAAATCACTCAAAACGTATCTTCTCGTTCAATTTTCACCATTTGTCATTATTGTTTTGTGTCAGGCTCCAGAGAAGTCTCACAAATAATCGGAATTTGGCTTTTGGCCCCCAAAATTTGGCGTCCAAAAAACGAAAACAAAAATTATTGATTTATTTATAATTTAAATTGAAAGTGCCCCAATTTTGTTCTTTTGGCGCTACCGAGTTAAAAGATTGCAACAAAATTCTTAAAAGTGTTTAAATTTACTGAAAAAATTATTTGAAGCATTTTGTCAATTATTTTTTGGTTTCTAAATTTTGTCNAAATTCAAAATAAAAATGAAAAGTTGACATGGCCCCCAAGAGACGCCGAATCAAAATTTCAGAAAAAACTCTCTAATGCCTTGTCAAACAAGTCTTCCAGATGCAGTATGAGCCGAAATTGTATCTCCTAAACTGGTGGAGGAGATACCTTTTGACTGAGCCTCCCAAACTGAGCATTTCAATTTTTTTTTGTTTTTTCGCGTTTTTGTCCGCCAAAAGCAAAATTCCGAGAAAAGGGCGCTTTTGCATTATGTGTGAGGCTTCTTTGGAGTCTGACACAGAAAAATAATGAAAAATGGTCAAAATCGAAGGAGAATATACGTTTTGAGTAATTTTTTAGGAGGCTTTTTAAAAGCGTAGTTTTTATATTCTCAACGGTTTTGTCTCGATCGAGGCAGGCCGATTTTATTTAAAATCGCTTTGCGTTATTTTAGCGAGAAAAATTTAGTTTTTTGACGGAGATGAGAATATGCTGCTGATGAGAGAAGATATAAAATAAAAAA
>SCLH01000266.1:158031-189670 GCA_004367855.1 Oikopleura vanhoeffeni | reverse complement strand
ATGTTATATTTCGAGCTTCGGCGTTTGGATTCTTCAACGCTGCACGGCTCGGGTTTCTCCAAAAGGCGGCTCTTATAGAATGGTCACTAATTATACCAGGGGTTCGGGGGCAATTTTAAGTTTTTGGAAAACCTTGAATTCGGACGGCACTTTTGGAATGCGGATGGAAGATCAAGAACCTGATCGGATGAACTTGATTCGGATCGAAGATTTCAAAAAACCTGATCGGATCGAACTTGATGCGATCGAAGATTTCAAAAACCTGATCGGATCGGATTGGATCGAAAAAAGTCGATCGATCCGATCAAGTCGATCCGATCCGATCAGTTATGCCGCCCCTGAATTATAACAGCTTATGTTAATAATTTGGGTTCATTTCAAAATAAAAGCTGGAAGAAGATAGATTTTCCGTTTTGGCTTAGTTGGCTCTTGTGTGTGAAGGAGTGTGGTCCACAAAAAAGTTTTGGCATATTTTTTTTTGCAAGTTAACCCTTTGAGCAATAATAAAAAAAAGTTCCGCCAAGGCCCCAGAAGCCACAGATTGTGGCTCTGTACTTTGGAGATTGTTGCTTCACAGAAATCGCTTAAGGCAGTTGGCATTTTAATTTTGTCTTGGCTCAGGAAGGTTTGAAAGGGTTCAATTTTGCATCTGACATTTGTCATATTCTATGAATTTTAATTGAGTCTAGAAAACTAGTGAGAAAAGCAAGGTGTAACCATATCAACGTGAAACGGTCACATTGTCTCTACCATTTTTTATTTCTGTCGAAAACTAAATGCACAAGACAAGTTGGCCTACGTCCTACGTTTTGTCGCTTTTGGATTTAATATCTCATAAATCAAAAGTAATTTTATAAATAGTCAAAAATTGAATTTTAAAAAAATCATGAATTTTTGATAAGAAATGTTATATTTTTCCCTATAAAAGCAGATATGGCAATTTTTTTCTATTATTTTCGAGTAATACATGGGTAATGAAGTACAACTGTGGGCAATGTTTGATTGGTTAATTTACTTGTTATAATATAATTTTTTGATGTAATAACTTGAAGTTGAAAATTTAATATTTTCACTTCCTAAGAAAAATGTCCTGCCCTAGATACCAAAATAAATTTTATTTTAACTGTAGTATGCACAAAACACTTTCCTAAAAACTGGCTAATCTCACATTGTTGAAATTTGTACTGTCCATTCCCGAAATAATTTTACGGAAGTGAAACATAGGGCTCAAAATCTGATAAATCAACTCTCCGTAATCGGAAACAGAAACATTCGAAGAAAAATCAATTATTTTCTTGGAAACGGAATCTAATTCTTAGATGTATTTGAAACAAAGATTCCTCGATCCAGAATTTTCGCTCTTTTTCGATGATTTTTAAGGTATGTCTGGAGCCAAATTTGTGGCTCTGTTGCTCACTAGAGGGTTTAAAGGCAGTTTTCTTACAAAGATGTGATCTGATAAATATCTTGAAACGCTGTTTTGCCCTAATGTTTTATATATCGGGAATATGTCGAATTAGGAACCACCATACCCTTAAAGTCGATCAGGCACTAAACTGCCTGACGATCGGCCGAGAGTTAATTTCGTATTTACTTTTGAAACAAATCACATAAAAATTTACACAAAACCAAAAAATTTGAAAATTAAGGATGAAAATGCAAAAGTAATCTAATTCATAATTTGATTGGTAATCTGCTGATAGAATCTTTATCGAATTGCTCTGAGTTTGTTTATGATGCTGATCAAAAACAAAAAATGAAATATATTTCGCATTATTCTCGGCTAAATGATCTCGTTTTGCGCAACGAAACAATCACATTCTTCGGACGACAAGCTTTTATCGAAGAAAGATTGGGATCAGAACCTCCAAATATAAAATTAATCAAGCATACTTTAAATACTGGGAACACTGAGAGCAGCGAGTTAACGGAAAAAGCGATTTATGACCTGTGTAAAATGCACAAAATCGATGAGACTTGGAATGCATCGACAATGCCCAGCGGTCTTATGTACCATTCATTGTAAGAAAAATTTTAGTTCACAACCTAGTTTCAATAACTTAACGAAAAGTTTAACAATTTATTTTAATATCTTTTGGTTTTTGAGACATAAAAATTATATTTTTATTTCAAACGTAGTTCGTGTTTATTTTGACGTTACGGCTTAACAACCATATTCAGTGTGGTGAACAGAGAAAAGATATTTCAAAACGAAAACTGGTGCGTAATCTAGACTCAGTTGAAATTGCCTTAATTTATAGTTAAGCCGAAACGTCAAAATAAACACGAAATATGTTCGAAATAAAAATATAATTTATTTTAACTCCTACAATGGCAAACTACTTCTGGACTCACAATGTTTTCATGGTCACGCGTGACCATGGTGTTAAATCAAGCGTAAAACCTTAGATAATAATACCATAAAAGACTCAATCTTATTCCTGGAGTAGAATAAAGCTAGTTTGTGAGTCTTTTAATGGTAGTGTGTTCCCACAAAAAGGGTGGGAAAGATTTTAAAAAATTTTAAGATTAGTTTGTGTTTTAATTTAGTGTGTTTTATGTCTTTATTACAATTTTTTGAAAGTGGTGGGTGAGTAAAAAATTAACTGAGTCTGAGCCTAAATACCGAGTAAAAAATTTTTAACCCGATAAATAGGCTGCTTATTCAGAACCCGTGAGTTCTAAATATGTCTGGTCGTTAGGCCAGACAAAAGTTGACTAAATATCGCTGCGCCAATATTAAAAACATTATTTAAGGAGGTTCTAGAGATTGGATGTATTTCATAGTATTCGAGGGCGCTCAATAACATTTGTTATTGTTTTCCCTTTCATACCATAAAAGACTCAATCTTATTCCTGGAGTAGAATAAAGACTACTTGTGTCGTTTAATTAATGTATATAAGTGTACTCATAAGACTAATAAACGTGTAGTTCTTATGACACCGTAACTTAGTCCGTTTATTAGTCTTTGGATGATTGGCTGTTGTTTTTATTTATTATTTATCCTTTAGGAGTTATATTTGCAGTTAATAATCTGTAGTTACAGTATCTGGGCGTGAAATGTTGGCGTAATTATTTGTTTCATAATCTAAATCGATATGTTTTATAGCGTAAAGCCACCATTTAGGTCTGGATTTAGTAAAAATCCCCTCTGTTACAACCCATTTTAATTTTCGGGTGGAAGCCCTAGCTTTAAACAAGTTAATGTTTGATCTTGCCCATAGCCGAATCTCGTTCGATTCGTTACAAGATAACATTATCATTATTTCGTCCTGTAGGAATGGTTTTGTATTTGATAATTTTATGTCAAAATTTTGGTTTTTATTTGATAACACATAATCAAATGATTTCTTGGTTAATAGGAATTTTTCCCAAATCGTTTGCCAGGCGATTTTAACCTGTGTTATGGCTTTTACTAGGGAAACGTTCAAATGGTTCTCTTTGCCCTTCATATTATTTATTAATGAAATTGTAGAAGCCGTTATATTATTTAAGTCCAAAATTTCTATATTATCGATTGACCCATAGAATTTATCTACCTCAGACATGGCTTTACGCCATATATTATAAAAGTCCTCGTCGGTTTTGTACAGTAATTTAACGAAATTCTCCCGGTTTATGATTTTCACGACATTAGATAGGTTTTTAATAGCATAATAATTTGTCATTGTCGTATTATCAATCGCGTTTTTCTCTGTCATTCGGATTTGTCCCCATGGATATTTCATCTGGTCATGAAATAATTGTATTTCAAGTCTCAGATTTATCAAAATCATTGAATTTGATTGTCCTATAGGAAGCTCTTTCATCCTTCTTGCAAAATTCATCATGATTATATGGGCTATGGAACCCTGTATTGGTTCTGCGAACGATGGTGCTCCCGGTATAAACATTCTAAACACATACAGTTGGTTAATTTTGTGGTTAGTACTAAATATATATTATACAATAGATTAAATAGTTTTTTAATTTTAAGCGGAATGTAATCTCAATGGGTATGATTCTTCTGGAAACCAAATCATAAGATCTTTTGGTTTCGCCATTCTCGTTAAGGTCAATTTCCTATCGGATTTAACTCGGTTACATTTTTTGGATAGAGTCTTGATCACGTCCATAACTCTTAGGGTCAATTCCATTTCATCTAACTTATTAAGTCTAATAAGAAGTCCTCGAATTTTGGTTTTAGTATTTCCTAATTCTGTAATCTGATTAAGTAGTCTTAATTTCGATCTTAATAGAATTTTATTTGTTATTAGACCGTCTCGTTGTATGAACTCGTCTAAGTCGTTTATAATTTGTGACTTAGTGATAAGAGCCTGCATTCTAAATTATAATTTCTAATTAGTCTTTTTATTTTTCACAATTTGTATTACTCAACAGGTTATATAATTTTGATTTACACTTTGCTACAGTTTTTAAATATTTCCTAAAGGATATTTTATTATGTGTTTATATTTTTAATATGTGCAATTTTTATCAATTTCATCATTTTCTAGCATTATGTTGTCATATTCACATAATTTGTATTGTGCCCCCATAATACTGGTTTCTATTAGCCTATTCCTATAACGGTATAGCATTTCTGATCCTCGTGCCCAGTTGAATGCTACGCAGATATTATCACTATTAACTCCTGCTAATAGCATTCGCTCCACGCAACTATTTCGTCCGCTGTGTGCTGAAATTGATTTTTCAAATTTAAGTGATTTTCTCGCCTTTTCCATGTAGTATACGAACGACTTAGTCGTACGATTTTCGAATATCCTATCGGATTTTACGTTAACTTTTAACTTTTTAAGAAAGTTTAGTTTTAATTCTACATTCCAAATTTTTTGGCTCCTTATTTTCATAGTTATAGTTTCAATTTTTAATGCCATTGGATTTGTTTTGCTAACTTTTAGTGGAATTATGACAAATCTTCCGTTATCTCTATTTTCGTATTTTAGGTCTCTCCAGTTTGTATACTGGAGGTCTCCTATACGGTTTCCGCTTAAAAAACTAAAAATCATCATAATTGATGTCTCTTTTTCAGGGGTGCCTTGATACCATAGGAAATCTATTATTTTTTCTGCTTCCTTTAGGGAAAACGTATTTGCCTTCTTAGGACCGTGGAAATCATCTGTGAATAGAGTTCTTGCCAATTTATTAGCCTCTTTTTTAAGGGCTTGTTTAACTATGGGTAGTAACATAATATCCTTTAGGTAGTATTTAATTATTTTAGATATTTGAAACAACATGGCATTAAGTTTATACGGTTTTATTATCTCTATTTCTTTTCTTAACCCATCTTTGAAAAAATTCTAAAACGTCCCCTTTGTTGAGTTTCTCTAAATTTTTATCTGCCAGAAAAATGTCTAGTAATATTTTTGTCGATTCTATTGAATTGGCTTTTAATATTTTTTCGCTTTTCAATCCTATTGGCTTAATTTCTTGATTATTCATGATTTCGCTTTTGTCTGAATAATTTATCGTGATTGGTTATGACTAATTGTAAAATTATTTGATATATCATAAAATATTTATTTTTATAATTGAAATATATTACAGCAGCGACAGATTCTCTACTTTGTCTAAGGATAGTTTCCAGCAGATTTTGAAGCACCATATGTCTTGATTTGCATATGTTGATTTGTCCTTAAGGAGTTTTCTGCATATGTCCCGAATTTCGATTGAGGAATTTTTAGCCAGGATTCTGAGTAAATGTGAAAGATCGACATTAGTTTTTTCCGAACATCCTCCACCAGCGATTGCAAGAATCATATGACGGCATTGGTTCAGTTTACGTTCAGATGACATAATCTAGAATAATATTATGATTAAAACATGAATGATTTTCCTATAAGGACACAATAATGTATTCAGTTATATATAATACAGTTTTGAAAATGAAAAACAAAATATTTTTTAATTTTTTGTTTATTTTGTTCTCTAATTTGAATTGTTTCCCCTAATTAGGTTCCTCTGCCTCTACCATTGCCTCTATGGCTTTGGTTGCCCCGGAAATTATTCTGTTGACTGTTATGTCCTTCTGGATTGTTATTAAAATGATTTCCGTCATTTTGGTGATTCTCGTGGTTATTCCTAAAGGAGTTGTTGTTAAAGCCTCTGTAACCGTTTCCAAAATTATTTCTCTGGAAATTATTTCGATAAAACCCTCTTCCTCGCCCATTTCTGGATCGACCTCGGGAGTTATTATAGCGGGAGGAGTTGCCTCTATTGCCGTAGTTATTAAATCGCCCTCTAAAGTTTGATTTAATAAATTTTCCTTTAGGATTTTTTGCCGGGTGTTTTTTGGCATCCTCCTTATGCTTCACTTTGAGATCGGCAATTTCCCGATCTTTATCAGAGGCGAGTTTAAGCATCTCCTTTTTTAATTCGGGGTTTTCCATGACTATTTTAATACTAGCCAAGTAATCTAATTGCCTTTCTGGGACTAATAAGTCATAGATCAACTGACTGAGCTCAAAGCGACTCAGCGAGTTTTTGTTCCCTTCAACTCGTGTAATAGCCACATTGAACATTTTGTAGTTCCTATTGGAGGCCGAAAAGCAGTCTCGATATTCCTTTAGGAGGTCCAAACACGGTTCTAGCCGTATTTTGACCAGCTTTTCGACCTTTGTCAACATGCGGACGAAGAAGAGAGCTACTTGCTCGATTGGTCGTTTCAAGGGCTGATGCAGTTCCCCGTCCGCCGCTGTAAATCGTAGGTACAATTTGCCACCTTTTTTGTACACCATATTCGATGATGCGTCAGTCATTAGCTCTGAACATTTTTTCTCGAGCTTATCTATTTCCCCCATCATGTGTATCTTTTTGGCCTGGGACTCTCCCCGCAACTTAATTGCTACTTTACACCAATCTTCTAATTGGGCTAGAGTCATTCCTAAAAGGATGTCCTGTTCTTCAGTTGTTATTTGAAGATTGTTATTACTTTTATAAAGAATATTCACATATTCTTCCTTGTGTGAATGAACTTGGCGCTCTTTCACTAGTAATTCATCGGTTTCATCCTTTAGGCGTGCCATATCCGAGGTCATTATTTCAAGCTCACTTTGGTACATACTATATCGGTTGGTGTTCGCCGAATTATCGAGGGTGCTGAGATCCTGTAGGTCCTGTGAGGTTGGTTCTATACAGTAATTGTTGTGGGGGAGGTACTTGGAGGTTACCTTCTCCCCGTTTTTCTTTGCATAATTTAAGCCTAAGCTTTCCATAACCGATTCCGCGTTCATTAATTTTGACAAATTATCTAAAATTTTAAAATGATTATTATTCAGTGTATGTAAATAATTTTATATAGTTTTTAAATATTTTTATAGTAGAGTATGTTAGTTATTAGTCATTAATGTAGAAAGATATTCTCTGAGCAGCAATCTTTCAGCTTCGATATTTTTATCGAACATTTTACTAGTTTTTGTTGTTTTTCCTATAATGGCCTCTATTATATCGGTGTAGATTAAATCGTAATTTGTTAAATAGTGATTTAATGCTGCCCTTATTCTCATTCTAAAACACTTTCAATTGTTAATTATGTGTCCTTATAATTCATATTTATGTTCTGGAATATATATTATTATTTTATATGAATTATACAGTATAGTGCACCGCTAATCCTGTTGGGTTCTAGGAAAATTTTACCTTTGATTTTTTGACTAGGTATCCATGTTGGAATTAGTACCTTATTATCAAGTCTCAATAAAATTGAATTGTTGGGTCTATGAGCCACAAATAAAGGTAATTCACTAAATACGTGGAATACTAAGCAGAAGCTATTTCCTAGGTCATAGAGGTGTTTTGCAGCTATATGGACAATAGTTTTTGGAGGGAAGCAATACAGTTTAAATAATTTATTAGGTACTTTTGATAAGAAATTTGTTCCCATGGCTTGATCCTCCTTGAATCTACTATAATACTTATCACATCTCGTATTTGTAAAATTGGCCATGCAATCAACATCTGGTATACCGAAGTAATCCAAAATAATCCTATAGGAATCTTCCGAGATTATTTCTTCTTTTAGATCTAACGTTCTAGAGGCTTCGTCGGCTTCCTGTATGTCTGTGGTGACGTGTTGAATTGAAAATATAGCATTAAGTTCTATAGCTAATTTGTTTATAATTAATATTTCTCTATTTAATTCTGGAACTTTACTGCCGTTGAAAAAGGTATTAACTACGCACATGTTATCACATAAAAACATAATGCGTTTATTCACTAGTTTTTTCCTATTGGTTAGAATATAGGCTTTAATTGCTATGGCCTCCTTTACATTTATATGGCGGTGTTGGTCCTTTAGCTCCCAGTAGAAAGTTCGTTCTTTACCGTCTATATCTACCCAACCTCCCGCCATATTAGATGCATCTGTTGATACTTTATATCTCTGCATCTCCACCGTCTCGGATCTTTTCTCAATCCAAGTCCTAGTGGTTTTTAAGTATTTTAGTTCAGATTCTCTCCATACTTCTAATTCTGATCTTAATTGATCATTTAGGACTATAGTTCTGTTTTTGTCCTTATCGGCCTGTACCAAATACTGTGTGATACCCCTAATATAAAGTCTCATATTCATTATGACTAGTAAAAATGAGCACATTTTGCCTCTTAGTTTTTCTAGGGCTTTGTACTCTACTTTTTCAGATTTTAGAATATCATCTAATTCTAGCTGAAATTTAGTCCATTTTCCTGGTGGTATACTGATCGTTTCCGATTCTGTACATATATCGAATCCCAGGAAATTTATTTGCTTTGAACAAATAAAGGTGGATTTCTTTCTCGAAATAAAACCGCCTGCCGCAATCATAGCCGTGCATGTCAAAAAGGCATTTTTTGGGGCCGCTTTTCCATTTTTAATTAGTTCTAGTTTTTCCTGTGTCATGTCTTTTTCAACAACTAAGCGGTCGTCCAAATATAATGAGACTGGTACCCCGTGTCTCCTTAAAAAACTAACTGCACAATTATTGAGCAGTTGGAAATCACTAGGGACCCTGGCTATGCCGAATGCTGCGGCAAAAAATTTAAATATGTAAGGGCCCCATCGGAAATGCGTCATTTCTTGTGACGGTTTATCTAGGTATGCCTGTAGGAATCCCGATGAATCATCGTATTTACTTAAATAATCGTCCTTGTTAATGAATAATAATGTATCGTTTAACATGTCTAATTTACATGGTACGGAGTATCCTTGGGTTGTTTTAAAACTACCTCCGTCAAAGCAGCACCGATATTTATCGCTATTTTCATTGTATGCTAGAACGAGGCTAGTGCGAATTTTCGATTTAATTTGTCCTATTGGTCCTAGGAATTTAACTGCTCCCGAGGCTACCCAGTCTATGAGCTGGTCATTTATGACCTTTATGTTGTCTAATAAATGTTCCGAGTTTTCTTGAAAAAATGGTTTTTTGTAAATTTCGCCATTAGTTTTCTTTATTTGTATGGGGTAGTGGCTCCTTAAGGACAGTGTTTGATTCGCTATCGTTAGTGGTTCATTTTTTGATAATCCTAGTTTTTTATGCCAGGTACTATACAACTCGTTTTTGAATGATGTTGTTGCTA
This sequence comes from Oikopleura vanhoeffeni, assembly GCA_004367855.1. NCBI lineage: Eukaryota > Metazoa > Chordata > Appendicularia > Copelata > Oikopleuridae > Oikopleura > Oikopleura vanhoeffeni. Next base: position 180,117 of record SCLH01000266.1, on the reverse strand, counting down.
AATGGTACACTTTTTTGCTTCGCTTATATTCTCTGGCTTTGTTAGGGGCTAGATAATATTGGTTATCGAAGATAGAAATGCCCTGTGTTACGTGTTTGTATGCTACAAATTTACTGGATTCCTCTGGGAGGCAATTTATAAAAATTAGCCATGTAGCGATAAAACCCTGCCAAATTCCTGCTTTGAAGTCCTTTTCATATCGGAATTTTAATAAGTCCCAGTTTGGGACCAATTCGTTTTTCCATATTTTGTCAAATAGTATAAGCAATTCTATTGAGTATGTTTGCCATTCCTCGTGGGTCCTAGGGGATTCAATGAATTTCCCATCGTATGTAACTGCTCTTACGGGCAATGTGCATGGCATATCCGTTATATTTTTGAATTTGCCTTGTTTAAAGGTCTTACCGACAAGTTTGTCTACATCTGTCCAAGTATTTTTCATTCTAAAATAAATTAGTATGTTATTGTAAGGACAAATAATTAATTTTGAATAACTATTGTTTGTAGAGTACAGTATTTATTGTTTTAAAGGACAGAATATATTTTCTTGAGTGTTTCATGTTATCCTTTAGGAGCTGTTATTAATAGCAGATGATTTAGTGAATACCCGAGTCCATTTCATGCTCAGATAAGGTCATCTCATCATTCATGACCTGTGGGTTTATCTCATTATCGGCATCTGCTACTAACTGCTCTGCTTGCTCTCTGATTACAATTTTTGGTAGAACAGCACGTAGGACATAATCTACTGGCGCTGGGATGCCTCTTTTAATAAGTACTGGTTTTCCTTTTTGGATTTTTACTACCGCCGGGACGTTAAACATAGAAAGTGCCCATTTTCTGGCGCTGGTGGTGTGATCGTTAATCGTTATCACTTTTTCCTCTGTATTGAGGTGTTGATGGGCCAGCATGCCGTCAATGTTTTCATTAACTTCATTTAATAAATTATGGCTAAAAGGTCCTAAATCGGAGGCTAAGTCGGTCATAAGAGAGGCAAACTTTGACCAGTTATTATAGTTTGTCCTACGTCCTACCCATTTATTGTAATTCACGAAATTCTGTCTAGATTTTAAGCCAGATGCGAATTGTTTACTGTATATCTCGAAGAGGTTGCCCATCTCTACACATTCGTCCTCAATATCTGGCATAGGTGGGTTTCCTGTTCGGGGTATGTCGTCCGGAAAATTTTTAACTATGTAATCAGAAAACAAGCGGGTGATTCCTATAGGAGCAAGATATCCCTCGATTTCTATTGTGTCTAAAATCATGTTTAGCAAGCTTCGGATCATGATCAGGGTGGTGGCTGGGATGTTAAGAAATTCAGTCCACTGTTTTGCCAAGTCCAGTGATTCGTAAAAATCATTTCGATCATTCAGGAATGATGATGGTAGTCCTTCGGATACTTTCCACGGGTCTGGTATTTGCGGGATAAATGGTAAATCGCCCTCGTAGTACTGCTTGTACCGTTGTGAATACCATTTTGGGTCCTCGTCCCTATTAATGTTTCTAGGGAACGTACGCTGTAATTCCAGTTCCGGCATTTCCTCGTATTCCTCGTTCATGGCTTCACGATTATTCACCCGTATGTTCTCAATTATGGTGCCAAAAGATTGTGATTCTTCCATACTAGAATCCATAATAATCACCGTAACTTGCTACTCGATTTTAGTCTAAAGTAATATTATCATTATTTTTTGAGTTATTTTTACTTATTTTTATTATAATTAGTGATTTTACAAGTAAATATATTTTTTGAACAATCGTATTTCCTTTAGGACAGCGCAGTTTATAGAGTTTATTAGTTGTAATATTTTTCTCTAGGTATGCGTCTTAATTCCTCATCCCAAGTAGCTTGATCTTGTTTTGCTAATCGTGTCTGTCCGGTTAACAGTTCTTTGATCTGTATATGCAGTTTTCTGGCGTGGTCCAACACATATGGGAATTCCCCTGCTAGGACGTTCATAGACTGCATAACTTTGATCCAGGTCACGAAACGTCGAGATCTTGTCGCATACTGTGTAATATTCGACCATCTCGCCGTTGACGATACTTCGTTTTTAGAATTGCTTTTAAGCGATTCTAGTGATATTTTGATTATTTTTAGTACCGAGATCCACTCTAAGTTTCCGGGGTCATTTAGTTGGGCTAGGACTTTCAAAAGTAACAGACCCCGTCGCAGCGAAATTAAATTTATTTTCCATGCGTCTGAATTATTGCCCTTTATTGGTTCAAAATCGTCACTTAGAATGAATTTTGGTATAACCAAAGTTATCTGAGGGTCCTGTAGGATACAATCTTTGTAAGGTTCCGTAGGGAATTCACCGGATTCGTCTGAACTTGAGAAACATACGGCATTGCCTAGTTGTCGTCGGTATTCCATTCTTAATAGATATTAATTTATTATTGAAACATTATAAAGTAAATATTTTTGGAAAATATACGTAATTTTAAATCCCTAATTTTTATGTCCTAGTAATTGTTTTGCTGAATAGCATTAAATTTGATAGTTGAGTTATAATATTTATGTCCTACAGGTCTGCATTAAATATAATCAAATAATCCAGTTATATCATTATATTTTTGTAATACATCTTTGCTTGCTCTTTTGACTTTTATAGGGACTAGCAAGTAAGTCATTTCTATATATCGAAGTCTCGTTAATCCTTTAGGACGCCTTTGGTTACATGCTGCTATAATTATGTAATCTATTAGGCTCTTCGTAAGGACGTTACTACAGTCTGACCACATGTTAACCAGTATACCGGTTAAATCGCCGAATTTGAAATTTGTCATATCTGTCGGGTCTAGTAGAAAAGCTGCTAGGGTTCCTGCCGGTGTTACTTCACTTATTTTAATGCTCATTCTTAATTATTATACAATTTTTAGACTTGTAATTTTGTAAATAATTTTATTTAAATTGATCATGATACTATTATATATATAAAATATGTGACAAAGTTAATATTTAGTGTGTTTTGCAGTAAATGTTTTGGTTTTGTAGTAATAATGAGTTGACAGATTAACTATGATTTTAATATTTATTGAACTGATTTTATTTATGGAGGGATTTTTTCATTGATAATTTTCTTTTAAATGAGTTGTAGTCCTCTAGGATAAATGATGTGGAGCTCCTTGCTGATAAGGACTCCGTTGATGGTCTTTTTTCAAATAACTTTGTATAATTGGCGTAGTCCAATTTCTCGGATTTCGCCTTTTGGTTAACTGTAGAGTTGGAACTTTCAGAATTGACGGAAGTTTCACTGTCCGAATTGAACAGCTTAGACTCTACATTATATTCGTCCTGTCCCGAGTCCTCCAGAGTTGGTGTACCTTCTTCTGAATTTAATATTTAGGGTTTTGATTTGAATTTCTTTGGCAGATTTCCCAAACGCTTAAGCCAGAGTTTCCTGTAGGATTAATTTTTTGTTTCGATTCGTATCGTTTGGTATTAAGTTTTTGATGGTTTTTATTATTACCCGCTACGGTGGTGTACGCGAAGTCCTTCTGGCATGCGTTCGTGGTCAGCTTATCGTTTAGTGTATTGATGTCCACAAAAAACGTAGGTTTTCCTAATGGTATGGTGTCTTTAGACCAGTTTTTCATACCGGTTGACCAGCCGAACCTATCTTTTGGCCATGGCTTGAAGGATGCGGAGAATTTCGCCGGTAGCTGTGGCCGTAATTCAAAAACTTTTTGAAGTACGTGGTCATTTTTAGGCTGGTTTTGGGGACCTGCCATAAATAACATGGCCAGACTTTTAATCTTTATTCCTAAAGGAAGTCGTTCGGCGCAAATATCCTGTAGGGCTAGCAGTGCGATCCTGGTTTCCTCAATAAGTGAAGAGGCGGACATCATGCCTGGGTTAACCATATTATTCAAAAGTATATCCCAGGATCCCAATACTCTAGTAAATTGAGTCTTTTGCCTAATTCTAGGTTGTGGCTCGACTCGAGCCAATGGTGCAGCTAGATTTTTTGCAAAATCCGACATTATCTTTCCTGGATTGGGGTTATCTAGGTTAACTCCCAAAACATCTAGGACTACTGCTGCAACTACCGGGTCACCGAATGAAATCCCAGCTTTACATACCAGTTGTATTTCCTCTTTGGTCAGATCGGTTTCCTTTTTGACTAATCTATCCAGAGAGATATCATAGCCAAAAGGATATTTAACGGTAACCGTTTTTTGTCCCTCCAATAACTTCGCCTCCATAGATATATTTAGTTCTTCCACTATATCCTGTAGGTCTTTTATTGTGACGAAAGTATTAGTACCCCCTCGGTTTTCCTTTAGGGATTCAATATCCTTAGCCATTTTGAACTGTTCCAGCTGAATGGCATTAAGGATTGGTTTGTTGTTAGCCAGCGATTTGTCCTTAGAGGCATGCGTGATCAAATTTGTGTTTCTCAAAATTTGACCATTTAGCAATGTTACATTTTTCTCTAGCTGAGAAATTTTTCCCACTGACTCGTTAGGGTTGTTCAATCCGGCCAGAAAACTTACTATTTTGGGATTTTCAAAATCAAGGTTGCTAGTGAGGGTTACCTCTGAGCAGTCCTTAAGTTGTCCCTGGTTTAAATAGTATGTTTTCAGTAAAACCTTTAAATTCAATTTCAAGGTAAGTTCGGCCTTATTGGTGTATTTTGACCATAGTGTGTCCTTTTGGTATGAAACGGTATTTTCCAATATACCAAATAAGTGTCTGTTAAGGCATCTTATTTCATTTTCCAAATCTTCTATGGCAAAAGTCACTTCTTCAGCTTCACCTTCGGACTCCTCGGCCTCCGACTTTGGGTCCTGGCTGATTGGGTCATCGATACTTAATTTATCATCGTCGATGAATAATTCACATGGTTCGGGTTCCTCTGTATCAGAGTTTTCAGGCAATAGTGGGTCCTCTAGGGTTGTTTCATTTGCTAGCAACTGTTCCTTTTTAGCCTTTTTGGCTAATTTTACCTTCAATCTTTCGATTTTGGGCTTTTTGTCCTCCATGACCTATATTAAAATATTATATTAATGATATGTGTTTTTCAGATTAATTACAATTTTATTGTGTATTACCTATAGGATGTAAATAAATTAGTTTTTCACTTTTTGAGCGTAGATATTAATTATTTATCTATACTAACCTTATAAGGACTGATATTTTGTGCATTATTTTAAGGTTATTACCGCTATGCCACAATTTTATTATCTGTATTTATATATTTGAGTCAATATTATTCTTATTACAATATGTTCGATTCGTAAAATGATTATTCTTATTATTTGCATCCTATAGGTACTTCATGTCAAAAACTGCCAGACGAGAATTAATGGTTTTACCCACCTTCTCTGTCCAGTACTCGTACTTTCTTTACGTTCGAAAGTACAAAACCGGAGATGCTAACCTGGCTGTCCTGAGTCCGTTTCCCCATTGTTGCTGCAAATAAGTATTTAACAAAAAACTTAATTAATATACTTGGTCTCTCTACTCTTCTGTTGCTACTTGGTATTACTGCGACTTGTTGCACTTCGAAAAGGATTTAAGATTTAAAGCCTTTTCGTGGAACTTAAAAATTAACTTAAAAAGATTTTTTGGTGCGATTCTGATTTCGTGAAAAATAGAATGAAACAACTTTTTGTTTCAGCTTTGATTTTCAGTCGTTTTCTAGAAACTTTAAGGGGAATTTATTAGTATTTTTCGCGCCCTGTTTTCAAGTCTCGTATTTTATTTTTGTCGGCTAGACTTTTTGCCTAAGTTTCCTATCGGTGTTTTCAAGATTTCCTCCATTAAATTTTATGGTTTAATATAGTTCGTTATTTACTAATTTGTGAACTATAGTTTTGTTAGGAGATCATATCTGTTGTCCTTTAAGGTTTATAATTAAATTTAAAACTTTCCCATAGGATATTCATCGGGCAGCCATTTTAGTGCAACTGATACTTGTTAGGGGGTCCGACAGGATTAACAATATTATTAGGGTTTTTTAGTCTCAGATTCTATATAACTATTATGGTGTTTATAGTATTTATTTATTAGTTATATGTTTGGAGGTTATATTTTTATTATGTGTTCTTTTCCAGGACCATAATTATAGTTTTAATTAACTATTTCCGTAGAACGTTATGCGTTTTACCTGTAGGAGTTATTTCATATTTATTTTCTATTAATAAATTTATTTACTACTAATATAGGACACAGAATAAAGCTTATTTTTGTATTTATTTATTAATACTCACCTTTATAGGCTATTGTTTTAATTAGTTAGTATTCCTATAAGGATAGCCTGTGTATGGCATTTTCAATATAATGTGATTTTATGGAAATGTTATTGATGAGTTTTACTGATGATAATGATGATTTTTATTCGAAAATTTTGAATTTGTACATGAAGTGGTTATTTATGATTTTAAGATGAAATAATAAATTTACATTTAGGTTGAAGTTTAATTTGTCATTGTATAATTTATTTACAAGCATAGCTTCGTAATTTGTCATGTTCGAAAGTGACATTTTATTAACTATTTCTACGTTTGGTAAAATGTTGTTATCTAAATTATTTTGTAGTTCTGTTAGGAACTTGTTTTCCTCGAATTTTGCCAATTTGACTAATTCTGATTCAACGTTTAAGTTATTTACCCAATTCTGTATATCCAAGTTTTTATCTTTTTGGTCAATAATTAGTCCCATGTTTGAGGCCCTAGAATTGTCTAAGGCTTCTAACATAGTAGTAATATTTTCCTTAGAATAATATTCGAATGACTGTGTAGACAAAGTCATATTGGGTAATTCTATATTTTACTTCGTTAGTCCTAATGGAATGATACTTTAATTATATTTTGGTGACTTATTTATAACTTCTTAATGACACTTGCCACTAGTGTCCTTGATAAGTTCCATCTGATTTACGCATTCCCTGAGCGCAGGTGCTCCATATTATATGTACCTGCTCCTGCCAAGGTTGCTCCTGCTTTTTTAATTAAATTTAATATCTGGTATTATTATTTCCACCTGTTTAAGAACAGGTGGTTATAATAAAGTTTTATATTATTATTATTGGATATTTTTTATTCAAATTGTCGTTAACTGTTAAGGCAGGTTTTGAAGAAATAATAAATGGCAGGGTTATATTAAATTATCCGTAAATTTGAAGATTTATAAATGGTTTTTCCTTTAGGATTGCGTCTTCTTTAATTGAAAGTTTTGTGGATTTTGTCCAGCATTTCTTTGTTCCATAACTTTTTGTTCTGGAAATGTTGGATGGCGGTCTTTCCCTTCCAGAACTGCGTAACTAAAAAAAAATTTTGTTATGCTTTGTTATATACTTTTTTATATATGATTTCGACAAACATTTCAATGAGTTTTAAAACGCTTTGTAATTACAACTTTATAAATCATAGAATTTATTTATATGAAAACATTTTTACGATACAAATGTATGGTGCTTGGAAAATTTGATAAATCCTTTCGTTTAAAATAAATTATCCTATTTTTGTTATAACTATAAGTTATCATTACATGAACTCAATTGTTTTTATTCCTATAGGAGTTATCTATACCATACTGGAGTCGCGTAGTAAATAAGCGGTATGTTAGTTTGCAATATTGGTGCAAATTCTCCTGTTTTTATTAAATTATTTTGGATATATAATTATGGTGCTCTTTTTTGGACCTATTGCACATTTTAATTTAGTTTTAATGAAATTTTATCTTATCATAATTTAGGCGGTGTGTTTATAATACGTTATATTATTTTCAATCCTTTTATCCTATTGGATTAATTTTTTGTCTTTTAGCTCTTTACCTGCAGAAGTGACCAGTAGGATTGTACTCATATGAGTGTTTTCCTTTAGGAGAAGTTTTTTCGCTTGAGGGGCTGTGACTACGAAATTGATGCCGAAATTTTCTAGCATTCTTTCATACATTCTTGGAGAAATTGCTCCTGCCAACTCTCTTTTGAATTCGGCGTTTTCGGACATCCAGCTTGGTACATTGATAATGTCCTTATCCATCCATTTTTTGAGGATATTAAACGCCTCCAGCCTTTCCTTTTCTAATTTTTCTAGATGAGGGTTTAATTTGGCTTTCTGGTCGATTTCTGACCGGGTTTTAGTCTCGATATCCCTTCTCTTTCGGCTGAATTCGATATCTGAATTATTTGATTCAATTATCCTTTTATCTAGCCAGTTCGTTTTTTCCTCTAGGATTTTCTTTTGGCTTTCTCGTGGTCCTTTCTGTAGGACTGCTTGTAGGAGGCCTGAACTACCCTGTCTGGGTGTTGATCGCCATTCTATACCTTTTCGAGCTATTATCTCCTTAACTCTTGTTTCCGCCGCCATATGATTTTTATGGCTGTCTATTCCCACTCTTTTTCTTCCGTTATGGTCCCTGATTTGTCCTTCGCCCTCATTTTTCTTTGCTTTCAACCCTACGCTCTTCAATATTTTGAACTCTATGTTCATACCTAATTCCAAAGTAGGTAATTGTCCTACCGAGTGAAGATTGTTATTAACGCTTGCATTCGCGCTAATAGTGGCTCCTAATTTTGCCATTGCCTCTAGAGTGCCGTATGTCCTTTCGGATTGTAGGTTGTTTGTATAGACTTTATGACTCGTGGGCGCTGCCAAGCTATACATTTTCGTGCTTTTAGCTCCATTATTGTCTTTGCAAGGAATTTCGACCTCGTTCATATTTGGACCGAATCTTCTGCTTTCATTGGCGAATAGATTCTGTACAAGGACGCATCTTTGTTGATAGTCAAAGACTGTACCGAGGGCATAGCAGTTGTATTCCCCGAATCTATAGTGTAATCCTCTAGGACTTCTCATAGGGCCGTGGCTGATATGGAGGTTTCCGATATTTGCTAGCTGGTTTCCTAATGTTGATACATTCCCAAGCCTTTCTGGTTTGATCCAGGTTTCCGTATAGTGATCTGTTTCGGCGATGTTTTTCTTCACTATCGTTATTTGGTATCCTTTACAACTCTTGGACCCGGAGTGCGTTGGAATCATCCTATGGTTTCTTAGCGGGGTGAACCATACCAATGGTGATTTAAAAAGTTCCCCTACTTCAACCTTTCTATTTCTTCTTAGATCTACTATATCTTTTTCGGCTATATACTTATGCAATAACTCGGTAGTTCTCCAATTTTCCATAGATTTCGGGACGAGTCTCCTGAGGCGATTGGTAGATCTGACCATATTTCCCATGACGCTTTTACTTGGTGAGAATATAACCAGGTTTGTTCCCGTGGCTGCTAGCTCATTGTTAAATGACGCTAACGTCTGGTAATCCTTTATGAGGTGGGTTAATTGTACTGCGGAATCTCTGTTAGCTTGAGAATTTTGATTTTGGCTCGTCTGGTAGGTCAAAATAGCGTCGCTTCTGCTCACTCTCCCCTTGAAGCATTGCCAAATTGTAAATGCCAGAAAATTCTCTCTCTCGCATCTTGGAATGTCATTTAATCGGAAAAATTTATCCGCATTATGAGAGGCCAACCACTGTCCTTGTGATATAAGGTCCGTAGTCCCATCGTGGTTATATCTTACGAACGTTAATGTTTCACCTTCCTTTTGGTTAGTATTCCCCGAGTCACAATGAGAGGTAGATTCTGTTTGAGGATTTTTTAATCTCATGGACGGTGGAAATGACTTCATGTCAGCATACACCACCATGGCGTATTGAAAGTCATGTTCTTTCGATAGGTCTGCTAGGAAATGTAGGACGGTATTTGAAACTCCTCCTGTAGTAGGCGTGTTCTCGCCATTTCCTATAGGATCGATTTGTAGCCATGCTTCGCTGTCTTCGTCTCGATTAAATATTGAATCTGGCTCTTCAGGGTCAATTTTAAGATTTCTTGGCCATTTTCTGATTATTTTTGGTGGGTCAAACAGGGCTTGTTCGTCCATAGTTTGGTCGATTTCCCTTAAGCATTCAATAATCAGATTTTTTCCTATAAGGTCATCGTCTTTGAAGGGGGATAAGGCATTTCTGGCTTTCATCCTTCTGAATAAGTTCAGAAATTCTTCGTAATGGTTTCCCTTCGCCAATTCTGACATTTCATCATCGAATTTAATCCTATCGGGTGTGGTGATATTCGACGGTTTTAATCGTTCCCAGTTCTCTCTCAGCGTTGAGAAGCCCTTTTTCAGGTAGTTGACCTGTTCCGCTAAATAAGTTATGTTAATAATGTTTTTGTTTCATTGTCCTTATGTATTATATGGACTAGTTTATGCTGTTTGAAAATTATCGTTGTTTATCACCTAAATCATTTTTTCAAGCACCATAACAATTTTTTCAAATTTTTATTATATCTCCACGGTTATTAAATTACAAACTGTATATTTTATTGCTTATTTTTTAACCTTTCTACAAAGGAGCTGTTTTCCTATAGGACTGCATGTGTTTTTATAATGGCAATTTTATTAGTTTTATACGGTACGAGCACTTGATCCTTTAAGGACCATAATGTTAGTTTTGTAATTTAACTATAATCGTGGATAATATTCTCGAAGTATTGTCCTATGTTTTTATGAATTACATCCTCGTATTATACGTATTATTTTCCTAGGTTTTCCTATGTTTATATAATCGTTTTGTCTGAATTTTTTAAATTATTACCTCTAGCCCCATCAAATTCTTTTGTCATCAGAGATCGACTGATTTCGAACGTTTTTGGAGTTTTTCCAATTATCTGGTTTTCGTAGTCGGGTTCTATGTAGAATACGAAATTCGCAAAAAAGACCGGGAATAAGGACTCGGTTTTCCTATTGGCTTTGTATGATTCTTTCAGCGACTTGTGGAGAGTACATAACTCTTCATTTGCGTTAATCAGGTTACTGCATACCTTACGTCTGCCTCTGAACCAATCCGTATGGTTGCAGGTTTCGTGTGTTCCTGGTGGATTTTCTATACAGTATAGATTGCCCGTCGTGTTATCCTTTAGGACGTTCCAGGCGACCAAAATGTTTTTTGAGTCGATTGTATCTCCTCCGGCGGAGATATCAATTAATAACTTCCAATCCTGGTTTGATAATTCGAGGTTTTTTAGGTTATTAGCCCTTTCTTTCGAGTTATTATCCTGGATTTCCTTTAGGATATTTTTGACTTGGGCTGAAGCTACTATTTCGTTATATAGTGGCGTCCGACCCTCATTTAAGTCACGATCTATCTCCTCAATAGTAGAAACCATTGATACGTCTGTCTCTCTTAGTGGTCTGCCTGTCTCATTATTTGTAATTTTTTCCAAACCCTCCATGACTGAGATGGGCGTGGTTTTTGATTTTCTAAGGGTTTCCTTTGGGATTTGAAGGTTGCCGAATATTGCGTGTTTCTCAGATCTAACTTTTTCTTCGAAAAGTCGTCTTATTTTAGCCTCGTCTATGAAATTCTCTGATTCGGTCATTGTGCAATTACTCAATGTGACTCCTGTTTGGCTGGAACTTTCTAATTTCCTATCTTGAAAGTTTCTGATCCCCAACAGCAGGCAGACGTACTTGGAGTTTAACCAGAATCGGTTATCCACTGTCCACTGGATTGGTGATTCTACCATATTATCAATATGGTATATAATATTTTCGAGGATTTCGCCCCATATTATATTAGCCTCGATGGTCCTATTAGGAAATATATCTTTGTTGAAGATAAATAGATCTTCCACTAGGCTCTCAACCCATTCACATTTCTCTAGAACCTTCTCCTTATCCCACATTATCTCGGTTACCTTTGGGAGTGCCTTTTGGATAAGAGAGTTTATTTTGACCAATGAAGAGTGGATTTCTTGGTTTTTCATAAATCCTGGCTCGTTAAATGATTTTCCGTCCTTATCCCGCAATTTTGTAAGGACGTCCATCGTCATTAAGTTAGCTGTTTTCAGCCATGCGTTCAACAACCAGGTATTCCTATTGGATTCTGATTGTTCCAGGATAATCATTCTTTGCATAGCTGGTTCTCTAAGGACGCTAATCAACGCTGCAATTAGTATTGGTCTCCACTGGCACCCTGAATATAACAAATTATATATATTTTCTTAGACAATTATTTTTAGTGACGAATTAATATTACATGTTTTGCATGTTGATTGTTTTACGGGTTTTGCTATGATTTTTAGCTTTTGATTCGAATAATATTAATATTAACCATTTTTATAGGTTATATTTATATAAGGCATTATGGTGCCTATAGGATTTTATTTTAGGTAAATATACTATATCTCTTTTATATTTATTATATTTTTAAGCACCATAATATGTTATATGAAATTTTCCTATAATAGGGCTTAATTTCTTATAATTGCTTGTTAAGTCCTATCGGATCGCTTGTCAGTTTTATCAAATCTCTGCCATGAATAAGTTTTTTATTATTCGTAATATATTATATTATGCATCATTGTACTATTTTTGATGGCATTTTATGGTGAATTATGGGTTTATTTATAATAGAAACCATAATAATTATACTGAATTATGGGTATAAGGACGCTAGTTTTCCTATAGGATATTGTAAATTATTTTCTTATGCATATTTCGAGTCTGTTCGAAGCTCTATTTTATAACATTATATGTATTTTCCTATTGGTTTTGGGAGGTTTAATAATTTACCTGAAATTATTTGGGATATAATTGTACCTCCCGCATGTTCCTTTCTGGCCATACCGAAAAAGGGTGATTTAAGTCCTGCAATCTCGTCCATCATTTCTAGGAATGAAAAGTCCTCCTCGGCGCCGTTCAGGGTGAAGTTAGTCGTGAATATTTCATTATTCTCGTTCTTCAGTTGTGACTCTAAAATCATTTATTATTAAATTTGAAAATTTCTGCTGATAATTTTCTCACTTAATTAAGAGTTTTTTAAGGCTTATTTATAAATTTTTTCATATAATGGTATATAGCAATAGTCTATTTTCATTATATAATTTATTTTAGTAGATAATTAAAATTCAACAATTGTTTGATTTTTAATAATTTATCACGCTATATTTTAATAAATAAAATTTGATTTGAATTTATTTTATTAATTTATACTCCTTTTGGAAATTTAATTTAGCGTACCTTCATATAATTTGACATCGATATGTGTTCTGTCAAATTTGATATCATCGATATGTTCGTCGATGTCCTGTCGGGTCCATAACGTAACTTGGATTGTTCTGATTATTTTATTGTTATCGTCAAACTCCTTAATGATGTTATATGGCATCCAGTTTGACGTGTAGGACTGGCACTTTGGATCAATCTGATCATATTTCAGCCATTGGTTTGTGGACGATTTCTCATTCCACTTTCTGATCATTTGCCATTTTGAAATGCGATCCTTTAGGAGTGACTCGTATGGCTCGATTAAATCTACGGCCTCGTTTTTCATGCCATATACATTCGAGTTTTCTCTGTGTATAGATAGCACAGCCATCTCGATGTCGAATTTTATACCGAGTTTGCCCAATATGATTTTCAGGCCATAGCGGAGGTCCTTTTGGGAGATGTTTTTATCCCACAGTACCTGTAATTGGCATATGACATCGTTTGTCAGGTCTCTGACTGCCAATTTTGTAGGAATCCCACCGTTGGATAAGATTTGCAGGGTTTCTATCTGATTGGTGGGATAGTTTTTCCTGAGGAGTTTCCCAAATCCTACTACTTGTTCGGATTTGATGGCCCAGATGGCGATAGTTTTTCCTTTTTGGTTGTCTAAATTAAGAAAATTAGTATAAGTACAATTTATTTTTTAATTTACTTTGACTTCAAGCGACATATTAGATTATTTAATTTATTACATTTTATACAATTTTATAACTTTATTATTGACTTAGTATTAATTTAAAATATTTTAACTTTGTACTTACTTATAGGGTATAGATTATGCTCTACTCCTAATTTGGCGACTTTTGATGACAGCAAAGTCTGTATTAATTCGGCGGTATATTCGCATTTGACGTAATTTGCTATAAACCTTGTAGGATTTATAGACTTATCATCTTCCGTTTCCATAATATCTAGATAATTTAATGCGTTAATATTTTAATAATTAGTCCTTATAAACAAACTTTCCTTTAGGATTTGTACAGTAAATTAATTTTGTAAGTAAATAATTTGANTTATTTTAATTTGGATTTATAATTCATTTTAATAAGTTTTTATAGAATTGACAAATAATTTTATATTAATTTATAGGCACCATACATGGTAGAATAAATTAATATGTTAAATAGAATTTTAATGAAAAAGATTTTGAATATTCATTTTCTAGTCTTTTATCATCGATATTTTGAATTGAATGCGATTCCTATAGGTATTTTGATAATATTTTAATTTAATTTCGTTTTAATTAATTTTGGTAAATTTTCCTAGATTTTTACTACATTTACGATTGCACGGTTATTTTATTATGTAGGCAGTAAATTTGTCATAGCGTAAATTCCTATAGGATTATGGGTCATGCATAATGGGGGTTTTGTACATAGTTATCTTAGAAAAAATTTTTGATATTGTTCATTTTATACCGTATAAGTACCCTCTTTATAGCCTAAATTTAATCAATTCATTATGGTGTTTTACGAATAAAACCATAACTTTTCTCTAATATATTTTGCTACGTCATCATATTTTCTCTAATTCAATATTGATACCTTACGATATTGCTACATTAAAAAATATATAAAATTTAAATAATTACATAGTGTCCCGTATCCAGTAATATGCATATAATAACCCAGCCAATCAGCAGCCCGGGTTATGGGTTAAGCCTATTGGAGAGTAAAAAATTAACTGAGTCTGAGCCTAAATACCGAGTAAAAAATTTTTAACCCGATAAATAGGCTGCTTATTCAGAACCCGTGAGTTCTAAATATGTCTGGTCGTTAGGCCAGACAAAAGTTGACTAAATATCGCTGCGCCAATATTAAAAACATTATTTAAGGAGGTTCTAGAGATTGGATGTATTTCATAGTATTCGAGGGCGCTCAATAACATTTGTTATTGTTTTCCCTTTCCCTTAGATAATACCTTAGATTTAATTATCAACATATATGTTTCACTTTTTATGGTGATTCAAATAATTCGCTACAATCGTATGAAACAAAATGTAAAAAAACGTTATTTAAAGACATCAAATGGTGATAAGAAAAAATAAAAATCTCTCTTTTTAGCACGATTCACACAATTAAGGGCACAAGAAATACAAATTAAGGCTTAATTTGACATTTTTAAATTTGTAGTATTAAACCGTCACCAATTTTAGTGCTGAAACTGCAAAAAATTGCATGTTTTTATTCAAATTTTTACTAAATCAGCTCCTTCAAAATAAAAAAGAACTATTTTTAATGACAAGGTTCAAGGCCAATTTCAAGTTCATCGTAGAGCTTGTAAGTACCTTCAAAAGAATCGGAGAGGTCAACTTTCCAATGAAAATATTAGTAACTATGGGTGAATTATGTACTGAACGGTTACTAGAGAGCAAAAAATAGTCAACTTTTTGAGATTTCACAAGGAGATTGTTGCTCTCTGGCGACCTTTCAGTACATAATTGACCTATAGTTGCTAATATTTTCATGAAAAAATCGACTTTTCCGATTTTTTTGAGAGTACTTACGAGTCTCTACGATGAACTAATAATTTTAGTAATTTGATATACGGTAAAAAATATACGGTATTTTGAAAAAGTACTCAACTTACATTAAAACAACTTTGAGGTTAATCTTCAAACGTTTTTAAGACTTTTTTCTCATTACACCAAAGTCCGAATAAAATCACGTGACGAAATAATTCAAAAATAAGGTTTGGAATATCTCATAAATGAATCCTTATTTCTTGAAAAATAAGATCACGTGGCCTTTTTGAAAGACACCATTATGTTCAAAACTCTTAAATTAGGTGTTTATTAGCCAACAAATTATATTTGTGTACTTGAACCAAAACCTTACTATTTAATTTGAAGGTCACGTGATGTAATGAAAAAAAGTCTTAAAAACTTCCGAAGGACCTATACACTTCTTTCAAAAATTGATTTTAGTAATTTTTGAAAAAAAANAAAAAAAACAGTACTATTTTTGCCAACCTTATTCCTTGAATATACGGTCGCGTGATCATTTTCGGGCTTGTTATGGGAAAAAAGTCTTAGAATTTTTTTCTGACCCGCCCGTAGCCTTTTTTGCTGATTTAATTTTTTTTTGCAAAAACCCATACCAACAACCAATTTTCTAAAACCCACTTTTTTTGAAAAAAATTCAAAATTCAGAAAAAATCTTGGTAGTTAAAAAACTCAGTGACATATTCTCTACAAAATAGGCAATCAAAAAAGTATCTGAGAAATCTCAATTATTTCTCCCTTAATTAACCTTTAATTTCAACCCCCGAAAAACCGACTTTTCTTCAAAAAAATCTCAAAACCAAAAAAAATCTTAATAAGTTAAAAAACTTGGCAGAAAATTCTCTACAACAAAGCTATGTTACATAGGTGTATCAAAAGTATTATATACGTGAAGCCTGAGATATCTTCGCCCACATCCGCAAACATAAGCAAACAAATATTTTTACTTATTTTGTTCAAAACAACCTTAAATAAACTTTGATTTTCTAAGATAAATTATTAAGTATTTATGGTGCTTCTCAAAGTGGAATTTTCAAGATGTTCCCTGGATACAATATAGCTGTCGGTTTTGGACCGACGACTAGGCCATGGTATATAAACGCAAAATCAACTAAACATTTAGCACTTACTACTCATACAGATGCTATCACGCACAAAATTGTGACTGGCTTATCAAAATCTATCAGAATAAACGATGAAGTCGTCATGGTTATTGGTATGGATATAAAATTGAAACTTATAAAACATATAATAATGCAAAGTAAAAAGTGTTCAAATGGGAAATATAAATGTTTCTTAATCGACAAAAATGGCGATTTTGTATTTCACGAACATATAGAAAGCAAAAACAACTTTTCGATGGAAAACAATAATATCAAAGTTCATGAATATTCGATATATCAGGATCTTTTAAACAGAAATTTTATCAATGAATTAAGGAAAGTTTTAATTAGTTAATTTTTCTGTAACATCGATCATCAATATTTTGCTATATTTATTCATACATTTCAAATTGCATAAATGCTGAATATTGTTATTCGGATACAACCTCATTCATCGCAAATTATAACTAAATAAACAACGCAAAATGGGGAGAGTGTAAAAACACGTCATTTCTGGTGAGTTTCTGAGAGTGATGCTTTTGCGTTCAAAAGGCGCTAATCGGCCGATCGTGGGATAAATTAAAAAAGCCAAAAAAGAAATCGTGCCCAAAAAATTGTTTTAAAATTATTTTTCGCGCAGACTGAACGGGTTTGGCCCATTTCGAGTACTTTTGAAAATATCTCCATAAACTTCCGGACCATAAATCTGTTGGAGCCCAAAAGTTCTCGCGACCGTTTTGAATTCAATAGAACCAGTATGAAGTGCAAGTTCGGTATGTGCCTCTCGAAGATTATGACTTACACTATCAAAAAATCCGAAATTTTCTTCATTTCTATGTGGCTCAGAATTATGTTCCATCATTGTCCAAATTGAAATGTAGCGTAATTTTTTATCGCTATAATCCAAATAAAAATTTTTACGCGATGGTCCTTTTTCTGATGCTGATCTTCGTTTCATGCCATTTTCTTCCACCAAAACATATTGGGATTCGATTTTTAGTTTGTATTTTATTTCAATTTAAAAATTGGTTTTATTGACATGTTTTGCTCATGTTTCTTCAGAATAAGAATAAAATTGCAGAATTTTTAACAGAAAAGTTTTTCGGGTCGAAAAGTAACTTGACGAATCGGGCCTTAGGTTTCGCTAATTAATGCCCGATTTCGTGCAAATTATTAGGTCATAGGCGAGTCAGATTTTGTATGAAAGAAGACAAATACATAAAAACTTATGATTTTGTGATCTTTTTTGGTGTTTAAATTTGGGTTTTTCGCATACAAATTAATATAAACTTCAAGTATTTTAAACGTTATTTTTATGTGTACAACAATTTTTTTTTCGATTATAACTTAAAATGACCTTTCAAAAAAAGTCAAGTTTTTGTTTAGCTGTAGCATCGTAGTGTATGATCCACAGGCCTAGTACGTCCGTACAAAAGGTTGTTGGCTAGAGTTTGAGCAAGTTTCAATGTTGTTGTGGTATAGATGAGTTTTTAGTCTGCTTGCGATGGTTTTTTACTCAGTATGTAGGCATTTTGCTGTTGTTTTCGCTATATATTATAGATTCACAATCACATATAAGTTATAGAACACGTTACAATGCTAAGTTAGTCAATTTTTTTGTAGGTCTTACAGGCGGGGGGTGGTTAACGCTATCAGTTTATAACTCGTAAAAGTTATTCTAAGCTTTGTAATTTGGAGTAAATTGGTTTGATTATTTATAGATATTACTGCGCTACACACTAGAACATCTTGAACTTGTATATGGAATAGCAAAAGTGAAATGTTTCATAATCGGATTCTCGAGTTCAGCTTTACGTTTTCACCGTAATCTGATTTTCGAAATCTCGACGATCGAATTCAGCAATTTTGCTATTTAGAATTGGTGTAAGGGGGTTATTATTTTTTTAAGTTAAATTTTTTTTCGATTTTCAATAGCAAGTATTTTCGGCGTTTCAGTTGTGGTACTATGGTGAATTCGTAAAGTCAACCTAACAAGAAGCGCTGATTTAGTAACTAATAGGAGATACACCAGTTTTGTAGTTAATCATAACCATCTGCTCGCTGTGGTTTTTCGGATAGTGTTCTAGATTCAACTGGACTGCTTATTACTTATATGGTGGTGGTCAAGAACAAATTAAGACGAGAGTCTATCATATTTTCCAGAGTGAAATTTAGGTTCTGGTCAAAATTATTTAGTTTATTTAGGAGCTACTTTTTTAGTTTTTTAATTACAACTAGTATGTCATCAACATACCTAAAATATGCCAAAATAGTACCATTTTCTATTTTAGTTTGAATAATTTTTTGTTCAAACATATTGCAAAAAATGTTTGCAAGGGGCGGCGACAATTTACCACCCATGGAAACTCCATTAGTTTGTCTAAAAAAGCCATTTAAGGCTTCGAANATTTTCCAGTATATTTCTAGGGGGTGCTTGTATGTTTTTTGTTATTGTTTCACCTAGAATTTTATCTGTTCTGGTTCTCCTAGGTTCATAATATGTATCAATATCACTATAAATAGTATCCAGAATATTTTTTAAAACGCGTTTTATGTTAATACTGGTATACAAAGATTGACAGTCATATGATATGACTTCATGATCATCCGAGTTAAAAACACTTGTTTTAGTAAATTCTAAAAATTTGCATTTGAAGCTCATAGTTGAGTCAATTACGAATTTGCAATTTTTATTTATTTTAAAAATAAGTTTTTTTAAATAGGTTTCTGCTCCTGAAGTCATTGTATTAAAACTACAGACAATTGGCCTTAATTTATTATCTTTATGATTTTTAATTATTCCATAGCCTCTTTTTAGATTTTCTAACGGTTTTATTTTGTAGTCTTCTAGATTAGTAAGGTATGGTCGAAATTCACTAATTAATTTCCTAATTTTGGTCAAGTCTGTATTTTAGCGAAACTAAGGCCCGATTCGTCAAATTACTTTTCGACCCGAAAAACATTTCTGGTAAAAATTCTGCAATTTTATTCTCATTCTGAAGACGCAAAACGCGAAACATGTCAATAAAACCAATTATAAAATGTCTCAAACCAACCCAAAAAAGAAATTTTTAGTTTATGTCTAGCCTTACACCCAGCAAATTTACATTTCAGATTCACCGACGCTTTATTAACTTTTGCGATTATCATTTGGTGGCATTTGTCCCCTTTTTTGTAGTGAAAAATAAGGGATTTCCCATTTCTCTGTCCCGAAGATATATCAAATAAAAATGGCTAATTTATTTTTCCAAATTTGTGTTTCTGTATCTCATAAATTAGTCCCAAAGTTTTATTTTAAAGAGTGTATAAATTTCTTATTTTCAAATTTCGACTGACTGTTTTTTTGAATTTTGCTTCATTATATTCACATTATTGCCGCCTAAGAAGAATAAAATTTTTGACCATTAAGATATTTTTAGATTGATAAAATTTTAATAATTTTCGTCCACGTGATTAAATATTAATATTTGTGCTGGGCCTTAGGTCGCGCTCAGAATTTGGTGTAGTAGTTTTTGCTGAAGGAGGGATTAACACTTTTTTGCTGGTGGTTACATGAATTGGGCATGATCCGTATACTGTGAGGACCAAATCAAATAGCATTAACTCACAACATCTCAAAAAAAAATTTCTAGAAAAAATAGTTATTTTCATTTTCGAGAAAAAAAATAATGATTAATAAGCTGATTTACGAGAAAATTTAAATAAAAACATTCGATTATTTTTAAACATAGCAAAGGCAAAGTGTTAGCGCTTTAACCCGTGTGAGCACAACACCTTTATAAAGGTGACTGCAGATTTAAATCATCTAACATAAGCAAAAAATACCTCGTAGAATTGTTCCTGATACATTATAAGCATATTTTGCAAAGGATTTCAAAAAATTGACTTATTTTTTTTGGGAAATTTTGTTTCAAATGTTTAGGAGAGTTGATTTTTTGAGATTTTTTCCAATGTTTACCTTAAAAATAAATGCGACATAATTGCTCAATTAAAATTTAAAAATAGCAGTTTTTTTAGGAAAGTGTTTTGTCATGGTTGAACTCAAAACAAGATTTAAATTAGTATACAGACGATATTTTTTTTTTCGAAAGTGATTTATTTTCAAAATTTCAATTTTAAGTATTTCACAGAAAATAGTTTTAATAATTAAAAATAATGCGAGCATTAAATATTGGTCACAGAGGTCACTTGCTTATGTAGTTCGCCCAAGAAAATATTATAGAAGTGTATTATAGCTGTTATAGGGAAAATAACCATTCTTCTATGAAAATTGGTGGATTTTTTCATACAAAATTTTAAAACTTATTTAAAAATAATTTTTTTGATTGATTTATAATGATAAATAAAATAGAAAAACCGGAGTGACTAAGGTCAGAAGTCTATGTTCATCGAATTTCAATACCAATAATATTGTATTCACGTGATATGCTGTATTCTTTATCAGTAGAATTTTCTGAATAAAAAATTCAAATTCTAAGAATATGAATGTGGATGCAAAAAAATAATGTTAGATAAAACATTCCTCTATGGAGACAAAATTGAAACTCTAACTACGCTTGGGCTTTCCTTAATACGGCTTTGAAAGTCCTTATAAAGGTGTCGATGCCTTGACGGAACTTTTTTTTCTGTGCTCACACGGGTTAATAATACAAATTTCAAAATAACAAATTAGGCCTTTATTCGTATTACTAATGTTCTTAATTGACAAAATAAATATAAACGCATCGAATGTGAATAAACAAATAAAAAACTCTCTTCGATGACCACAATTCAGACAATTAATAATTGTGTGAATTGTGGTCATCGAAGAGAGTTTTTTATTTGTTTATTCACATTCGATGCGTTTATATTTATTTTGTTGAATTATATTATTAAACAAGAAAAATATATGTTGATGATCAACCTTCAGTTATATGCTTGATTTAAAATACTGGTCACGCGTGACCAGAAGTCACTACGGATCCGGAAATAGTCTGCCATGCTGAAAGTTAAAAGGCACAATTCCGCGATATTATTTTTGTTCCTTGATAAAATGAGTGCATCTGTTTCGTTTTAAATGTGATTATTAAAAACAAAAATTAAAACTTTCGTAAAGTTGTACCAATATCGAAGTTGATTCAGAAAATATATATTTTGAAATTATTTTATCAGAGTCATTCACTGGAGAAATAAGCTGTGGCCGAAGTTATGAAATTGAGTTGGTGCCTAATCTTCAACTCTATATTATTAAAAAAGAATTCTCTGATTCGTCTGATTCATATTGCTACGATATAATGATTGAAGATGAAATTAAAAATCAAGCTTTGGTTAAAATTATCGATATGCTTTTTTCAACCAAAGTGAATCTCGAAAATGAGGGTAATCTCTATAGCGCGTGTTCAAATCGTCCGGGGTTTCCCATTTGCATGGGCCTTTTTACTA
>SCLH01000266.1:131567-154081 GCA_004367855.1 Oikopleura vanhoeffeni | reverse complement strand
AGTACCTACAAACTAGTCAGATTCGATGTCTAGATCACGATATATCCTATTCCGAGTACTGTAGATCAAAATTGCCTAGGTAAAAATACAAACCAATTGTGTGTTCAATTCAGGGATTTGATTGGTTGGTTGGCCCGTCTCACTCTCGTTTGTATTTGGTTTGTATTTTTACCTTGTAATTTTTACCTTGTAATTGGTTTGTATTTTTACCTAGGCATTTTTGATCTACTGTACTCGGAATAGGATATACACGAGTTTGCCTTACCATAATTATAACTTGTTTATCCAACAGTTGGAAACAAAAAATTGAAACCAAAATTTCAAGGACAGAAAAATTTTGGTTATAACAAATAAATTTTTTGGCGTTTTCATGCAATTATAAAATAACTAAATTACTTAATAAATATAAAAGAAACAGTCACCACGCCCAAATTAACCAATAAATTTTTTTGTTTTAATCTGGCGTGAGTATGCAATTTTTAGAAAAAAATATAAGGGCGGACTCTAGTGAAATCCTGGGTAGTAATTGGTGTAAATTTCCGCCAATCAGGTTTTTTTATGAAATTTTACTACGACATCAAACAGCCTATATCTAGCTCCAACTGTTTTAAATAGCACATCGTATTATGAAAAACCAAAAGAAAATAAAAAGAAGAAATGGTGGATGATGAATACGATTTACGACAAATATTTTGAACCTAGAAATGACACGCCGCAGAACATGTACATGCAAAAATCACAGATTTAATTTATATCATTTTTCGAATTTGGAACAATGAAAATTGTTAATTTAAATGCTTGTTTGTACTTTATTATGGATGAATTCTTTGCAACTTAATTTACGAATAAACTCATTTTGCTAATATTAAAATCACTGACAAATGCGACATTTTAGGTAAATTGCTCTTTAGCGTCTTCAAAATGAAAAATGCTTCGTTTGAGATGAAAATCAAGCAAAAAAAAGTTCACTAATATTGAGATGCTGATTGGTCGAAATTTGAATCAATCAAGATTAGCTGACTTGAGTAACATGTGACAAGGCAAAGCGCAATATCGCCGAAAGTTTTATGCTAAAAAATTCGGTGAAGCACGTGAGTAATAAATGCGTCATAACAGAAGAAATTAATTACCACGTTTGTTGCCGGGAGCATCGTGTTGAGTGTAGGACACTTTCGAAAAAATAACACAGAATAAAGTTTCGTTTAAAAATAGAAGAGTAAGCGTTCGAAATGACGTCATAATTTGATCATTTTTCGATTTTATAAGGAGTTTTACAATAGGTTCAATGAAGTGAATCACAAAAATTCGTAGAATTAAGTTGTCCACCAAACACAATCAAAAAAATTCAAAAAATTATATTTTGAAAATTCAATCTTGAAAAATTACGTCATTCATGTAATTTGTGATAAAAACTTCGAATTGCGTGAGCGTTTTGGCGATATTGGCACTGAAAATGATCAAGGGTAGGTTTCGCTTTGGTACTCTCAATCACGCCTAAACATGCTTTCAAGGCTAGTTGTTAAAAAATCTGAGATACTCGTTTGTAGGATCTAGCCCTCGCCAACGATGTACTACATCTCAAAGTCAACACTTGGTACATCACAACCCCCAGTGGTGAGTGCATTCTAGAGCACTAAACGTTTTTAAAATCTATCGTTCTTTAGACTCACATACAAAAGCTGTCTCAAAATTACACAAGAGAGCGGAATAAATGAGAACAAAACAGTGGATGCGATGGAATTTTTCCGATTAAAAAAATTTTTTTTTCTCTACGAATCTCACTTTAACGCGATTGGCCAGTTTTTTGCGACTTCAAACCTATCTGTCTTCAGCAGATATTTAGAATGAAGCCATTTCTCGACTAAGGTGAGATACAACTATAATGCTGGTAGAAACGGATGGAGAGAGAATTTTTGAATAAAATGCTAGGAAATTCCAGAAATGAAGAAAGTGAACCGGAGTGCAGAAGTTCGAAAAAAAGTTCCGTCTGATCGAAACAAAAGTAAATTGAAGCGAAGATTTACGATCAAAAAGTTGCAATCCACTAACGCAAAATTTTCAACAATCAGCGGTCCAAATCGTAATTAGGTTTAACATGTTGGCTAAAAATAATTGGAAATTTCTAGATTCGATAAGACATTCCGAGATAATTTGTAATGTCATGGGCATTTTCGGTGGGCTCGTATCACCAAATAAAAAATATGTTCATGATCTCTGGTGAAATAACCGGTTTGATGTCGTTAAAGCAAATATTCGAAATTTTGAAAATTCAGATTTGTTCTAGATGTGTTTTGAAAAGATAACAATAAATTGCCAAAACCATGAGATCCTGGTAACTTTAGTCATGAACCGATATGAATGTAGTCATAATTAAGTCTATAAAGGGCCAGACAAAAAAACGACACCTACCCCTTAAGATCCTGATTGTGAATTGCGTACGTTTTGCGGCCAATATTGGCCTGCGATTAACGACGTTCTTGCGCGGTGTACATTGAACATTACCATATACATAGTTGTCTACAACGACTCGGCGGATGCAATCTAACAATCCAAACAATCCTAGCTCTTTAAATAAACAGGATAAAATTTCTTAGACAATACGCCGATCAAATGCCATTTTTTGTCTATGAAAAATTTCAACTTTTCAAATATAAAGACAATTTTTTCGGTGCCAAATTTTAATATGAAAGAAATACAATTTTCGATTTTTCGACTAATTACAATTTACCCCTAAGACTCATAGCCTATGAGTCATAGGCTATGAGGGCAATCGACAACACCCTTCCCATCAGTGCAATGTGCAACAGTATTACTGTAACAGTAATACTGTTACAGTAAGGGCAATACTTTTGGCCAAATGTACAGTAAATATTTGAAGTATTTCTCATTGACCGTTTTGGTGGCAGAAACTTGGTAATAATAATACATTTTTAAGTTTATGCAAATCTGGGGTTGTTAACACAATTTTTTAAGTAGACAAGTTAAAACATCGATTTGTGAAAGATATTATTTCTAAAGAATTTGTTACTATTTAATTAATGAATCTTTTGGCCTGGTACTGGCGGTAGCTGTTTTAAAAAAGCATAAATATTTAAGTGTTGCCGATGAATAAGTCAGAAGAATCCAAAAATCATCCTTTCCAAGATTCTTACTCAAAAATAAAAATAAGATGGAAAATATTTTTAGAGTTTAGATAGAGAACAAAAAGTAGAGAAAAATGTTGATTATTTTCATTATTATAAGTTGTAAATCACAAGAAATTGTAAAAACATCAAAGTCGATAGAAAGTAGACAAATACCAATTCAAATTATTGAAAATTCACATGAAAATGAAACACAATCTGGAGATGGATCTGGTTTTGTAGAATTAGAATTTATACCGCCAAAAATAAAGGTTAAATTCTCTCCCAACTAGGCTAGCAATTACAAATTCCCAAAGGGTTAATGGAGATACTCATCGGTTTTTTTATTCACACTTAGAAGCATGATAAATTTATCAAATTACCTAAGGAAGGTCACAAAATGCACGTCCAGTAATATCATCAAACAAATTTCAAGAAACTACATTAATCTGAATTTTAATAAAAAAAATCTCCATTGCTTGTTCCGTTTTTTCTGAGTCCTGATTTTAAATATAAAAAACCGATCATTCCCACGTAATTGAGAAGTGTTTTCAGATAATATTTTTCATTTCTGAATTTAATTCGGTTGGTGGAAAAAGTAATAAATTAAATGCTGGCGAAATCAAAATTTTGACTTTACAAGTAGTTGCTTGTACGTATTTTAGGGTCATCTGAATTAGCAAAAATTGGGAAAAAAGGTAGACTAAAAATGGGGAAAATAAAAAATACAATATGAGCGTAATAATGTCTGAGTCGATTTTAAAAGAAAATTCCTCAAAAAAGCTATGCTAAAACTATATACTGCATACTGTATATCACTGCAAATTTTTCCATAAGTGACATGATTTTATTGAAATTCTTAAATGTTTCGGCTGATTTTCAGCAAGTTTCGAATCATATTTTTGTATAAAATTTTATTCTCGTTTTCAAAGTTAAAACTGGCCGTCTTACATGATTTTTAAAATCCAGGTGCCAACTTTTTGGTCAAGAGTGTACGAGTAAACTCGTAGAATGGCGCATCGTGTCTGTTTGTGTAGGTACTTTTGGGCAACTAGTTTATGTCAAGATTTGAAAAAATGAATACTTTAGAAATATCTTCCATCACATTCGACATTTGAAACCCTAAACAATCATCATACATTTGTTCCTCATCGTGTGAAAAGCTACGAATACGCAAGGTAAATAAATTAACTATCAGCCACTTTGCCGGCTCAGCGCAGCCAGATTATTTTTGAACATGATTTTTGAGGCTTAAAAATAAATGAATCATTTTAATAACAGTTTTTTTTCAGTAGATTAATAAGAAATAGTTATAGCATTTATAGTGCATCATATCCTTTTCCCAACGGAACTCCATCTAAAAAACGTTTGCTATCTCTATAGCGCGTGTTCGAATCCCACTAATGTTGTCTCAGTGATTGTCTTGAGTATGATTATAGGCAGGGTCTTGATAATGGGACCCTAAATTTTATCGGTGTGTAATCAGTAAAGCGACTAACTGAACACAATCACTTAGACAACATCAGTGGGATTATGAAACACGCGCTATAGAGATAGTAAACGTTTTTGAGATGGAGTTCCGTTGGGAAAAGGATATAGTCCATATCCATATGGACGTAAACTATACAAAATTAAGAATTTAGAGAGTTGCAAACTCTGAGTTGACTTAATCAGGTGACACTGAAGCGCGACCCTTCATTATCTTAGCTTTTTTGATCTTCAAAATTATATAGTTAATTATTGACTTATTTGGAAAACAAACTCAAATCTAAAAATAATCGAGCCAAGAGCCATAGTAACGGCTGATTGACTGGTAGCTGATAAAGCAAACAAAGTTGTTATCTCGAAGTTTGATTTTGGAGCTATAACAAATCTTGAAAAAAATTTAATCAAGATCTCAAACTTTATAGGTCTGGGGGGCTAGGGTGGGAAGCTAGGGTGTATTCAAATTTATAAGATCATGTTCAAACAAAAGGTGATCTGAAAACGCATGCAATGTGTAATAAGAAAATTTCAGATTTATCTGAATTCTAGAAGATTTAACTTTGACCCGGATTTTGTTTTTTCGACCTCAAATATTGCCAAAATTATATAGAATTGGCTTCTCTGACTTTTTTGATCAGTAGCATAAAATCTTTTTTTGACCCTACTTTGGAGATATTTCAAGTAGAAAAACTTTCTACAATTCGGAAAAATTCACTTCCGGTCTAACAAATATCAAATTTTCTAGAATTATATGCAGTAAAAATATAAAATAAATTTTACAGGAATTGAAGAAAATACTTTTGGTAAAGTTTGATGAAAATTTATATAAAACTCAAAAAATAAACAATTTTTTTAAAAATAATTTGGTTAAAAACACAGTATTTTTCATTTCTAGAACAACTGACCCAACATTTTACAAACTTTTAACCCAAAAGCTCGAACGTCGATGGTTTCTTGTATTCTCAAAAATCCAGGTCTTTCTGAATAACTGTCTAAGACAGTCTGTCTTTTAGAAAATGCCGATAAACCACTTTTTTCAATGCGGGAAAAAAGACCCCTGACCACTTTTTAACTTAATTAAATAATTAAAGTGCACGAGAAAAACTAATAGGAATAAGCTTATAATGATTGAAATATTTCCAGAAAAATAAATATTGTCAAACGAAATGTTGACAATTGAACTTCAACTCAGATAACTTTTGGTCTTTGTAAGTATTTTTTTCGTTCGATCAGTTCATTGTTGATTAGATTGGCTCAAAAAGACCGGTTAAGGTGGTTGTTGGGTCTAAACGTGTTTTAATTCATAGCAAATTGAGATTTTATTTAAATTCAACAAAAACAATTCATAAATTTTTTACGACTTTGAGAAATGCACAATTAATTTTTTTTTGTTTCTGTTAAATCGAGCTTGATTATTGGTGTCAAATTTCGATATCATACTATGTATATGGTAAAAATGAAAATAATTGAAGGCTGGTCCCTAAAACTTCTCTCGTTATACGCGCTCTAAAATTTAGAGTTTAAATAGTGACCACGAATTGGTTTTTTATGCTTGAAATGAATATCGATACTTTTTTGAGTGAGAGGGTTAATCATTTTTTTAAGAAATGTATATGGTCAAAAACTTGCATTTCCACAGCCTCCTAAAACGTCTGGAAAAGCTAATACCTGCTTTGTAAATGAGAATGCAAAATCATACTGTAAGAAAAAATCAGTTATAAAAGTTGCCGAAAAGAATAATTTTGGACCAGAACATTGCCTCATTGAATGTAAAGCACTTTATAGGAAGGTTTCAAATATATTTTTTGTAATTTTCTTGTTTTCTAGAAAATGAAACCTTTTTAAAGAAATATGTCGTTTGATGAGAATACAGAAATTTTGTCATTTCAAAATAGCAATATTAGAAAATCAAAATTGCTGTCGGAAGCTCTGAAGGATTTGAAATGGCTTCTCAGTTTGGACTTAACAGATAATCAAATGAAAGGATATAATTCACAAAAGTTAGAAATAAATGGTCTGAAACCCAAGAAAAAACCTACGCTTTTCAATAATTTTGAAAAAATTTCGTGAATCGACTCTATTTTCAAAACGTCAAAATGATTATACAATATAGATTTGTAAGTTGCTATTAGAGAAAATACATGTAATTTAAACCCAAAACCGGTTCATACCAAGAAATTTGTCACGTGGAAAAAGTGTTGTACTTGCTTACTCCTCATGATGAATCTTATCCCATGATGAATTCTCATCAACTAAGACGATCTGAAATAAGGAATTTCAAAACTCAAAAATGGGTATCAATGTTTTTAAGCTATGTCGTAGAGAATTTTTTCTGGTCATTTTAAGACAACGATGAACTTGAAAATGACCTTGAACTTTGATCGCTTATTTAAGGTCAACCAGATGGTTGCCGACCCTAATCCTTAGACTGTTTTCTAAAAAACGCTTAATTTTTACTTGCCAAAAAATTAGCGCTCTAGCTCTCCATACGAGATCGCTAAAACTCGGTTTTGCACCCCTTGTAAAATCTCGAAAATTTTACCTAAAAATCAATTTTTTTTGAAAAAAATTTCATAAACTAAAAAAATCCTACGTCTTAAAATGACCAAATTTTTTTTTCTACAACATAGGCTATGTCACATAGCTTAAAACATCGATTCCCATGATTGAGTTTTGAAATTCCTTATTTCAAATCGTCTAACTATCTCTAGTTGGTTTCATAAACGAATAAATAATACATTAAGAAACACGTTATAAAGTTATTTCTATTCCTACACATATTTTCTGGATTTTTTTTAAATTCACGTAAAATGATTATTTGAAGTGACTATTTCTTTTGAAATTTTGGTCGTTACTTCAAATAAGTACCTGGTGTAATACATGGTCATTGGGACAATCTCGAAGTTTTATCACAAACGAGAACAATTTGAAAATTTTGAAATCTCTTTCTAGTTTTTTTCAGAATTGACCAAAATTTTCTGTTCTGAAATATGGGACTATTTGGTTCCAAATATGCTTTTTCAATTTCTCGAAAACACCGGTGATTACCTGCTATTTATTTTATAATATTAACTCGTATACTCGATTTATGGCGACGCGTCGCCATACACCATTTAATCGCAGTTTACGACGCATTTACATTTACGACGTTTTCTTATCCTCATTAAATGCCTTTAAATTCGTTTAACCTTTGTTTTTGTTGTTTTGTTTTTTTTTTTGTATAGCAAATTAGCTGAATATTATTTTAAGCTATTGAAAAATGTATGTTGATAATGAAACTTTATAAGTATGGCGACGCGTCGCCAGAGTCTGGGTACAGATTCATGTCTAAAGTCTACAAGTTAAAGCTCAGTTGAAGCAAACTCAAAAATTTAAAAAGTCGTTACATAATTCATAGTATATTTTTCATAAATTAATTATGCAAAAAATTCCAGTAGCTAAATATATAGAAATTGAAAGCGTCGTCGCCGAAGACGGCTCCGGTAAAGTCCTCGAACTTGGATCTTTTGCTATTTTTCCGACTGGTTTTCTTAAAACGTCAATTTCTTCTATGATTTCGTAAACACCACTTCCTTCAAATTCTGATTTTAATTCACGATTTGTCCCACTCCCTTCAAAATCTTCATCATCATTTAAAAGCGCTTTGTTATATTTTTCGAATCTTTTCGAATAACTTGATTCTTTTTGTAGAGATCCTCCAAATGCGTCTGAATTTTTTAGATTTAATTATTTCCCTGAATTTGCTAATTAAACTTCAATTAATACAGAGCCTGTATTACAGGCTACGATAAAGTAGCCTCGACAAAACTTATTTTTGCCTACGGTATGTGATTATTTTCATATGTTCTAGCAAATTATGAATAAAAATGATCTATGTGCAAACTTTTTTCAAAATTTCACCAGGAAAGTGTTCAAAAACCGTTTTTGAAATTGCCAATCTTTTGGCTTGGAAATAAACTCAATAATAATTTCAAGGCAAACAATTTTCGAAAAATGCTGATTGTTGGAAAACGGGACATAATTTTTTCCAAAATTTTTTCTGCACAAAAACTAAAAGTGCTCGGAAAATATATAAAATCTGAGCTGGTTGATTTTTGCCGTTCCTACCTTAGACTACGAGTCGTACCGTAAATTGTTGAATGCATTTTTTTTTTGGAATATTTTTTCATTTTAATATATTAAAGCAAGAAAAAGGTGACCTTTTCTAATTCACTCAAGATGGTTTTCTCTAAACACAAATTTTTTTGCAGCGTTATCGGATTTACCGGTTGATGAAAATTTACCGATAAAATGAAACTTCCGGTACCGGAAGTGACATTTCAATTATTTGAATGTAGACAACGATGCGCAATCATCGATTTTCTGGAGACGGTATTATGAGCTAGAGGTACTGGTTAACTGCAGGTGAATCGTTGAAATATCGCTTCTGGTTTTCACTCGAAAAATAAATACAGAAATTTCAAATCGTCCCTGTTAGTTTATATTTGTTTATAATAGTTTTGGCGTCCAAGTTTCTGTGTTTCTCCCTTTTTTTTCTTACCAAAATTTTGACTGAATTTTTCTGCAGCCACCAAAGTAGTTAAAAATAAGAAAAATCTCATATTTTTTCTAGTTAAAATAATTTATTGAACTCTGAAGAAAATTTTGGTGTGATTTCACTTTCAAATATATACAGCAAATATTTAACAATAAACATAAAAATTAATATCTATTATGAAAGTTAGAGTAAACACATGTAATTGTCTTGAAGCCGATCAATGTCGACTTTTAATTAGTTTTATGAGACTTTCGAATTCCATACAAGGGAGTGGGCGTCAATATCTCAGCTTCAAGTATAAAACTTTTTGATACACCTATTTTGTACAGAATTTTCTACCAAGTTTTTTTACTGAGCTTTTTTTATTAGTTTTGAGATTTTTCAAAAAAACGTCGGTTTTCGGGGGTTGAAATTAAAGGTAAAATTAAAGAAGATTTGTAATTAAAGGCACTAATTTCGATATAGAAACGTTTTATAACTTTTATTTTGCGAATAAACATTTTGAGCTCTTAATAGTTCCCGAAAAAGGTTTAAATTAAATTTTTAATCGTTTTTCTCCAAAATATTTGTAACATTTTTGAAAAAACTTTGAAAAAACAACCTAATTATCGACGCTCACTCCCTTAATAAAAAAAATGATACGATAGTTTAAAGTTCAACTCGTATCGCTCTAAAATATCACCAAAGATTGTTAGTAGTCTAGTTTATAATGTGAATATTATAAACTCTGGGTCAATTATGACTACGCGGGCTTCAAACTAAATACAATTGTTTGCTCTCTAGCAACATTTGTGCACGTCATTGACCAAGGGTTTTTAATATTTTAATAAGGAAATTGACCACAAGAAATCGTTTGGCGCTATTTTCGAATGGATTCCAGTTAATTTTTAAATTGTTCTTGAGTTATTAACTGTACAAGATAACAAAAAAGGTCGCTCGGCCATAACCTAAATCCAATAGATTTTAATTTTTCCTTGAAATAAGAAACCTGAGTGAATTGGATGTGCAGGAGAGCGATTATAGCCTTTAATTTATAGGTTAAGTTGAACCACCGGTACCAATAGTGATATTTCAAAATTTTATACTGTTTAACCCGTTTGAGCACAGAGCCTAGATCATGATCGTGATCATATCGATCATGATGCCCGAGTAACTTAAATCTATTATTCCCTATTCTTTTAAAGGGCAAATAAGAGATTTAAGTTACTCGGGCATCATGATGGATATATCGAAGATCCTGCCAAGTGTGATTTTTATCTTGAGCGTCATCTATTTGATAAAGTGGCCAATCAAATCGCGGGATTCTTGAATTAAGTAGACAATCGGGTATTATGATTGGATACTGGCGCAAAGGGATGACGCTCAAGATAAAAATCACACTAGGGAGGATCTTCGATATAGGCTGAAGCTTACTTAAAATCATCTAAAAAATGCAAAAAAAATATTTCAAAATTGTCTCGTTCAAATAAATTATATAAAATTTTGCGGCGAAATTTTGTTCAAATGTAACAGGAGGTTGATTTTTTGAGGTTTTTTTCAAAACTTTTACTTCTAAAAAAAACAAATGCCACCTATTAAGTCAATTGAAATTTGAAAATAGCCAGTTTGTGGGAAAGTGTTTTGTGCATGCTTGACACCTAAAACAAAAATTAATTGGTATACATGAACAGATATGTTTTTTCGAAAGTGAAATTTCAAAATGTTTAATTTAAGTATTCCACGATTTTTTTTTTAATTATTTTAAAAATTAATTTGAGCAATTAAAAATTGTCCACAGAGTTACTTTGATTCCTAATCTCGACCTGGAAATAATATTAGAAAGTGCAATTATCTGCTTTTAATTGTAAAAATAAATAAACCATTTTTTCTTACGAAAAATCGTGATTTTTCATCAATATTAATTTAGACCTATTTAAAAAAAATTTTCGAATCGAAAAGTTTCGATTGATTAATGAAAGATCAAATCGGACCAAACGATGACGTAGGCCAGATCCTTGTGCATCGATTTCAAAAGAAAATTATTTGTGAACACTACTGTGAGCTTCTGTCAGGTGATATGCTATACCTTGTCTTTCTCACTAAATTTTCTAGAACTAAAATCAAAATTCTAAAATTTAAAATGTCGGATGCAAAAATATAACCTTTCAACTTCCTTATGCAAACAAAATTAAAACTTCAACTACCTTGGGCTTTCTCTAATCAACATCGAAAAACAGCCTATATATAGGCTCTGATGCCTTGGCGGAACTTTTTTTTCTGTGCTAACAGGGGTTTAAGATGGCGCGCCATAGCCGGTTTTCTAAAATAATTATTATGAACCATGGGTCAATTTTGACCAAAGACGGCGCTAGAGGCTCTAGCCTAGAGCCAAAAGTTGAATTAAATCGGTAACCATTTTTGACTTCAAAAATTTCAATTTAAAATCGTCACATATAAAATCTTACCAAAAATGGTCACGTGTGAAAAAATGTCGTTCTCGGTTTTTTTTATTTTTAACCGACTTTTCCTTCTGATTAATTCCAAGTTTTTTATAAAAAAAACAAGATACAGTCCATGCGCCCTCACTGGTACACCACAAGTTTGAATTTGTGCTCAATCTGGAACACTTAAAGGGCATTTTTGATTTGGTCAAAACAAGAATTCAACACGCTTTCT
Organism: Oikopleura vanhoeffeni; assembly: GCA_004367855.1. Classification (NCBI taxonomy): domain Eukaryota; kingdom Metazoa; phylum Chordata; class Appendicularia; order Copelata; family Oikopleuridae; genus Oikopleura; species Oikopleura vanhoeffeni. Next base: position 142,282 of record SCLH01000266.1, on the reverse strand, counting down.
ACCAAGTCAAAACATTCTGCAAAAAACATTGGGCGCAACGTTAAAATTTGGGGTGTACCAATTAAGGCGCATGGACTGTATACCAAAATGTATCCGAAATTGTTCGCCTCAAATTCTCTTCAGAGTTCTTCAACAAAATTCTCACTTATTTTTTTGATTGATTAAAAAGGTATATTAATAATGAATTATTTATAATATTATATCCTCAATAAGCGAAAATCTATCCCCTGATGTCTTAGCCAAGAAGTTTAATTTGATGGAATTAAAATTGTCTTTCAATCGAATAAAATATGTTGGACCTCGAGCTCTGCGTGACAATATAAATCTTTGGAATGTGGATTTTAGTTATAATAAAATAAAATATATTGCTTCAGACGTTTTTCGACCTTCACCAAGCAAAGATTTCGAAAATTTTACATAATACCAAATTTTGAGTGACATTTAAGGGGGTACTGGTCGCTGATTTTATGGCCTACTGACAAAAAAATCATAGCACTTTTTTTTCGAAATTTTTCTCATTGGTTCTTCAAAAAAACATACTTCGAGTTTTAGACTGAAATCTCAAAAAGTGCCTAAGATAAAGTTTCGTATTTGCGTGAGCTAACTTTTATAAAATTTTGAACGAAATTTGGAAAACATGCCTAAGATAAATACCACATTGGTATTACCACTGCTGCACGTTATTTCAAAATTTCCGCTAATTTCGACATAAAACCAAGGAGGAAATAGTTGTACCAGTTTGCCTTAGGTCCACTTGTGTCGTTTATGTGTGAAGGAGTGTATGCATACAAATAAAATTGAGATTGTATTCAACAAGCTGAGGGATAGTTCTTAAAGATTGCTAATCTGGCTAGTATCCTAGACTCTAGGACCTGGAGCCCTGTATCCCTTTATTACACTTTGCTTAAAATGCGTAGTCACTACTCATTTTACGTGTGATCATTAACGTGTGATTTTAACGTTGTGGCTACGCATTCTAAGCAAAGTGTAATAAAGGGGTATGAGTAGATCATTACCGTATGGCTAATTTTTCATCGAGAATTCTATTCCAGCGACCAGTACCCCCAGTGCCCTAAATAGTAACAAATTATAACTTTTATTTTAAAGTGTATAAAAGTTAACAACTTTGGGCAGTTAAAACGCGTGTTTTCTTTCTACGAAATTCTTCCTATTTAAGGGGGTACCACTCATGAATTGAGGCTCAAACAAAAAAATCTGAATTTCATTCTTATATATTTTTTTCGGGAATATATGGATAATTTGAAATAAGTTGGTGGTATTTTTATTGCGATACAGCGTTAGGAAAGTACTTTTTAATCATTTTAAAAATATTTTGTCTTGATTTTAAGCATTTTAATCAAAATTTATCGATTTTCAGCAATTAGAAGTACAGTTTCGGAAGATAAAAAATTATCGAAATTAAGGTTTCGATAGTAACAGCTCTTCACGAACTCACTAGTTTTTGATTTATACAGGTTTGAAATGTGTTACTAAAAATCCTGGGAGAAATAGGCTTTTGCGCGAGACCCTCAAAATCAGCTCAATAAAACGTTTTTTGGCTATTCTGCGCGCAAAAATTTAATATAAAAGATTTTACCAAAAAGATAGATAACTAGACCTGCTAAACGATATTTCTCGTTGTTAAGTAAAAGCTACAAACAATTTTCCTACCTTCAAAACGGAGTAATAGGCTTTTTGCAACAGATAATCCTGTTTTCCCATGAGGGGTACCCCCTTAAAATGGCTTAAAAATGACAGGTAGGTTATCAAGCACGGCGAACAAATTTTGGGCACTTAGAGCACCCCCCGGGGGTCCCCTCAAATATTTCCATTCGTTTAAAATTGTAATTTCGAAACCTATTAAAGTGCTCCTAAGTCGAAAATACAAAAGCTCAATGTTGCTGGAAATCGACTTGAAAAAATAAGAAAAAGTCTTTTGAAGCCTCTTCATTTTTTGCAAAGTAATTTGTCAAGATAAAAGTCGAGAAATTCTTTCAATTACTGACATAATCGGTTTATTTTACAGACAATTATATCACTTTTATGTAGGCTTTTATACATTGAAACAAAAACCGTCTTGTAGCTCAGGAACCGTAATTCCGACATTATTGAAAGGGAACGGTTCACAAAAATATTTTGATCAAGTTCGCCCGCTATAGCTCGCTAGCGTTCGTTGAATGTCGCTAAAATATTGAATCAAAAGTTATAGAGTAGATCCGATGTATATTTTAGGAGGATATTTTTTGATACATTCAGCGACCGCTAGTGGGCAAACTTGATCAAAATTTCAAAATTTATTGATCATCTTTTGTCATTAAAATCAGTTCTTTGCAACAAAAATTAGTAATATGACAGGATTATGTGTTTTTTTCAAAAATATGATTATGAAACTTTTACCAAGATAAATTAATTATTCGAATGATGCAAAACTTTTGAGCGGATTGTTTTGATCTTTGTACTGAAATCGAAGAAAATCCGAATGACCATAAAATAGCTAATTTTTGTTGGGCTATTCGCAAAACAATAAAATATCATTACTTTCTATAATAGAGGTCAATATGATAGTTTTTTTTTTAAACTTTCTTCTACAATGATTGTGGTACAATCAACTCAAGGGACACGGCTACAAGCGTGGACAGAATGTGCCTGACTGACTGTCTCACCAACATGATAGAATAAGATCACGAATATTTTGCGTAAAACGTTGGTGGCCTCTGAGTGGGTAGTAGGTCATGTAAGGTATCATAATTCCTGAAAATGGTGGAAAGACAAGCCGGGTTTCGAACCCGGGGCTTTATCATCATGATTTTTGCGTGTTAATCAACTACACTACATTGCCCGACATTTCTAGTCGGATATTTCGCATATATGGTGCGAATAAGTCGCTCGACTAATCGCTCGACCTAATCGCTCCTTACAGTCACCTGTAAAAAGTGTGGTTCGATCTCTCGGTAAACCACACTTTTTACACGTGATCTAGAAGAAAGATTTCTTTAAAAAAACTCTTATTTTAACCCAAGTTAGTAAAAATTTAGCGATTACTTGGTCATTCTGAACTTCTTCGGGTGTACAGTTGATGTACACTTTTAATAAATAATTTTAGTTCTTGATGTGCAAAACAATGAAATAAAAGACTTAGAACCAAATGTATTCAATAATAACGAATTCCTAGAAGAAATATATCTTAATAAAAATCATTTGTCAAAAATTCCGGACAAATTATTTGGCAAGAACATTAAATTGAAAATGCTCGATTTATCTGATAACAAAATTAAAGAATTGCCCACCGAGCCAGAAAATTTTCTTGGTAGACTCAGAAATCTAGAAACCTTGAAACTTGGAAAAAATAGACTAAGCAAAGCACGGAATCCATTACCAAAAGGTAATACTTGGCGCTAGAGAGCCCAAAATCAAATCACAGGGAGGCCCCAATCGTTCTTCTACGATGAAAATTTATGAAAATTAAATGCGTAGGCGTTCTAACTTGTGAATTTGAATTAACGCTTATGATTGATTGACCAAAATTGATTCGTTAAAATTGCCAGTAGGCTATACATAAATGTAATATAAGTATTCATCTGATTTCCTGAAGAATATTATCAGTGAATCCTGTTTGAAATTCTCTATCCTTTTCTGTATCGGATTTCGTAGAACGAATCATTTTTGGTCTCGACTCGAGACTCTCGAGGCCAATGAAACTCAGGTAGTACAACCGTAATCTTGTAGACCATTATTGATGAACAAAAAAGCGTAAGCGAATCAGCCAATCAGTGACATTCTAAAGTGAAGTACATAGTAAGATGCAATCGAAGACTCGCAAAAAACGGTCTCCAATATAAGTATTTTATCGGAAGAATCTTCCAGGAAGATGTGAATAAATTTTAAATCTAGATTTCGGACGATTGCGTGTTTTCGGACGATAAGCGTCGAAAACAATGTTAAAAAATCTGAAAATGCCTCTTTAAAAATATTTGTTTAGAACTGTTTTCAAAATGCAAGAATTTAACTCGGATCGAATTGAATGACAATGGCCTTAGATTTCTTTCTGGACATTTATTCTCAAATAATCAACAACTAGAATATTTATACTTGCATAATAATAACATTAAAAAAGTGAGCAATGGGAAAAGGTTAAAATATTTATTTCAAAAATGAAGGAAACTGGAAATATCTTCCTATAATACCTAATAATTTTAATTTATCAAAATTAGGGGTCTTTAATTTACCTTTGATTCATGACTGGTGCCAACGATATTGATATTTAATTGAGTTAATCAAAGTCAGTTAACTTCTAAAAAATCTGAAAAAAAAATTTGAAAAAAAATTTCCGAAAAATTTTCCAAGTTATTGAAAGTCAGAAATTGTGATGTTCTTGAACAATTCATAAAAATTTAATTTTACCAGTGTCTATAATTAAACAAACCAGGGAGATTTCAAAAATGTTTTTTAAAATTTTCTACGACCTTGAGAAAGCCAAAATTCAAATTTGAATATTAATATATCTTAATTCCAAATAGTTCTTATGTACATTGTACACACATACCGTTGTTATGTATACACATACCGCTATTAACTTTCCTCCCTACGAAACAGAAAAAAAACAGTATGTGCAGGTGATTTTAGCACTACAATTATAACAGTAGATAAAACAGTAGATCGGTTTATGTTGGTTAACCGGTTGGTTATGGCAGATAAAAATGTCACATGGAAGTTTCTTAATGGTCGAGGTTCTTAGCTTTCGCAGTATGTAACTAAATTGTTTCTATTATAAGCTATAACAACTGTTAATTTTAATAATTCTGATCATGCTGGATGAAGCGAAACGTTAATTATTCATTTATATTTATAAAGTTATAAGCGTTTACAAAACCCAAATATTAGATTTGAAGACCCTACAAGTTGTTGGCTACAACCTCCTTAAGGTATTTTTTCTAGGTTTTGTTCTTAAAGTTTTTACCTTGAGTAAAAGGGTGTTTGCTAAATTGGAATCTTTGAGCCATTTATTCATGATGAACAATCGACTCCGCCATCTTCCCGATAATTTGCTGCGGGAAAACAATGACCTGGAGCTAATAAGTTTTTCTAATAACCATATTTCGTATGTATTTACCATTAATATTATTTAAAATATAATTATTTAATATACATGTATAATTTATATGATATCTTTAATCGAGGAAGAACAAGTATCCTGAGTCAAAGGCGACGAATTAATTCGGCTTTTTAAAACGACTCACCTGATAAGGTTTTTAGATAGCTCAAACTGAGCACAAATATTTAGAAAAAAATAAATTAGCAAAAAAATATTCCGAATCAGGCCATTGTTACCTATTTTTTTTAACAAAAACTGATAATTAAACAATTTCAGTAATCTCAGAAAAAAAGAAAGAAAAATGGTCCGAATCGGACCAATTTTTTTATGTTATTATTCACTAGATATTTGTGCTCAGTGTGAGCTTTTTTAGATAGCCTATCAAAAACTTAATCAGATAAGTCGTTTTCAAAAGCCGAATTAATTCGCCGCCTTTGACTATGGATCCTCGTTCTTCCTCGATTAAACATATGTTCGATCATCAAACCTTGAACTGAAAAAAAAATGCTGAAATGGTATACAAATTTCGGAATTTTATTTTCTCGTGAAACAAGGCGCAATTCAAACCATAGCGATCAGTTTTGTTTGAGATGAACACTACGATAAGGTACGAACAGCAAAACTTATTTTTGCTGAACATTTTTTTAATTATAAAAATAAAAAAAATTTAATCAAATTTTAATTGTAGCCCTTGAAAGCTTATAACTAGACAATTTCAAAAATTGGTTTTCATTATTAAGCAGTAGCTGACAATTAAAAAAAAATATTTTTTCTGAACGTGATAACAAGGGCTCCAATATAAACATAATTAAAAAAATGTTTAGCAAAAAAAACGTTTTGCCGTTACTACCTTACACTACAAACTTTTTTTATCACATTAATTTTGGTCTTTTTCTAAAAAAACTTGATTTTCGCTTTTTCTATAAAGAGAACTCTTAACACAAATTTAGTCAGTTTTTACTAATAATTTACCCTATTTTTGGCCTTTTTTCAGATTTGACGTCTTGAAATTGTTATTCCGGAGAGTACATCTTTTTATTCTTAATGTTTTAAAATTTTTATGTAAGATGGCTTTTTCGGTTTTTGGATAAAATTTTTCTCACGATAGGTTTTTAATTATGAGACTAGCTGGATAAAATAGCGTGATACCAATACTTTTGCCACATGACGGCGTTCTCAGGGATTTATTCAAAAAGTTCATAGTAAAACATACGTTTGGCTTGGCTATCTTAGAGTACAGTATGTTACGTTTTTGCCTCCGTTTTTCCAAATTTGGCATGAATTTGCTAATCCGCTAATCAGGACGCTCAAATTTTTCAAAGCACCTACGTCTTTGCCAGAATTAAACTTTTTCATTTGGACAACTGTTAATAGTTTAAGGGGGTTCTATAGGCAAAATGGACTTTTTGAAATACTTATTTCTCTCGGCATAGACATAGGAACGTGAATAAAACTTCTGATAAGTTAGTTCGTAATCTCTGGAAGACGTTTTGAATCATATTTTTAAGAAGCATGTTGAACCAAACCGGTAAATGAGGTTAACCAGGAGCAAAAAATTTCTTGAAAAAGCTGTATTTTTTTTCGTCTATTTAGGAAATGTTTCAAAATTTGAACATTATCTGCGAAATTCAAAGGCGGAAAAAAACTGTTATTTTTTTTTTTTTAATTTTCTCACTAAAACGGTATCAAAGCTGGCGAAAGGACTGTTTTTTGCTATTTGGCCACGGAAAGTTGTATTTTTTTCATGCTACAGGCAAAACTATTTTTCCATGCACTATAGTTTTTCATAATAATTAAACAAAACTGTTATGCCTGATGTAAGATTTACATTTTTTAATCCCAGGAGTACGATTTGAAAATCTTTATTTTGACAAACGATTCGTAAGTTAAATGTTTTTGGAAACGGGTATTATAAACTATGACCAAATATTCAACCGTTCGAGCGCTAGAGCAGAAAAGATTTTTATTTTCGACACTCAGAAAAAATTTTAAAATATTTTTTTCCCGAAATTTTTGGTAATTTTTTACGATTTTTAGAGTTTACTATGACTAAAAAAGCCAACGTTGAGTTCAAAATCATAAAATCAGACCTCTAGCTCTCTTAGTTCAAAATATACGACTTGCCTATAGAACCTATATAGTCAAAATAAGCTTGTTTCAAATTTTATGAAAAAAATCCCAACATGTTAAATTTTTTTCAAATTTTATTTCTTTATATAATTAAAAAATCTACGTGGAGATCAAAAATCCTAAAATCCAGTCAAAATGATTTTCAGTACAAAAGATATGGGCTGCCTATAGAATCCCCTTAAATTATAGCTGAAATAAATTTTTAGAAAAATACCCGAAAATTTCTTAGATGAAAACAAAAAATTAACGCATCTTTATTTGGATGGAAATGCATTATCAGTAATTTCGGCATCTTTATTCAAATTTAACACAAAACTCAAGTATCTCCACCTGGAAAACAATCAGGTAATACGATTCAAAAAAATAAATTTCAGAAATAAAAATAGATTACCTTTTTATGAGCTTATTTTGACTCATGTGTCAAATTTATATTTTAAGAATTTATGTTTAATTTGCCAATTTTCCATAGGGCCTAATCTCGCCTAGAACTAAGAATATTTTTTTTTAATTTGAAAAACTTATTTTTTGTAAAATTTCTAGATCGAAAATTTTACTTAATATTACAAAAATTTTCACTGTGAGTAATTTTCTTATAACTTTAATTTCACTCGTTTAAAATAATTGATCCAAAAAAAGATAGGAGGCCAAAAACTTTAATTTTCAAACCTTCAAATCAATTTCTTATTTCAAATGGTTTTATAATCTTGAGCCATTCGATTTTTTGATTAAATTTCACTAATAAATTTAGATTCAATTTATTCCAACCGAATTATTCTCTTCTTGTCACATGGTAACAATCGGTTTGGGTGGAAATTTATTGGAAAAAGTTTCAAAAACTGCTTTTGATGAATGTTCCCAATTAGTAACTATAGGAACCGTGATTGAAAATTTGACCTAACTATTTTCATTTTTAACGAATCGCTTTTGGTCTCGACGCCATTAGAAACTCAAGCGGTTATTGCATTTTTTTAATGAAATAATAAAAGAAAAAAAATAATTTCTTTTGATTTTGAGTATGAGATTTAAAATTACAAAAAAATTGATGTCATTTGAAATTTTTTTTTTAGAAAAATTTAAAGTTCGATCATTGATATTTTATTTTGAATCACTTGAAGATTTGAGCAATAATCTTCTAAAAAGTGTCCCACGTGACATTTTCCGGCAAACTCGTTATATTGCCCATGTTAATCTGTTAAATAATACGATCCCAATGTGTGAGAATTGTTTCGATGGTACAAATTCTTGCTGTTTATTTTGCTCATCAGAATACGAAAAGAGAGAATCAGGCTGTCCCAAGCAACCAAAAATTAATAACGGTAATTTTGATAAATCACTTGTTATCTTAATGAATGTGCACTTCCGGTCACCGGAAACTAATTTTGCCATACGTGAAATACAGAAAAAATGGCTTTGAATATAAAGTAAAGTTTAGAATTGACGATAACCAAAGTCTTGCGGTAATTCAAAAAAAAATTTTTTCGTTAAAAGATCCATTTCATTGTATGCTGGAATTTAATTTTCTTGATTTTTTTTCTCAGCGACGAAAAAGTTATAAAAAAAAGTTGATTCCGTTTAAGTTTGTTTAAACCCCGAAAGAAGTCGCGCTCGAAAATTAACAAAAAAAATTCGGCGCACTTATTGGCAAAACGTTAACGTGCAACGGGAGGTCCAGAGGAGAAAACTTTTTTTAACAAAAAACATTTATTAACAAAACTTTTCCTAACAAAACATTTTCTAACAAAAAACATTTTTTAACAAACAAGAACATTTTTTAACAAAAAAGAACATTTTTTAACAAAAAAACATTTCTGAACAAAAAAAACATTTCTTAACAAAAAAAATATTTTTTAACGAAAAAACCATTTTTTAACTAAAAAAACATTTTTTAACAAAAAAGAACATTTTTTAACAAAAAAACATTTCTGAACAAAAAAAACATTTTTTAACAAAAAAAATATTTTTTAACGAAAAAAACATTTTTTAACTAAAAAAACATTTTTTAACAAAAAAAACATTTTTCAACAAAAAAAGTTTCCAGCAAAAAAAACATTTTTAACAAAACTGTCCTCGTGAAAATTTCAGAGGGTCAAAAAAAATATTGTTTATTTTTTGCAATTCATTTTTGAAATAAAATCAGCATTCGTGATCAGCGCACAATTTCACATAAGATGTATAATCTTAAATGCTTCGAAAATAATAATTGTCATAACTTCGTAAAGCCTAACTCGTCCCCAGTGTACATGATAGAAAACCGTGAAAAACTTTTTGTTAGACGAAAAATAGGGCTTGGATGAGAATAAAAGGGTTATGTGAGGAATTCGAGAACTCGTGCTAGACTGTTCGAACGTAAAATATAGGTATATGCCTAAAAAATCATGAAAATGTGAAGATCACTGGAGAATTTGGTCAGGTGACATATATATAAGGCCAAGCCTGAATTTTAGCCACGTGTTGTCTTATTTCATTTTCACGACACAAAAAATCACGTTCGCGTCCGCTCAAACTCAAGTACATCAAGCTTTATATTTCATTAGTTTGCATCAAATTTGCTATTCAAGCTCAATTTTTTTAGATTTAGCTGAAAATTTTTATTATTGGAGAATAATTCATATATATATGCGTGAAAAGCGCACAACTACACTGAAGCAGCATACGTTATGCTATACAATCCGAGATGTTTGGTAAATTACCAAACATTAATTATTAAAAACTTCACGACCGTCTAATTCGTGTCCAGTGTACACGGTTCAGAACCGAGCAAAANTATGCCTCAAAAATCATGAAAATGTGGAGATCACTGGAGAATTTGGTCACGTGAAATATATCAGGCCAAGCCTGAATTTTAGGCACATGTTGTCTTATTTCATTTTCACGACACAAAAAATTACGTTCAAAGTCAAGTACATCAAGCTTCATATTTCATTAGTTTGCATCAAATTTGCTATTCAAGCTCAATTTTTTTAGACCTAGCTGAAAATTTTTATTATTGGAGAATAATTCAATATGCGTGATAAGCGCACAACTTCCCTGAATCAGCATAAGTTATGCTATACAATCCGAGATGTATGGTAATTAAAAACTTCACGACCTAATTCGTGTCTAGTGGACACGGTTCAGAACCGAGCAAAACTGTTTGTCAAGAAAAAAAATAGGGTTGGGGTGAGAATAGTAGTGTTCCGCAGGAACCCTATTTTTCTTGCACCTAACACTAGTTTTTTTACGACAAAAAGTTTGGCCATGCCCAAAGTGTACACCATAATTTTCGGTGAAGACAAAATATTTACGTATGTTTAAAGGATTAGATTTAGGGTTAGGTACAATCGTGTCCAGTGTACACGATGAAAAACGATGCAAGACTGTTTGTTGGGAAAGGCTAGGGTTAGGGTTAAATAATATGGTTGTGTTCAGCAGGAACAAACGACCATATTGATTTAACAATAACCATAGTCTTTTCCGACAGAAGGTTTGCCATGCCATGAGTGTACACAATAAT